>OY735233.1:5430483-5565483 GCA_963457665.1 Thysanoteuthis rhombus
AGACTCAAAGAGAGAAGAATCTGTAGCCCACCTTGCTGGTTGGTCAGGTCATTTGTGGAGACTATCGTGGCTCTATAGAATAAACATTACCAGGACTTGGCTTTCAGCTACTAGTTCTGCTAGTAAAACTTAATGGAATGGTAATTTATGGTAGAAGTGGTTGTAATAAAATTCATTTAGTATATTTAGGTGCAGCGATATCGTTGTTTTCTCTCATATGGTATGGTAATTTGCAGTAGTAGTAGTATTAAAGTATTATTAGTATATTTTGGTGTAGTTATTTAGTTATTATCTATCATGTTACTGTAATTAGTGGTATTTTTCCCACTCAAGTATGCATGCCTGTTATATCAAAGTCTTATATTTATATTTGTAAATAAGAATAGATAAGTATTCTGGTTCTTAACGGTGTTAGTCTAAAGTGAATGATGTTATTTTTTATTTCTGCAAAAAAGGTGGAGAGGTTTATGTATTCAGTCACCTTCGTCTTTCGGTCCACATGATATCTCTGTTAATACTCGATGGATTCCGATGAAATTTTGTGGAAGGGTTCGCAATAGGGTAAAAACAAAAAAAACAGTTGAATTTTGGGATGGATCCAGGAATTTATTTTTGATTGAGAGACATTTTTCTGTTTCTTTTTCCATATGTTTACGTTTATGACTGTCCATATAATATCTCCAGAAGTCCTCTATGAATTTCTACCAAGTTTTGTGGAGGGGTGAACAATAAGCTACAGAAGTAATGAATAATTTTCAGGGCATATCCAAGCACAATCAATTATCCTGACGATGGTGATGAATGAGATATGCGCTCTCTGAGTGGTTTTTAGTTTCTTATCTCATATTTTCTTTTCTTTACTTTTTATATTTTATTTATTCGTCAGGAATATTTAGTTTCAAAGCATTTGATTTCTTTTACATTTTGAATGAGATCGAATAATAGAAAACCCTTTTCTAAACTAATTTTTTGAAAAATAATTCAAGACTTCACTTTTTGACTCCTGATAGTTGATTTGAAGTGACATTTGAATACAAGAAACTTAATTTGAATACCGCACAATCTTTTTCTCAACTTCTTAGTTTCACTTCAATGATATTCTCAATTTCCTCCTTAAAACAAAAGAAAAATAGAAACTAATATCCACAACAATCCTCAAAAACTTTCTATTTTATCCAAGTAATTGACCTGGAAATATTTATTGCTTGGCTCGTTACGTATAATTGGTTTGAGGTTGCCAAGTTGCTATGTTGAATTGGCTAACCATGGGCTTGAATTCCATTGCTAGAGAATTCGGTGACCGGAAATCAAGCCATAGAAAATAGTAAAAAGATATAGGTTTGGTTAGTTACTCAATAGAAACTGTCACATAATCAATGTCTTTTAGCAGCATTCCGCGTCAGGGGTGATCAGTTAAAAAATTTGAAAAAAAAAAAAATGGTCAATGAACAACTTACTTCTCTTTCATTTTCTGTTGGGCAGTGATCACTTAAAAAATCTGAATTTTCAAAAATGTTGAATGCTGCTGGACACAAACTAGGGACCAGTTTGGCATAAACTTACATCGAAAATTGAATCCCTGCTAAAAGTCTACTTGGGGAATTTTCAAAAATCAAAAAAATCTGTTTTTTTCTACGCATAAAGAGTAAATGCTTAAATTTTTAGCCCTCTAACTCCATTTGTTTGGCCTGTATGCTCAAAACTATTTATATTTGTACATATATATATCCAATCATGATATATACCTATGTACATATATACATACATACATTGCCAACCAGCCAGCTGGACTAATTCTGAAACTGAAGAAATCTATGTTGACAGATTTGGTTGATAGTTTTATAATATGGTTCAAAAGGTTTTGTTAGATTTTTATCTTTTTAGAAAAAAGCATAGAAGGTTGACTGTTTTGCCTTCTTCTTACGAACCCCTAATTTTTCCTTATAACAATTGAGAGCTACAATTACAGATCTAACTATTATGTTTCATTCAGAATTTGGATCATTTTCTGAAAGTCTCTTTAAAGCATGTGTTATTTCACTTGAGGGTTTCAGATAAGATCTCTGTTGTTGAAACCAGTTGCTGAGGAGTCTCTTCTCTGCTATCATTCATCCAAGTTCAAATTAAATTGAGACTTTTCAGATCAAGGAGATTCAAGTTTAAGTTGGAAAGTCTTGGGACTGGCAAGCTACAAGGATGGTTTCTCGAAACCGTAAACCAAAACTGTCAAATCAGGTTTCCTCAGTTTTCAAGTTGGTACAGCTGTATGTACGTATCATGCATATAGGCTGCATTAATAGAGCTAGAGGGCTGAAAATATTAAGAATTACTATTATGTCTAGTAAAATCTTTGTCATTGTTTTTTGAAATCCTTCCCCAAATAGGTTTTTAGTAGGGGGGGGGGGTGAAAGTGTTGATGATCTTTTTTGTTTACATTTTCAAATGTTACTGAAGTTACTCCCCTTGATTTAACAGCAGAATTTCCTAATATGAATTCGAGTGTCGTATTTCATGATAACAAGTTTTTGTTCAAAGAGGAAACCTAGTCTGAGGAATTGATGTATAAGAATTGTGTTTTATATAGAATTCATTTTTAAGAAATCTCTGTACATGTGATTGCTTTATAATTGGTCAATGTACTAAGTTCACATTTGTTAGACATATTAGTCAGCATACAAGTCAGCTGTGTTGACTTTGAAGTTTTCTCGAGCCACAATTCTCGAGAAATGTAATAAGAGTATATGAAAAATTACTGATTATAGATCTTTTATTCAAAATTATAAATCTAAATTTAGATATAAAATATCTAGATTGGGAACTCAGAAAAAAAGTAACCAAAATACTTAAAAGCTGTAGTTTCGCACAATTGATGGAAAATCAATCAGTATGACTATCATGGCAGGCTGCTCTACACACAATAAAGTCTAGCTCCTTCTAAACATGCATCTTTGGAATAGGCACTGTCATAGTATTTCTCAATGGCAAAAATAGACTGAGGAATTTCTGGCAATCCTGTTGAACAACTGTAGCTATACTGGCCATACTGTTTTATCTACAGGCTTGAAAATTGGCATCAGTACTCCACTAGATGTCTCTATATGTTTCTTTTTTTTTTTTCGCTATTTTAGATGTTTTCCTGTGGAAAATGCCAATGATGTCATAAACAAAATTTATTCTGACTACTTTTATTATTTGATGGAATTTTTTTTACGTGAATCCAAATTTTAACGCTACAGTTCAACTATTGACTGTGATGGCAAATTATTACCCATGTTGAGCATATGAGCTTCACTCTGTGTTCACAGATAGAAACTTTAATAGGATTAACTATCATATGAGTCAAGATATTAATCACTTGGTTCAGTAAGTAAAACATTAAAGTCTTAACCTAATTTTTTCTATATAGAAAAGACACAATAAATATACAGGTCTGGTTAGTCTCTCAATAGAAACTGTTACATGACCAATGTCTTTTGACTGCATACTATGTTGAGGATGAATAATTAAAAAATTAGAAAAAGGATGATCAATGAAAGTTACTTCTTTGGTCTGGTTGAGCAGCTACTAATCACTAAAGAAGCCAAAATTTTTGAAAAAAAAATTTGAATTCTACTGGCCTCAAACTATGGGACTGATTTAGCATAAACTTACTTTGCAAATTGTATTCCTCCAGAAGAAACCAATTAAGGGAAAGAATAAAAAAAACTTGGAAATTTCTTTTCTATAAGTATTAAGCAAATTTTCAGCTTGCTTTCATCTATTGGTGCAGCCTGTATACGTGATATATATGTAAGCAGCCGGCCAGACTAGCTTAAAAACTGAAGAAACCTATTTTGACAGTTTTGGTTGACAGCTTCTAATAAGTTGTATTGGTTTATACCATAAAAATTTTCTATTGAATAGTCTTTTAAAACCAGCAGAACATTGGAACATCATGTTGAATAATTTTTACATTTTTATTGGTAGATTTTTTCACCTCCATCAACAAAATTCGAGAGGTATATGTTTTCTTAGATGTTTGCTTTTTTGTCCACCCAATATCTCCAAAAGTTCTCAATGAATATCAAAGACTTCTTTTTGAAAGATTGAATATGAGCCAGACATCATCAAACAAGTATTGACTAAATTTTGGGATTGATCCAGGATTATTTTTCAGATTGAGAGATTTTTTTTCCATATAATAAAACAATAGCTTGAAGTATGGAAAATCGAAACTTTTACACAATTACCACCCCTGCATCATAGCTATATGTGAACTGATTTTCATTCAGTTTTTAGTGACGGTAGTGACATTAGCTGCGGTATGTTAATGTGGATTTTACTAGAATTAAATCAGAAAGGTCACTTTCTGAGTATTCCAGAAGACTAGTAACACAGTGATCCGAGCAGTCTCAATTCTTTCATTAATTTTGAGTTTATCCAATCTTTATTGTAATGTTTTTGGCATGGTTCCAAGTGTGCCAGCTGTTATGAGTAAGACTCTAATCTTCATGCTCCATGGTTTTTTCAGTTTTCTGGTGATGTCCCGGTATTTTTCTAACTTTTCTGATTTTATTTCTATTGTCATCATCATAATTATTCTCATCATCATCACGACCACCATTAGTGATGAAATGTAGATAAAAATATTAGGCAAGAATGAATTTTTATTCCCCACCAAAACCATAATGTTTTTGAACACTTAAATTCATAAAAAAAAACTTGAATAGAGGGATAACTCCAGGATAGAATTATCTCCCTTTGATCACCTGGTGAATTTCTAAATTTTTCTTTCTATTCAATTCTCAGAATCGTTGTATTTAAAAAATTATAGTCATTGAAGGGTTCCCCTGTCAATTACAAGCAATTACAAGTGGTCCATGAATTTAAGAGCTCGATTTTCAAAATTCATCATAGCAAATATCAGCTTCCATAAACTTAATCAACATAGAATATATTACAGCAGCGGTTCTCAGCACCCCAGGTCACATTCCTCCCCTTTCAATCATAAATTTCCTCAAATCCTCCCCAATTTTGAATTATCAAGTAATTTTTTTCACTATATTCAGTTTTCCATTATATCTTCCTCCCCTGACTGCTAGATAATTCAAAATCCTCCCCAATTCCTTATCTGGCTAAAATCCCTCCGCTGAAAAAAATTCCCCTTCCCTGAAAAAAATTCCCCTCCCTCGGGAGCCAAGAGCCCCCTCTTTGAGAATCATTGCATTTAAAGACAGATTTCCTTTAAACATGGGTGTTTTTTCTTTTTGGCCACTTTTGACCATTTTTAACATCTTTGTGATGTTTCTGTGCCATGTTGGCTATTTTTTTTCTTTCTTTTTAGCACTTTTTAGCAGTCAAACCAGTGCAAAAATATTTTTGAGTTGGCAACTCAGAATTTCAGTCCTGGCAACTTTTTCTGCTAACAACCATGCTTTGTAACATCTTTTTTAAGAAGATTAATAATCTGTTGTTAATCCTCCATCAAAATTTTATTTCGGGTTATAAATCAGATGAGGGGAGGTACAGGCTAGGAGCGACTTTGCTAGTGAAGTTAAAAAATGATCTAGATAAACTTGCCCACTCTGACCCTTCACTGAAAGATCATCCATACTGAAAAAGACTTAAAAGTGGCAAAGAGGAACTCTAATGACTAGCTGCAGACAGAGAGACAGACTCGCAACAGTGGTAGACAAAACATGCGAGGCCCAAGCAGGGAACGACTTTGCCCTATCCAGCTTAGAAAAGGCGATAATTAATAAATAATAATCCTTCATCAGATGTATATCTATTTACTCTTTGGTGCCTGAACCTTTAAAAATCGTTCCTCCAGAAATGAGGATATAATGGTTGCTATGACAATAAAATAAAGCATTCAAAAGAAAAACATAATCCATTATTCATTACTTGTTGTACTGTGGCCAATCAGATTCTGACAAAAGAGGAAGGAAAATATTGGGAATAGACAACACAATATTCATATGGAAGAGCCAAAAGCTATTCAAAGCTGCAACCACAATATGAATTGAATTGATAGGTCAGAATGTAACAGAATGTCACTTTTTACCATAGAGTCCATATTTGGTAGTATTACACAATGAGCAAATTGCAGTTAATATGTATTACCAATAAATAAACAGATCTTGTTAGTCACTGAATAGAAACCGTCCTGTGACCAACATCTCTTGAAAGGCAAAAACTAATTTGTCCAAAAATACGAGAACAGTAAAAGAAAAACCGAAAGAATAAATAACATTAACAGAAAGGTCTGGTTAGTCATTCAATGGAAATTATCACCGAACCAATGTCTCTTTGCAATATGCTGGGGTGATCAATTAGAAAAATTGGAAAAAAGGAGTAAACAATGAATGAGTTACTTTTCTTGCCTTTTATTGGGAAGTGATCATTAAAAAGTCTGACTTTACACAAACAAAGGAATCTACTTAAAATAAACTTGAAATACAAACTGACCCCCACCACACTAAAAACTCACTTAGAGGGATAATTTAAGAAAAACATAAAAAGTGTTTTACTAGACATAATAAGTAGTAAATGTTTACATTTCCAGCCTTATAGCTCCATTGGTATGGCTTGCCAGCCCAGCTTGTGAACTGAAAAAAACCTTTATTGAGAGTTCTGGTTACAGTATTGGTCAAAGGTTTCTAATATGAACAAATAGAACCAAACACAGTTGTTCAGCTTATCTATCAAGTTTTAAAATGATACATATCATGGCTTGCTATCACAGTCAATAATCGAACAGCCGTAGCGTCAAAATTTGAAGTCATGTAAAAAAATTTCATTGAAAAATAAATATGGTCAGAAAAAATTCCACTTATGACATCACTGGCATTTTCCACTGAAAATTGAGTAAAAAACTGGACGCATTCAGATTCTGGAGAACCTAGATGTTGTTGATTAATCCGTAAGAATAAAGCCCCTAAAAAGGTCAAAAAAGATTTTTTTCCATTTTTCAAGTGTGTAGACAAAACAGTATGGTCAGGAGCACTGGGACACAAAATGTCATAGACAAGCACACAAGCAGATGAACACGTAAATACACACACACATATATATATATATATATATATATAAAAAAAAAAAGGATAGAACTCTCGCCATCTTTGATGGCTCCTGTTGTTCAATGGGTCTACTTAAATCAACAAGTTATATTTGTTTGAATAGGCAATGGTGAGAATAGAGAATTTTGGGGCAGGCACCAATGGGTTGGATATACCCAGCTGTGATCTAAACAGCCATTTTATAAGCCACTCCCTTGGCTATAAGCGTTAATAGCCAGAATATCATATTTCAAAAGGAAGTAGTAGTGCCTACCTCTGTATAGGTCTTTTATTATCTAAGTCCTATTAAATTACTTAGCATACCACTGAAGTACTTTTGACTGATTTGAGTATTCAAGTGTTTCTTTTTATAGACATCAAAGAAGAAAAATGGCTTCTGCATAGAATAAACAGAACTAAGTCAGTTTTGATGTTGAAAAACAGAATACGTGAAATACCGGAGAAGCACCACCCACTGAAATAAGTCTTGACATTTTACCCCAAGTCTCACAGGCCGGAGGTTACTTTTTTCATACGCCTGTTCTAACCCTGGTGGAAGGCAATGTATGCCAAACATATTTCTTCAACCATAGTTAAATCATTGACCAATCAGAACTCTGCAAAGGGGCTCAGTTACAAAATGACAGAAAGAACAATGTAATATTGAATCACCATAGACCCACTAATGGCCTAACCAACCAATCAGCCGAGTGGGCTGAAGATTCTTCTCTCTGTCTGTCGGTGTGTATGTGCACGTCTCTAGGCTCCCCTGATCATATTTTTGGGGGATGTCACCTCAACAATTAGCAGAAGTACACTGCTAAGAACCATCTAAAATTATTTTTTGGTTTAAAAAAAAAAAGTGCTTTGTTGGGGTCTCTATGGTCATCTTGTGAACAACGCCAAAATCTTCTGCTGGTATTTTTTTTGATAATTTCAGATAAAAGATCACTTTGAAAAATTTTTCTCAGATACATGTGTGGGCTATGGTGATTCACTTATGCTAGGTATGGATATATCCTATTAATGTCAGTGATTCTTAAGGTGGAAATGTTATGTAGCCACCCACTTTTGAGATTTTTCTCATATCAGAAATGAAATTTCATAAATAATTGTGAATGAAAGTGTTTGTTTATTTCTTTGTAGATACAATTTGTATTTGTGGATGTCAGCGATTAAAAATAGGCAAAATTTGTAATCAGTGAATAAGTTACTTCACTTGCCTTTTGCTGGATCACTAAGAAAATGACTGTGAACACAGCTGGACACTAAGGGGTCAATTTAGGATAAACTTTTATTGTAAATTAAAACACCTTCTAAAAACCTATTTTAGGGGAAAAAATTAAAAAGAACGTTTTTCCTGCTTGTAATAAAGAGCAAATTTTCAGCCCCCTAGCACCACTGATGCAGCCTGTATTTGCAATACATGCATACATACATATATAGCCAGTCAGGCTAAGCTCATCACCAGGGTACAATGAGTAGAAGGGTCATCCATTAAGTCCGGATTGCTGCGGGTAGAAGGGCTCAATTTAGCTAAAAAAAAAAAGCAGAAAATCTATTTTATAACCAAATGCACCCAAAATGGTCAAAGCCCTCTAAAAAATGGTCAAAAACATACCAAAAATGGCCACATTCATAAAGTAGGGTTGGGGGTACAAAATGATTTCCAGGAGGGGCTAGGCCCTTCTGATCCCACCTTGGGGTCAAAAGGGCCTAGACCTGTTCTTTGTGACAGTTTTGCTTGATGGTTCCTAATTCCATTTACGAAAGGATGAAGGGAGGTCTATTCCTCATTGAATACATGAATGAAGGTGAAGTCTTCACGTTTTTTTGTCATTGAGACAGTTCTAATGAACTGTGAAAACAAGTAGTGACTCCCAACTGTCACAGTTGACAGGAGCGAGAATAAATCCTATCAGCATGACACAGAGAGAGATACATCCTACTGAGCACGCATAAGAGAAAGAATTGCAAGAACAAATGATTTCACAGAAGATCAAGATGGAGAAAACATTTTTCTATCCCTCCCTCTATCTTTTTTCCCCGGCAAAATGTTTTCTTTGAATGTCTTAGTAATTAAGCACAGAAGAAACATCTCTTCCAAAAAATATAATTTTTCTTTAGCTACTTTTCAGAAAAAACAGCGGAGCCAGCATCTTGGTAGCAACAGATTTTTTGTTGGAAATTTCAATTTTAAACTCAAAGGATACCTTTCAAAATACATATGTGCCAGCATCTGCCTTCCATAGATATCTTCTGAACTCAAAGCTCTTCTTCAAAATACTTATAAACTGGTAACTGTCCTCAAAAGTTATTATGTAGGCTGTTCCAATTCAGAGCTTAATGGAGACTTTCTTTGAAATACTCATGAGCTTGCATCCTTTTAAAGGAGATCTTTCTTGAAATACTTATCAGCAACCATCTGGACAGCAAAAGATATTCTGTAGGCTTTTCCAATTTTGGACTCAAAGGAGATCTATGAAATACTTACAAGCCAGTAACAGCCTTCCACAGATAATTTGACTAATAGAAACAGTCAACCAAAACTGTCACTAAAGGTTTCTTCAGTCTTTATGAGGATCTAGAGGTGTTGTATGTACAGGAAACACCACTGGAGCTAGAGGGCAGAAAATTTCTACATTTACTCCTTATTATGTTTAGAAAAAATATTTTTTCATCTCTCCCCATTGGTTTTTAGTGGGGGGGTTCAATTTAAGATGTAAGTTTATGCTAAAGTGGTCCCTTAGTTTGTGTTCTGCAGCATTCATGGTTGTTTTTGAAAATTCAGACTTTTTAGTGATCCTACAAAAGGCAAGAGAAGTAACTTATTCATTGATCACCCCTTTTTTCCAATTTTTAATGGAGCACCCTCAACATGTCAAGCTGCCAAAACACATTGGTCGTGTGACTGTTTCTATTGAGTGACTAACCAGACCTGATTTAAATAAAATACTCAGATGAAATCTTGAATGCTGCAGATCCAAACTCCACTTCTGCCTCTATTTCAAATGAAGATGATTACTGCTATTTTCGCATCGTATATGTTATGCCGGATTGGCTAAAATTCCTTAATAGGCAAAATGGTAACTTTTATAAAAAAATAATGACTACATAATTTTAACTTGATCAAATGCGTATTTGAGTAAAACAAAGATATGAAAGAATAATGCTGGGCCTCACATGGAGAGACCACAAGACAGCACAGTACATCCGAGAAAAGACAAGAGTTAGGGACATCATAGAATCCATTAAAAATCTCAAACGGCGGTGGGCTGGCCATGTTGCAAGAATGGCAGACAATTGATGGACATCACGACTCACAACATGGATCCCCCGAGACCACATGCGCAACCGAGGCTGGCAGAATATTAGATGGAAAGACGAGCTTGACAAGTTCAGGAAGTACTGGCTCCGTGACGCCCATGATAGGGAAGTGTGGCAAATCCTGGGGAAGGTCTATGTCCAATGACGGACGTTAAAAGACAGATGATGATGATGATGATGATAAAAAACTATTTTTTTACATTTAAAAGTTTATGAAATCAAAGTGAAATCAAACTTTTTTTTACAAAAAATGAATACATATGTAGCTTCAATTTGATCAAAAGTTTTTTCAATCAAAACAAGGATATAGAAAAACTATTATCTACAATCAAAAGTTCATGTAATCAAAATGAAATCAAACTTCTACAAAGCCAATTTGGCAATTTCATCGATCCAGCGTAACATATATATAATCAATAAATTTGTAGATATGCAAGACTTGTCAGTTTGGCTCGGTTGGTAAGAGAGCCACCTAGCAATCCCTTGGTCATGATTTCAAATCACAGTAGAGATATGTTAATCTTATATGTCTGTTTTGATGTGACGGGATAGACAAACAGTGGATTTTACTCCCCTAAATTTGGCGAGGATTGTTGTTGTTGGTGTTACATGGGGAAAACAGTCATCTATGACTTGAAGTGGAGTTTGACAATTCTTGAGTAAGCCAACATATTCTTCTCTCATATCATGTAAAGCTTAGAATGATCATGTAAACTTGTTATACATACTTGATTGTACTCTTGCTCTTTCAAGTATCTGAAATAAAAAGCAATTGACACACTTAACTAATCTTATAATCTTTATTAGATTATCAGTTTGAACAGTCAACCAAAACTGTCTCCATAATTGCCTGCATAGGTTTCTTCAGTTTTTAAGTTTGTCTACCATACAGACTGTACCATTGAAGCTAGAGCAGTGGTTTGGAAACTCGAGAAACTCTTCTATAAACAAAATATCTGATGGAATATTTTTTTTAGCATTTAGTTTTTAGACTGTGATTAATGAATTACAATAATAAGCAATTTTTGACCTTTAAAGATCATATTTATTTTAAACGGATTACAGTCATTCTAATTCTAATACATGGTACAATAAATAATTTTTCTGATAGCTGTGTGGTAGATGAGGTTCTTTCACTACCAAAAGAGGGAACACTGTTACATACCCCCCCCCAGCACTATTTATCAGACCCCCAGGGGGATACGGACCCTTGTTATGAAAGCATTGAGCCAGAGGGTTGGAAGTTGAAGCATTCACTCATTATTATATCTAGAAAAATGTTTTTTATGTTTTTTCAAAATCCTCTCCCAGGTTTTTTGTATTTTTTTAAAATCAAAAAATGTAAAAAAAGGAGTGATCAATTGATGTGTTATTTTTCTTGCCATTTGTTGTGCTGTGATCAGTAGAAAAACGTCTAAATTTTCAAGAAACTAGTGTGAACACTGCTGGACACATACTAAGGGATCAATTTAGTATTAACTTAATTAGCAAATTGACCCCCTGCCCCAACTAAAAACCTATTTAGAGAGGGAGATTTTCAAAAATAAAATAATTGTCTTAGTGTTTGTGCAAAATTTCAAGTTTCTACCATGAACAGTTAAAGCTGGGCAGAGTCTGGATACATAGATATATATAAATGTCAGAACAACTGAATAACGTAAACCCCGTAACAGTGTTGGAACCGGTCTATTATGGGTTGCGGTGATTATGATTGTGGGGTTAGCATTTGCACTGACCTTGATAATTTGTGGTATAATGTTAAACTTGATTATGACAAACTTCCATTGACAGAAGCAACTTAAAATGAGGTGTACTCATTTTTTAGCTGTATCCACACGTCTCTACGTAGATACTTTTCAGTCAATTGGTTGGTCAGTCCCAGATATATATTTAAAAAAACAATGGAAATAGGAAGGAAGGAACGAAGGAAGGAAGGGAGGGAGGAAGGAAGGAAGGGAGGGAGGAAGGAAGGAAGGAAGGAAGGAAGGGAGGGAGGGATGGAGGGAGGAAGGAAGGAAGGAAGGAAGGAAGGGAGGGAAGGAAGGAAGGAAGGAAGGAAGGGAGGGAGGGAGGAAGGAAGGAAGGAAGGGAGGGAGGGAGGAAGGAAGGGAGGGAGGGAGGAAGGAAGGGAGGAAGGAAGGAAGGAAGAATTGTGATGTCATTAAAAGGTGTGACATCATTAAAAAAAACTTTCTGATCCTTTTTTCTGCAGTTGCTAATGATTCCATAGTAGAATTGCAAAAATGGCAATTTATAATTTTGATTGAAAATAATATTAGCAGGATATTTCATACCACAATATTTTACAAGTATGAGAATCAATACATTTAAATGAGGACTACTTGCTCATCTTCCTCCTCCTGCTTCTGCTACCATAGATGGCGGACATATTGTTGAATTCGATTCATGATGAAGAGTTTTGAGAAAGTGAAAATAAATAAATGTTGAGAAAAGGGAAATTCTCAGAACTCAAACATTGACCTAACAACATCATCACTTGATATGATTTTGATAAATATTTATATGAAGTATATATTTCAAGAGCAGGTCTGGTTAATGAATCAATAGCAAGCATCATGTGACCAACGCCTTTTGATAGTATGGCATGTTGAGGGTGATCAATTGAAAAATTAGGAAAAGGGATGATTAATGAATAAGTTACTTCTCTTGCCTTTTGTTGGGCGTTGATCACTAAAAAAGTCTGAATATTCAAAAAATATGTGTAAATGCTGCTGGACAGAAAATAAAGGATCAATTCAGCATATACTTACATTGTAGATTGAACCCCTATTAAAAAACCTATTTAGGAAAAGAATTTAAAAAACAAAAAAAACCCTTTTTTCTACACATTAAAAAGAGAAAATGTTAAAATTTTCTGTTGGGGCTGCCTGTATGTGTAATAGTCTGTCAAACAGACCCATTTAAAAACTAAAGAAATTTATAATGTTGATAGTTTTGACTGCTGAGTGTCTAACAGTATAAAAGTACTTGTTTTTATCTGCCACCTTTGAACTTATCCCCATAACAATTGTTTTTAGGACTATTTTCTTTTGTTTTTGTTTTTCTAGGTCTTGATATCTGTCCTTGACATGTTTTTAATACAAGGTGTACACGCACACACATATATATTCATACATACACAGACACTTGCATGCACACATACGCATAAGCAACACAAAAAAAACTTACACATGAGCATAACCTAAACAGTTGTGGTTTGTGACACTATAGAATACATCTTGTAACCAATGCCTTTTTGTAGCATGTTGTGTTAGGGGTGATCAACTAAAAAACTAAAAAAGGGGTGATCACTGAATGTTACCTCTGCATTTTGTTAGCTGGTGATCACTAGAAAAGTCTGAATTTTCAAAATACAAGCATGACACAAACTAAGGGATCAATTTAGCATAAACTTATATTGTAAACTGAACTGACCACTAAAGACCTATTTCGAATGATAATTTAAAAGAAATGAAGAAACTCTTTTTTATTGGCATGATAAGGAGAAAACATTGAATTTTTCAGCCCTCTAGATCCATTGGTGCATTCGTATGCATGATACTAATATACATTGCCACTCAGCTGGACCAGCTTCAAAACTAAAGAAACCTATGTTCATAGTTTTGGTTGTCATTTTCTAATATGTGATTATCGTGTGTAGGCACCCTCATAAATCCGTAGCCTAATGATGAAAAAAACCAAAAACATTTATTTTACCCAAGAAATATTTTTTTTCAATATAATATCTTCATCAATGCACTTGATTAAATCTTGGAGACTGACTTATGAGGGTGGATCTATATCAGCTTTTGACTGAATTTTGATGAGAAATTTTCAGTCTATAATGATTGATGTATGGAGAAGTATCAGATTGAGCGATGAGATTATGTTGAAAGATAGATATTTGTGGTGTAAAATAAATGCTGTTTCTTCATTGTTTTTCTACAGACTTATTGATGTACTTAAGTACAAGGATTGATCAATTAGTCTACAGCCTGACACACAGTTATTAGCCGAATTTTGATCTGAAATTTTCAGTGTATAATCTTCGGAGTAGGTGATTAATACTCACCTCTGAATCAAGTACATTGAGGAGGAGGGAGATCATGTTGGAAAATAGATATTTGTTGCGTAATGTTCAGTCTAGGTGATTGATATTCTCCTCTGAATTAAGTACATTGACAAAGGAGATCAAGTTGAAAAGTAAATATTTGTTGAGTAGTATACCATATATGCCAACATGTAAGTCAACTTCTCAAGCCTAAAAAAATCTCTGAAAAATGAAGGCTCAATTCCTATGTTGAGTATAAAATGTGATCCTTTGCCACAGAATCGTAAATAAGTGGAACAGCCCGCCTAACACTCACTGTTCACTATGTACCGCAACTTCCATGATCCAACACAAATATTTTCAACTGAAACTTATGTTTGGTAAAATTTACTTATCCTAGAAACTATAATAAAATAGAATTGTGTTACTATCATCATCATCAGCAGCAGCATTTTAAGATCCGTTGTTGGATAAAGATCTTCCACAAGATATGTCAGACCTCTCTAACATAGATGTCGTGAAGCCAATACTTTCTGGACTTGTCTAATTCATCGTGCCATCTTATTTTTTGCCGGCCACAGTTTTGCATGTAATCTCTGGGGATCCATGTTGTGAGTCGTGATGTCCAGCAACTCTCTGCCATTCTTGTAATATGTCCATTGCCATTTGAGTTTCCTCGTAGATCCTGTTGTATCACTAACTTCTGTTTTCTCTTTAATGCAATGTGCTGTCTTGTGATCCCTCTTGTGCATGTTGCTTGGTTCTTGGCAATCTTTTAGTTACATTCCATGCTCCAGCTCCATAGGAGACTATCAGGAGGATGCATTCATAATATATCCTTCTTTTTAGAACTAATGGGATTTTCCTATCCTTGAAGGTTGAGCTGATTCAATCAAAAGTTTGCCAACCTAGAGTGATTCTTTGCCTGATCTCTTCTTCATTGGAGGACAGCATGAAAATTTGTTTTCCTGCATAAATGTAGTGGTCTACTTTCTTCAGCTCTGCGTTATTGATTTTAATCATTGTCTCTCTGTCCTCTCGATGTTTGCTGTACATGACATTTGTTTTATTGACCTGACTGTAATAAAAGAGAAGCGATCACTACCACACACACCATTTTGAACAGCTGATGGACTATAAACACTGAAATACTGTACTTAGTAGTAATGGAAGGGTTGCCACTCTATTTGACTATTCACATTTCAGTTATGAGTGCGGCCAGGTCACGATTTATTTGTAAGAACTGGTTTTTCTTGAGATGCTTTTTGTTTTATTTCATACAATAGATATAGGCCTAACCCTGAATCAACACCTCAATATTAATGGGGTTGTCTTATAAGCCAACATATAGATTAAATGCTTTTTTTCATCATCAGGCTATAGACTCACTGATGTACGTACAGGAACTCCTGGATTTACAATGGTCGGTTTTTTTTCTGGCACCTATTTTGAATTATACTTAGTTCTTGAGATATGATCTAGGACAATTAAATCAATCAATTACATGCTTTACATGAAAGACTGCTAATCCTTGGATTATCAGATTGAAATACAGATTAATCCAGTCATAAATGTGTAGGTGCACCGTGAGGGATTTACTTCATTAGAAACTGTCAACCAAAAACTGTCAACATAGGTTTCTTCATTATTTATGATATGGTCGGACTATTTTCCTTGTCTGTGTGCTCATTTATTCACAATGTTTCAGCCATGTTCTTTTTCAGTCTTCATCGGATGTGGGATCACAGCGCATGCTCAGTTGTTAAGTACGTGGCCGGAACCTTATGAATTAATGAGCTTATAGACAAGAAAATAGTCCGACCATATCATGAATAATGATTAATACACCGCATCAAACAAAATTCAGACTATAGATTTCTTCAGTTTTATGTTAGTCTGGCTATGCATGAATGCATCATGCATATGTACAGGCCACACCAGTGGAGCTAGAGGGCTGAAAATTTAAACTTATCTCCTCATATGCTTAGAAAAAATGTTCTTTTGTTTTTGTAACCCCTCGCCCAAATTAGGTTAGTCGAGTTGGGTTCAATTTGCAATGCAAATCTATGTTAAATTCGACCCTCAATTTCTGTTTGGCAATATTTAAGTTTGTTTTTTGGAAAATTCAGATTTTTTTTAGTGATCACCATCCAACAAAAGGTGAGAAAAGTAACTTATTCATTGATTACTCATTTTTAACAATTTTTTAATGGATCACCCCCAACACTGCATGCTGCCAAGAGACGTTGATTGTATGACAATTTCTTTCGAGTGACTAACCACGAATGCTTTTATTTCATCTTCTGTGCGGACTCTCATGGGGGAGGTGGAGATGGTAGTCAATAGCCTGGTGGGTTGTCTCTGTGATAGATGGGCCATGGGACTTGGGAGTTTCTGCTATACCCTTGATCCTACTCTTGCAAGGCAGTCTTCTTGCCCGGATATCTGAACTGAATGATTTACTGATGCATATTGAAGAGTTATTAATGATGAGGATGATACTTATCCTTCATAGTCTCAGATGACCATAATGTCAATTTTAAGCAGTGCAATTGCACTGCTGGGTCTAACTTGGATTAAATCGAGTGTAATGTATCATTATCCATGAAAAAGCCTTGAATATATAACTCTACTTATACGCAAATGTAATTGTATATGATCCATAATCACAAATGAAGCAGAAACATGGAACCGAACCAAAAGATTGACCCTCAAGCTGAGAAACATGCAACACACACAAGAGAGAATCATGCTCAACTTCACATAGAGGGATCACAATATACCACAGTATATTAGAGAAAACACAGATAAAAACCATCAGAAAACTCAAATGGCAATGGGCTGGCTATGTTGTAAGAATGGCAGACAACTGTTGGACAAAGATCATATATGAAAACGTGGCTGGCAAAATTTGTGTTGGCATGATGACTTAAACAAGTTTTGAGAATATTAGCCCTGTGATACCCATGACAGAGTGGTCTGGTGAATCTTGGGGAAATTTTATGTCCAATGGTAGATGGTTAAAGGATTACGATGATGATGATGATGCCTGCCCAAAATATTAGTGTTATTTATGTATAGATCGGCACTAAGGAGCCTAAAGTCCCACATTCTATCACTTTTTTTGTGTGAAGATCTACTCCTATTTACTCAACCCCCCATGAAAACGGGAAGTGACACACAGTTCCACACATGTGAATGTGTGGGTGAGAACATCTAGGAAATTATCTTAGTGTTCTCAACTATTGTTGCAAGGACATAAGAGAACTTGTTTTGAAGTCTCAGGACGACTCCTGAGCCCCCTTTAATTGACTTTTCAAAGCAATACCAAACCTCATGAGGAAAGACCCTATTGACGACGACATCACATTTGTGTCTATCTGATTAAAAATGGTTAGAAACAAGAAACTCAAGGATGGATCCTGAATATTCCAATGTTCCAATATGTTATCTACTCTTGATAACACATTCTATTTATTCTAATATTTATTTCTTTGCATATTTAAACCAGCTGGTTGTTGAGGATTGAGTGACAGCATCTTTAGTCTTGCCAACCCCAACACTACCAAGGACTGTCAGAAAATGTGAATGTCAATATAGGTTTAAAGGAGATCTCCGCCATATGTGCTGTAAACTCAAAGAAAAAAAAGTTATGTAGGGGTTCAGACTTTTTCTCAATAAAAGTGAAAAGCTGTAATCAGCTTAGTGTTCTTCTGTTTAGCATTAATCCGCTAGTCTTTCATCATCATCATCATCATCATCATCAGTCTTTTAATGTCCGTTGTTGGACATAGACCTTCCCCAGGATTCACCAAACTTCTCTATTGTGTGCATTGTAGGGCCGTTGTAGGGACTTTCCGAATTTGTCAAGTTCGTCTCTCCATCTTGTTTTCTGTCGGCCTTGGTTTCGCATGTGGTCTCTGGGGATCCATGCTGTAAATCAAGATGTCCATTGGTTATCTATCATTCTTGCAACATGGCCAGCCCTTTGCCATTTGAGTTTTTTTAAAGGATTCTATGATGTCTTTGACTCCTGTTTTCTCCCGGATATGTTTTGTTGTTTCTGGTCTTTGCATGTGAGGTTGAGCATAATTCTTTCATGCACATGTTGCATGATTCTCAGTTTGTTGGTCCATCTCTTGGTTAGATTCTATGTTTCAGTTCCATAAGTGACTATCCGGAGGATGCATTGGTTGTATACTCTTCTTTTTAGGATAAATGGGATCTTCTTGTTTTTGAAAGTTGAGCTTGCTCTACCAAAGGCTTGCCCTTCTAGAGTGATTCTTCATTTGATTTCTTCTTCTTTTGAGGGTCTTACAGAGATTAGTTGTCTTAGGTAGATGTAATGGTTTACTTTGTTCAGTCCAACATCTTCAATTTTCATTTTCGTGTTCTTATTTTCAGTGTGATTGTTGCACAAGATCTTTGAAATTCACTTGTTGGCTGACTTTCTTGCTTTCTTCATCTAGCTTAAGTTTGAGGTCGTGTAGGTTTTCTTCAAAAAGGGCAATGTTGTCTGCAAATCTGAGGTTGCTCAGATATTTGCTGCCTATTTTGATTCCTCTATTCTTCCAGTCCAGGTTTCGGAAGATCATTTTGAGGCAGGCTGTGAAGAGTTTGGGTGAGCTGGTATCACCTTGTCCTGAAAGGGCTCTGAGTCTTTATGTAGCCTGATAAAGGAGCTGCTGTGATTGTATATATATTGCAGCACTCTGACATATACGGGGTCTACACCTTGTTGAGTGATGGTTTTCATGACCATAAGGATTTCCACTGAGTCAAAGGCCTTTTTGAAGTTGCTAAATGTGACAGCAAACGGCAGATAGTTTTTTAATCTTTTTCAAATATTCTTTGTAATAAACTCAATAACGTTAAATAAATAATGATAAAAAACAGCATCAGTCGCAGTTTCTGGAATAAATGTATCGGAACTTCTGCCTGGAATCAAAGTATCTGTGCACTTTGCCTGAGATCAAAATGTCATTCACGAGGACTCTACTTAAAATCAGTATAGTATTTGTATTTGTATTTGTATAGTATTTCTATTTGTATAGTATTTGTGATCTCTGTCTATGTGTGCTCATTGAAAAGTGTTACACACTCACACACACAAATACATATATCTTTTTATATACCGTTGTACCTTGCCATTCAGGGGGCTCGAATAACTCTTGCTGACATCCCCACCTTTGGTCCCCAAACCCCATAAATCTTGCACCATAACCTTTAAATAAACAAACACTTCACCTTTCCCAGATTGTAAATGTATAAATAGATAAATGAATACATTAAAGCAAACAGTAAAAATTTCAAGATCAGATCAATCGATTATGATGAAATCAAATTTTTTTTCTAGTCAAAAAAAGTCAGTTTCAATCTGCTTAGAATTCCTCTCTAAGTATGCAGAAGTATTTTTCTGTAGCTAACTTTATGCTATTTTCTTGCAGTTATAATCAAAATTAAACTTTCAAAGAAGATTTTTAATTACTGTAATACTTTTAGAAATATTACAAGAGTGCAGTTGATATACTAATGTATACTTATGCAAAAAATAAACAACATCAAATTTTCAACTCTGATAAATTTCCAACTGGGTTTATATTGTCAACATGAATAATTTTTAGATGATAATTTTATACAATATTTTTTCTTATCAACACATAGATTATTACAATGCATTTATGCTTTCCTAAACTAACCTCAAAACAATGAATTCATCAAAAATCACAAGCTTTTTTTGCCACCCTTTTTAAAGCAAGATACGTACTGAAATTTGTTTCAGTTGATCTCTGAATTTCAATACATTTTACAAATATCTGTATAGTTGAAGAATGCTTAAATTTTTTTTTAATAAGATTTTTAATCCAAAGAGTACTTAGATGTTTTTTTGCTGAAGTGATTTTCAATTTAAAGGGTTAGGTTTGGGGAATTTTTTATATTTTTTTATCTAGCGCAGAGGTAGGATATCGATCTCCGGGTCCGAAGCAAAGGTTTCAATTCTGCTTTGTGGTAATGGATGGGATAATGGATAGTCTATAGCCACACTGAGGAGTTGTAATACAACGAAATAGCTGTCTGTGGATGACACAATAATTATATATATATATATATATATATATATATATATATATATATATATACATACATATATGCACTTTGCCTGTCCTTTGTTTTTAAATGGACAAAAACTTCTGGAATTTGTTCATGTTTTGTATCAGGGGAGCCTAATCAGCAGCAAAGTTTATTGTCTTTTTTAATGGTAGATATATTTTTGAAGTATTTTTCTTTGTTAGTTAACACATGTGAAAAACAAGTTATATTTAAGAGCTAATAGTTTAATAAAAATCATTTAGTTATTGTGCAATTCATAATCATTCAAAATAGTTGATGACTGATTGACTAATCATTTAAAATAATTGATGAGTAATTGACAATCATAATAGTCTTTAGTTGCAGCTCTCTCAATATATAATTATACGCAATGCATTTTATATATGTATGGATTCAGTAATTTCAACTCCCCATTATTTGACGTATCTAATACTTTCAATCTCTTCATTACAGAGGAACCTGAATACTTGCAATCCAGTTATGGCACCCTGGATGTTAAGCCAAGTATCAAAAAGAAAGTCCTAAAGCCTTATGGGATGGACATTCAACGTGAGGTGGAAAGTTCTGATTGGTCAGATGGCAATGTTAGTGAGCATATGGATCTCTCTGTCACTAAGGTAAACATGACTTCTAATTGTTCGTATGTTCTCTTCAAAACTAAAGAGCCATACATGTCTTCTACTTGTCTATCCATTAATAAAATTTAACCACCTTTTCTTTATATACTGACTCTCTGTTATTTTTTTTCTTTTGAAAGCAAAAAAAATTGTTAAAATAGATAAGTAGATAGATATGAATCATTTACTGTTTGATTTAAATTTTTAAAATTGATAGCGGTTTCTCACGATTTATGCAATAAACACCTCTCATCCTTTCTATTCTAAAAATATGACTTCTATATATCTTTGATTGAAAGGGGGAATGTTACAACGACTGTTCATGTATTTGTATCTTTGATTGAGAGGGTGAGAGTTGACAGCCGACGTCCTTAGAGAGGGGGAGAGTAAGAGAAGGAGAGAGAGAGAGATCAAAACACAACATCCTTGAAGAAGTTGTACTGAATTACAAACATCAGCCAACAGCTAACTGCTGATGTAACAGCCACAACAAATACAACCATTTTAGAATAAGTTTGAATTGGAAATCGAATCATCTGCCTCATACGTATTTAGAGGATGATTTTCAAACTCTAACTTGCTTAAAACCTACTGCAAGCTTTCAGAACTACCCTTTCAAAATTTCATGGATTTATGTCGAGTGTTTTTTGCAGACAGACAAACATATGGTGAATTACAATAACATGCTTGAAATTAAAAGTCATGCATCTTTCTCTTTCTTCATTTAGTTTTAATTTAGTTTGTGTCAATTTGCTCTTCAGTTAGCAATGTCTGTTATAACTCAAACCAAATTTGATTCTTTGCTGGTAAAATTGTCACTTGTAAATTGGTCGTAGTCAATTGGTCACTGGTCAATTTTTCATGTGGTTAATCAGTTGTCAGGATTATTCATCTCTGGTGTCTGCAATAATTTGTTTGTTTGAACACTACTCATTGGATAAATGATCTTATACCAATTTAACATATTTGAATTTAATCTCCAAACATTATATACAAGTATCCAAGCCATCAACATGGTCACTAGCAATCCAAAAAGGTAATATCTTAAAAGTAGTTAAACATAATCTTAAATTTCTACATTTCATTATTGAATTTATTAAACTTTACTTTTAGTTTATATTTGATTTTATTCAATTTTCAAAAATTTTTCAAAGGTGGTTTCACATAGATATCTGTTGTATTAACCTTTAATCTTTATTTTTTAATGTTGGACAATTCTTGGAGTTGGAGACAAATCATCTTCATGACAGATTGACCCAGAAACCAATGGTCTGTCGACAAATTGACCAGATGTAGTTGAATCATTTCCCTTAAGCCAAATCTAGTTACCTTGTTAGAATGCAATTAGTTTCGATGAGGAATGACAATTTACTGCGATATGGGATTATTATAATAGGCTTGGTAAAATACAAGATGTATATACATTCTTCGGCAAAAAAATAAACCAAGCTTTTTTTTTTGCAATAACTCTTTATTTAAACAATTATAGATGAAATTTTCAACAGTGTTAAAAAACAGGGATTGCAGTGTTTGTGCACAGAGCCCATTTTAGTACGGGATAGCTTTTCCTGGGTTTTTCTTTAAAAAACTGAGCCGTTTGGTCAAGATGTCCGAAAGTTGTTTACAGTATGCTGCCACAATGTTATTCCATTCATTACTGACTGCATATCTCAGCTGGTAATTGTATTCCCAAATTTTCTCCCAAGTAGTTTGGCCTTAATATGCACCCATATGTTCCTATGTTATTGAGATCTTTTATTAGAGGGAAAGTGCATGGTTTATTTTTTTGGCCCATGAGTGTATTTATATATATATATATATATATATATATATATATATATATATATATAAATTATATACTCTATTTGCAGCTGTATCAAAGTACATTTTGTCTGAGAAATTTTTGGTGAATGTTCACTGCAACTCATCCTCACTCCGTAGCTATATTGCTTGAACCTGTGGATCTTAGCCTCCTATTTATAATATCAGTTCATTGGATTCATTGTAATCTTTGGATATCTTTAGATATCTTTCTTTTTAAATAAGTATACCTTACACATTAGCATACATGGCATATATCTATCTGTCTGTCTATAAAAAAAACTGTCAACTAAAACTGTTGATATAGGTTTCTTCAGTTTTCAAGTTGGTCTGGCTGGCAGGCTATGTATGTTTGATTCGTGTGTACAGGCCACATTGATGGTACTAGAGGGCTAAAAATTCAAACATTTATTCCTTATTATATCTAGGTGTTTAGTTGGGGCTTCAATTTACAATCTAAGTTTATGCTAAATTGATCCCTTAGTTTGTGTCATGCTTGTTTTTTTTATTCAGAACTCTTTAGTGATCGCTGCACAACAAATGGCAAGAGAAGTTACTTATTCATTAATAACCCCTTTTCCAATTTTTTAATTGATCCCCCCACCATGACATGCTACTGAAAGACATTGATCATGTGAAGGTTTCTATTGAGTGACTAACCCGACCTGTCTATCTATCAAGCTATCTATTCTTATTGTCCCCTGTCAAGCTTGATTATTGGGCTCAAAAACTTTTTGCTACTACTGTGGCAGCATATAAGCTAGTCATGGTGGAGTGGTTTGCCGAAATGTTCACTGATTTCCTTCTCCATCAATCACTATGACATATCAGTGATGATACAAGGGTGTCAAGGTATTTAAGTGTGGAACATTGTGCAGATGGAAGTAAATTTAGGTCTTTCCCAAGGGCATTAATGGGAAGCGAACATGAGCAGCCTATGCTGGAAGTTTGCCAAATTTCTCTTCCGTACAAGTAATCATTATACCACCCTTACTCCACCAAGTTTTTGTGTGTGTGTGTGTGTGTGTGTGTGTGTGTGTGTGTGTGTGTGTGTGTGTATGTGGGTGGGTGTCTTTGTATGCGAGTGTGTGCTTGTGTGTATGCATATACTTGTGCTTGTCATAAGTATTTGAACAAACATCCATTTCACTTCAAATCAATTGGATTTGAGGATTAAAAACAGGGACATCGTAGGAAATAAACCAAATCTTTTTGCAATCAATTTAAGAAGGCATGTACTTAGTAATGTTCTGTAGATCTGAATGTTAATCAAGATAGCAGGGGACATCAAGGTCCATGTATCAAAGGCTGATATTGACCATTAGGGAGTTTGGATGAGTTGTATTGATTAGTATACCTTTATAAATCGTTCATCTTTTAGTCTGGCAAATGCAATAAGAACGTGACTTTGATAATTGGATCTGAATGTTAAATTTCTGGAAATTGTTTTTTTCCTATATAATTGAATTGTTAAATGAAAAAAAGCAAGTTTTTCTCTATCCTTCCAAAATCTTGTTCAGAATTAATAAAGGCGATTGAAAAGGTGAACTAACATTGACTTATAAAAGTGTTGCTGAACTCGCTTGAATTTCTGAAGTTTTTGTTTGAACTGTCAGTTGCTTGTAATATTTGCCCTCTACAATATCATATTAAAATACACTATCAAAATAAATTAGAAAATATCGTTGGATAAAATTGTGTATCATATTATTGTTTTTTGTTTGTATTGTATAAATATAATTTTTGGATGAACGGTTATGTGACACAAAACTGTTGAATAACCATGTTGGTTATGATTTTTGTTTTAAAACTATATTTACTCCTTAAATTTACTTAGTTCTGTCTTTGGAATAGTCTTGAATGAAATGAAATTCCTTTGCTTTGAGCTATATGATTTATTTTTCACTTGATATACATTTTAATCTTCAACTTTTTTGTTGTTTTCTTGCCCTGTCTAGTGCGATTGGACATCATTGTTTTTGGTCAGCCTATATTTGCGAGGCAGGCCTCTTTCAGGTTAATTCATATGTGCAGAGCAACAAGGCTAATTTCAATTCAATAACATACTTTAAGCTTTATTTTAGTCGCACGTGCTAGTAAGTAAGGCATAATAGTTGGATACAAAGAGTTCTAAAATCTCATCTAGTCGTTGGACCCCACTATTGTATGTGTTCCATCTAAGATAGCAGGGGACATCAAGGTCCATCTTTTGAAGGCTGATATTGACCATTAGGGGCTTTGGATGAGTTGTATTGATTAGTATAGCTTTATGAATCGTTCATCTTTTAGTCCGGCAAATGCAATAAGTACGTGATTTTGATAATTGGTTTAGTGACAGATCAGAACCTTTTTATTTAGTCGATTCTCATGACGAAAGAACAACTTTATACACTAGTAGATACTTGATATTACTTGAAAAAACGTGCATCGTGATTTATGCAGTGAAAAGATATCAGTTTCAGGATTTAAAAAATCCCAATAGCCAAATACCAACTTGCCAATATTCATCCTTGTACAGATCCAATATCACATTATGAATGCAGTAGTTACTGGCAAACCATAACGTAATAACAGAGACATCTCTGAATTCTCTTGAATTCATGTGCAGACTAATTCAATTTATCTGTTGAATCAATTTTATTGCTCATTGTTTTTTGTCAATTCTTGAACAAAACATAGAAATAGTCATTTTGAAACTATGGTTTTAATTTTTGCTATTATCTTTACTTGAGCCATTTTAAACGTTTTTGTGACTTTTTTTTCAATATTTTCTTTTGCTACTTTTTTGTCATTAAAATTTTACCATAAACTCATTTCTCACAGTTTAAAAATTTCTTCAAATTAATCACTGCTCCTCACAACAGATTGGTTTAATCACTGTTGCTGGGTTCAAGTTATTCATACGTTCTGATATTTGTAGGCATCTCTGCATCCAGACTTTGCAGAACCCTGACTGCTCATAGTCGAAACTTGATATTTTGCACACACACTATCCTAAATGAGAAAGGAAAATGTTTTTTTGCTTTTATTTTGATTTTTAGAAAATTCCCACCCCAGGTATTTTTATGGAGGTTCAATTTATGTTCGAGATTTATGCTTAATTGGTCCCTTAGTTTGTGTCCAGCAGTGTGCTCACTTGCTTTTTGAAAATTTTGACATTTTAGAGAACACGGACCAAAAATGGCGAGAAAAGTAACACATTCATTGGTCACTCCTTTTTCCAATTTTTTAATTGATCATCCCTAATATGGCATGCCACTTAGAGTTGTTGATCCAGCGATGGTTTTTATTGAGTGATTAACCAGACCAGTCTATCTATCTATTTATCTATTCTTTCTTTTCTCAATCATAAATTTGATTCAAACCATACTGGTTGTATTTCATCAAAAAAAACTTAGTTTTGTCATCACTACCGCAAAAAGTTACAAGGTAAAAAGTAGTATAAATAGATGGTGGTGATTCATAATTTCCCTTGGAATGCTAGTTTAATTTCTGCTATAATTTTTTACTACTGCCTTCACTTGAACAAAACATTGAATCTTTTTTACTATTTAAAAAACATCATTTTGTTTATACTTAATTTTTTTTTCTTTTTTCCTTTTTTTTTCAAGACTGAAATCATTTTCGTTGTCTTTTTATTTATTCTAATTGTATTTTATTTTTTTTAAATGCCTTTACTTCAACTACATCAGATCTTGTCTTTTGCTGTATAAAAAATGCTTTGTTTTGAATGAAACAACCATAGCCAACAAAGGTGGTAAAGAATTCCTCTCTTTTTATGTGTGTGCATACTAATATGTTTGTGCTTGCGCATTTGTTTGTGTGTTTCAATGCTCTTGGCCATACCATTTTGCCTACAGACTTCAAAATTAGCATCAGTACTCCCTTAGACCACTCTTGAAAATGTTTCATTTGATTTTTGGTAAAAAACCTTTTTTTTACCCTTTTTTTGGCCCTTTTTTGAAAGGGTATATTGATAACATATGGATTCACCTAAATCTACATGTTTTTGACTCTATTTTAAATGTTTTCTTGTGGAAAATGACAGGGATGTCATAAATTTAATCTTTTCTGACCATATTTATTTTTTGATGGGATTTTTTCCACATGGCTTTGAATTTCAATGCTAAAGTTATTCAATTATCACCTGTGATGAATTTTTGCTTTTTTTTTTGCTTTTTTGCACCAAAATTGTATTTGTTGTTATTTATTTATCTGCTTTTGTATTTTAAGGCAACTGTCTTCACTTCAATTACACATCAAATCATTTTTTACAATGTAAAAAAAAGATATTTTGTTATCAATTTATTTCATTTTTGTGATTTTTAGATTCATTTTCATTTTTTTAAATTCATTTTTCTTTTAAATTTGATTTTTTTTCAATCCGATTTTTTTCAATTTATTTTTGTCTTTTAAATTTAGTTTTGTCTTTTTAATTCTATTTTTTTTTGCATTTCATTCTATGCTTCAAAACACAAAATTGTTTTATTGGGAAGATTACAAAAGGGCAGCTGCACTTTTAGATGTAAGAACAGAGAAATGTAGACATTAAAATCACTGATCACATTTCAAGGACCAAATAGATGAGATATGTTTGTGTTGACAGTGTGAAAATAATAATACAATTTATCTTATTTTTGTTCATTGACCCTGTCAGACTATTAGAAACTGTCAACACAAGTTTCTTCAGTTTTTTATTTGGTCTGGCTGGCAGCCTGGCTATGTATGTAACGTTTGTATTCCAAACCCCCCATAAGTTTTTAATGCCAGGGATCCATAAGTTTATGCAAAATTGGTCTCTTCTTATGAGTCTGGTAACATTAATATTAGTTTTTGGATGTTTGTGATAATTGCCAAACAAAAGGCGAGAAAATTAACTTAATAATAGATCACCCCAACAGCCAAAAAAGACATTGGACACATGATGGCTTCTATCGAGTGACCAACGGGACCATTTTATCATCTCCTTTTAATTTCTGTCTGAATTTCTGCTATCTATCTATCTATCTATCTATCTATCTATCTATCTATCTATCTATTTATCTATCTATGGTGTATACAGAATGCTCCTATGGAACTAGAGATGAAAATTCAAACATTTACTCCTTATGTCTTCCCCCATGAAATTGATCACCCCAACATAGCATGCTGCCAAAATACATTAATCATGTGACAGTATCTACTGAGTGACTAATAAGATTTGTCTTTTACATTTCTTTACTTTAGCTTACAGTATTATTTTTCAGTTAAATGAAATTTTTCAAATTATAAAAATTAGATTAATATTTCAAATGAAAAATTTTTATACATTTTTATATGTTGTTAGAAATATTGCTTCAAAACTGCAAACATCTTCAAAGTCTAAACGCTTCTCAATATTCCTTTTTTTCTCTAGGAAACCAATGAATTCTGAAGCTTGACAACTAGGAAACTAATAAATATTGAAACATAGTCTTTCGACCCATTGATAACCCATTAAGATTTATTATGTATGTGGCAAGTGTGGTGATTTTGGGAGTTGGGAAATTATGGTAGTCTTTCCTAAGCAAGTAATTTTCAGTGTATATCGGAAACAGATAAAGATTTTCTGAATATGTTTTAGCTAAACAATAGAACGTCCTGGAACAAGTAGAAATGATAATTGGTACACTAAGGAAAGGAGCCAAGCTATAATGCTTCAAATAGTTTTCACCCAACCCGGCCTATCTTTTGCACTTAATAACTCGGAAATGAACAGAGCGGTTTTGAATCAATTTTAGCCAAACAATGCATCATCAAAAGATAAGTAAAAACAATAATCTGTGTGGTATTGAAGAATATACCTTATTGCATATGTGAGGTAACTCGTTCATTGTAAGCATTATGCAATGCTCTTCCTTAGGAATAGAGCATTCTGGTGGATGGGGAATTTAAGGTAAAATAAATATATCGCTTGAATTCAGCCTTACTGACAATCCAGTTCCGTAGCTCAGTGGTAGGATACCGGCCTCCGGGTCTGAAGGGAAGTTTTCAATCCTGGCTCGTGGTGCTGGGTGGGATTATGGATTGTCTATAGCCATACTGAAGAGTTGTAATACAATGAAACAGCTGTCTGTGGATGACACAATAATATATATATATATATATGGACATCACGACTCACAACATGGATTCCTCGAGACCACATGCGCAACCGAGGCTGGCAAAATGTTAGATGGAGAGACGAGCTAGACAAGTTCAGGAAGTACTGGCTCCGTGACGCCCATGATAGAGAAGTGTGGCAAATCCTGGGGAAGGTCTATGTCCAACGACGGACGCTAAAAGACTGATGATGATGATGATATATATATATATATATGTATATGTATATATATATATATATATATATATATATGGACTTATGTTCCACTGCAAACTCATATCCATTAAATGGTACACACACACACACACTCTGCTGAAGATGGGAATACCTCCTGACCATCAATAAAAACACTTATGGATAAACAAACCTAGTTTCCATATACTTTCACTCCTGAGTCTGTCTCACTTCCTTGAATTCAAATTATACATATACATATATATATATATATATATATATATATATTGATTTTCAGTTAATCTAGTACATTGCCAGTTATGAAGCTCAGCAACTGAAATGATCAATCAATTCTTGTTTACACTCATCGTGTAAGCAAGAAAGCATTATGTAAGCAAGAAAGCATTATGTCGGCATTTTTAGAAAGGATATCTTTATCTAGTACAATACTAGGAAAAATCTGGGGAAATGGGTGAATACGATTTTGTTACACTGATATTCCAAATGACAAAGGGACTGGCTCTTTACTTGAGCTTGAACACCAACCATAGCATCGAGGGGTGGGGTATGAAATCACATGACTCAGATCTGTCATTCCTCCACCCTTTCAATCCAGATTTACCTTCCTCCAACTGCTTAACAAGATTTCAGACCATGGATGAGATTAAGGAGAATGTGATGATTTAGCTGATTTGATCCCAGAAGAGGACTTCTCAGACTGTTTTAAAAACTGGGAAGAATGTTGAGTTATATGCGTGGTTCCAAGAAGAGTACTTTGAAATGGACTAAAGTACCATTGCCATATGTAGGCTATTTTTTTGTTAATGTTAGATAGCTGGAAATTTTCCAGACAGGCTCACATATGTGTTTAATTCCCAGAAATATTTAGTCTGGTTGGAAATCATTTGAAATTGTATCTACCACAAGGCAGCTGATAGCTATCCTGAAAGAGGACTTTGCTGACTGTTTTTAAAATTGGAAAAAATGCTTGGATAAGTGTGTGGTCCCAAATGTTAATCTCTATTGGCTTTCACATAACTTCAACTGCTACTGGTAATCGTTTATAGCTGGAATCAGAAGCTCTCTCTCTCTCTCTCTCTCTCTCTCCCCCAGTAAAGATTTCCATTTATATTCAAGACCACTTCTAGTCTTTAATCACTATCAGAGAGCTCAACACCAAGGGCAATACTTTGAGTAGGACCAAGATCCCATTGCCCTATGTCGGCTTTTTTTTTTTTTTTTCTTTCTATATTCAATAGCTGGATACTCTCTAGACAGATCTACATAAACAGACAAAGACTCACATGTATATCATTCCCAGAAATATCTAGGCTAATCTACAATCATTGTGGTTTGACACATATTAAAGCTTATCTGCCACTGTGCTTTGTGCTGTTTATCTGATGGAATTTGTATCAGTGGGAGTTGAGTAATATGACGTACTTACGTACTTACGTGAAAGGTAAAGATGTAATCCTACCTTCCTGCTCTCTCCGTCTCTGTTGTTGCTCTTTGCGTCTTCCTTCCTATTTTCTCTCTCTTTCCTATCCACACCTTGCTGATAATGCAAAAAGCTCGCCTGGCTACCAACAAATGAATTACTGTTTGCGGAGGCAAAACAGAAAGGGAATTCAGAATCCCTTCACCATCCAAAAGTTAAGCATTCTTGTATACTGAAATAGCAAAGAATCAATTACAATGAAATTATATTGAAAATTTTTTTTGAGTTTTCCCAGACCAAAAAATAGACCTACCCAATCATCTACTTATATAATGAACAAGGATTTTTTTCTCTTTTTCTGTTTGCAAAAATAGACTCCTCCAAGTGAAGGGATCCATTTTGCAGATAAAAAAATATAATTCCTAGACCTTCCCAAAAAACTACCAAATTATCTATATATATAATGAACAGTTGTTTTTTTTTCATTATTTCTCTATCTGCAAAAATAAACTCTTTCACTCAAAGGTTACAATTTTGAAGATAAAAAAAAATCCACCTACCCTTTTAAACAATTGACTATTCTACTGAAGCCAGTTCAGTACTTTCTTTTCTAAAAGAAAATGATGTTTTAGGAATTGAAGTATTTGCGTGAATTTTTCACGAGGATCAACTGGCACCAAATAACACTTAAAGCCTAAAATATTTCATATATGATACACAGTAAAGGTAGCAATAATATGCTGGTTTCACTGTAAAACAGACACTGAACACTATTTTTGCTTTTTGCCCATTAAAGTAAAAATCAAAAATGTTATGTTGTGAACTTTCAAGAAGCGAGGGAATAGATAGTCAGTCTTGTTGCTGGAATAGCTACATATCTCTCACCAGTGCTTGTGGTCAGAGCTTGAATCAGGATTGCCAATTTAGATATTTTTTTTTCAATTTTTCAAAAGTGGAAATCACTCCCAAATTAGAAAAATAAAAGCAAACATCTAAATCAGTAGCACTGGACACCCAAATAAAAGGAATAAAAAAAATTGTAACATTGACAAATTCAAGAAATGAAAATTAAAAAAAAATTCTATATCAGTAACCTTGAATTGTGAGCTCAGAATTTTAAATTCTGATTTCCGTTGGTTGACAGGCCCTCTATACTTGAAAGATTCCTATAATACAATCCTTCCAGCTTATTTTCTTTCATCTAGCCTCATGTTATACTAAGCTGAGCTTAGTAAACATTTGTGGCTTGCATTGCGGCTAAAATGGTTATATATTTCATGCCAGTGTTCTGTGTTCGAGCTGTGGCAAAGAGCCAAGATCACAAATGATGATTTTCAAGATGATAGCTTTGCTACTTGGAAGATTGGTGTAGCATAATCTTCTTTCCATTTCACTACATTGTACCTTAGATATGAACAATATGGATGTAGCTTCACTGGAAAATTAACATCTGAGAAATTTTAAAATCTGACAAAAATCAGCATATGATTTGATTTCAATCAAATTTTCAATACTGATTTATTGAGGGACAAATTTGAAAGAAACAATTTTCATTCTGAATAACAGAAAAAAGGACTTTTTGATGATTTTGGCGATTTAATTTATCTGTTCATAGCTGTTTTTATTGATTTCTACACATTTAACAGATAAATCCTTTGAGATATTAATTATGTTTACCTCTTTTAGGAATGCTTTCCAGAATCGCTCTAACTGGGAGTATCACTTTGAGAAATAAAAAGTAGGATAATTAAGTAAAATATTTTTTTCTTGACAATGTTTTGGTTTTACTTGATTCATTATAATTAAAAAAAAAAAACCTTTTACTCAATTTTTAAAGAAAAGATTTTTCATCATTTTTATTGATCACACTCTGTTTAAGCAGTTGCTGGGAGCTTATCTAAAAAAGTTAAACATAATTGATACCCCAAGGGATTTATGTAAAAAAAATTAATGAAACTACTAATGTTTAAATAAAAAGAAATCATTAAAATGATAAAAGGTTGAAAAAAAAATTCTACTTTTCTGATTGAAGGAATGAAATATCATTTTTAAAAAAATCATCCCTTTATAAATAAGTATTGAAAATTTCATAAAGATCAAATAAAATTATGATTTTTGTCAGGTTTTAAATTTCTCAGATGTCAAATTCCCAGCAAAAATTACATTTATATTGTTCATATCTATTGTACCTTGTACTGTCCTGAACTAAACTTGTTGAGAAAAGGGAGAAAATAACAGTTACACCTTGGAAATATTTGCATCTTTTGACCAATGTCTCTTCCTATGAGGAAATCAGCATTTTTATTTAAACTATGGCAAAGTTTTTCAAGATGTGAAAGATATCATGTTGATTTTTTTCAAGAGTCAAATAATTTTCTTTTACTTTAAGTCCCTGTTCAAAAGACTATTTTCATCAGAAGTGAAAGGAAACCTTCAATTCTAGAAGTTTCTATTACCGGCACCTGAAATAATTTTCTAACTTGTGAGAGAAGGTCTGGTTAGGCTTTTAATAGAATAAGTCACATGACCAACATCTTTTGGCAGCATGCCATGTTTGAGGTGATGAATGAAAAAAAATCGAAAAAAATCGTAATCAATTCAGCCTTTGGTGGGCAGTGGGTGATCACTAAAAATCAGAATTTTCAAGAAACAAGCTTGAACACTGCTGGACACAAACTAAAAGACCAATTTAGCATAAACTTACTTTGTAAATTGAACCCCTCACTAGAAACCTTTTTGGGGGTAAATTTTAAGGCATTCAAATTTACATTTCCAACCCTCTAGTTCTATTAATTCAGCTTGTATGTGTAACAAATACATAATCAGTCAACCAAACCAAGTTAAAAACTGAAGAAACCTATTTTTATATTGACTATGTTGTATATGTCAGTTTTGGTTGATTGTTTTTAATTCTCTTGTTTGATGTTTCAGGTTGACAAAAAAGAAACAAAGTTACCTCCAAACTCGGATGATGAGTTTGGCTTTCAAGAAAAATCTTTAAAAGGCGGTGGTCATCTGTGCTATAAGCTACGTTACGAGAAAGATGACTCCAAGCTGGTCATCAAGGTGATCAAAGCCACTGACCTTCCTATAGTTCTGCACAACCAGATATCGGCTGACAACTATGTTAGAATCCGACTGTATCGAACTAGACGGCCATTTCTGAGCCTGGGTCGAAATAAGCCAAACAAGACATTTCCCTTGAACACATTAGACTTGGAACTTCAGACAAAAATCCAAAGGAAAACACGGAGTCCTGTCTTCAATGAATCATTTGACATCTATGTGGACCAGAAGCATCTAAAGAACTACACAATGAAGTTGCAGTTGTGTGATTTTGACCAACTTTCATGTCATACCGTTCAGGGAGACATTGTGGTCAACCTTAGGGACCTGAAAAAACTTGACAATGATGACGAATTATTTGATCAACAACTCAGTGAACCTATACAGGTTAGTGTCTGTCATTTTTTCTTTGCTTTGTTCTTGCTAATTAGGCTTAGTTTCCAGTATAGCAGGTGGTGCGGATGTCCTAGTAGTTAACGGCATAATCTCTTCTAAGCTGTGCGTATGTGCATGTAATCAGTGCACAAGGGAAATAAATGTGCACACAAAAGATTTCATATTCAGTTGATAACTTATTGGGTTTTCACTGAAAAGATATTGATTCCCAATGTTGAATTCAAAAGTGCGTGCATACTTTTGTCCCAGGAAAACATGAGATTATTGCACCAACTGACTGCAAAAGATTGGAGGGAAAATCAATTAACAGTGGGGAGAATGGAATCGATGAGATGAATTCAAGCTGTAGCAGGGAGAGTTTGCATTACCATTGCACTACTGTCCTTGGGGAAGGCATGAATCCATTTCTTCCCACATTTATGGGTAAATAGCTGGGTAGTTGGAGACCTTCAGCTCTGTGCGGCAGCCCAACTAAGAGAGGGTTACTTTTACAGAAAAAGAAACCAGACAAGGAGCCCAAGGCAGGCTTGTGGCAAACTACCTCTTTTCTGGCAACTCCTGCACCCAAAAAAGCTGCCAGTTTTGATGTCTCATCACCACTGGAAAATTGTCTCAGAGGCTGAGAGAGAAGGATATTTCCTGTGCAATAACCTCTTACTTGAACTTTCATGCTGTGGTTGCACGGACATCATTAGAATAGTTGATCAACCAACAAAAAAAATAATCATGGATAAGATGTAAACATTGTGCTATGGTAAGCATCTATCCCTTATTAGGTTACTTCATTGAGAAAATTAGTATTATACAAAATTACTGTACCAACAGAGTAGGTAAGAATTATCTCTCCTTATTAAAAATCATATCTAACTTTTTTAAATGTTGCTGTATTTTCATGACTTCTGTCTGTGGGATGAGCGAAAGAAAAGGTTTATCATATCAAACCACAAACTCCACATCAACTGGAGGACAACATCTGACATGTTCTGGCCAATATACTGCCAGACCTCCTGAAAAGGTCAATCAAGGCAAGACCAAATCTCTTGGAGAAATTGGTGACTTTGTTAGATTTCAACATAGCAGGCAAATCTATCATTGTATGGTCAAAAGTGAAGCCAGTTTGACTTACAATCTACCAATAAATAAATTATAATGTCAATTTTGCACTTTTCTCATTTTGGCATTGATTAAATTCAACATTCAGTGTTTTTTTTTCAGCAATTTCAGCCTATTTTCATCTATTTTTCTAGACATTCTAGGTAAATCAAATAATCTTTAGCTAATAAATGGCCATTAAAAGGCTAAAGTGTTTTGGTGTTTTTTTTAGTTCGATTTAGCACAGAAACTTTTTTGGTTTGGCAACACTGCCAGTAAAGTTATCACCAGTCTACAATCGGGAGTTTCTTTTCACAAACCCTGTATAACCATTTCTGTTGACCTCCTCTCTAGGAGAGTTTTCATTTGATTTTGGGGTATTACAATCTATTTGTGCAAATTACAAATTGTACACTTGATTATAATTATTGCCTTTATTAGTTTCCAAGGTAATAATCTCTACTTGCATCTTGTTTATTTTCTCAAGTGCCATCCAGGAAATCAGCTCCATTTTCATTCCTTATTTCTTCCATGTTTGGAATCTGCCAACAATCTAAATATATTCTCTTGGCTTTCAAATGGTTGGATTCAGACTGATAATTTCCTGCTTTGTAGTATCTTTAATTATTACTCTTTCTAATTTATATCTTTATATAGCCATACCATCTTGTCTACAGACTTGAAAATTGGCATTGGAACTCTTCTACACCCCTTCTATAAATGTTTATTTTTGTCTTTTGGATAGAAAGCTTTTTCAAATTTTGGGGGGTCTTAATTGGAGAAAGTAGACAACTATATTTACCTAGGACAATGAATCTCCATGAAATCCTCAATAAGAGGAGAAATTGAGCAAGGAATCACTCTACAATGGCAAGCCTTTGGCAGAGCAAGCTCAACCTTTAAGAACAAGAAAATCCAATTAGTCCTAAAAAGATGAGTATACAACCCATGCATCCTATGGATAGTCACCTATGGAGCTAAAAGATGGAACTTAACCGAGAGACTGACCTGCAAACTGAGAACCATGCAGCATGCACATGAAAAAATTATACTCAGCATCACATGGAGAGATCATGACAGCACAATATATTAGAAAAAGTGTCTGAAACATCATAGAATCCATTAGAAAACTCAAATGGCAATGGGCTGGTCATGTTGCAAGAATGGCATCCTGGCTCACAGCATAGATACTCAGAGATCACATACAAAATTGAGTCCGGCAGAACACAAACTAGAATAAAACTAGACAAGTTCAGAAAGTATTTGCTCTGCAATGCCCATGGTAGAGAGGTCTGGTGAATCCTGCGTAAAGTGTATGTCCAGTGATGGGCAATGAAATACTGGTGATGACGACTCTGATAGATATGTTTATGAGCTCCAGTGCTCCTGGCCATACCGTTTTATCTGCAGATATTTTATTTGGTATCAGTACTCCACTAGACCAATCCTATAAATGCTTTTTTGATTTTTGGGAAAATAATTCTTTTACCTTTATATGGGTCTTATTCTGATGGGTTTATTGATTACAACTAGATTCTCCAGTTACTCTAATTTAGATGTTTTCCAGTGGAAAATACCAGTGATGTATTAAATAGAATTTATTCTGACCATATTTATTCTTTGATGGAATTTTTTTCATCATCATCATCATCATCATCATCATCATCATCATCACCATCATCATCATCCTCCTCCTCCTCCTCATCATCATCAGTCTTTTAGCGTCCATCGTTGGATATAGACCTTCCCCAGGATTTGCCACACTTCCCTATCATGGGCGTCACGGAGCCAGTACTTCCTGAACTTGTCTAGCTCATCTCTCCATCTAACATTTTGCCGGCCTCGGCTGCTCATGTGGTCTCGGGGGATCCATGTTGTGAGTCGCGACGTCCATCGATTGTCTGCCATTCTTGCAACATGGCCAGCCCACCGCCATTTGAGATTTTTAATAGATTCTATGATGTCCCTAACTCTTGTCTTTTCTCGGATGTACTGTGCTGTCTTGTGGTCTCCCCATGTGAGGCCCAGGATTATTCTTTCATGTGCACGTTGCATGGTTCTCAGCTTACGGGTCTGTCTCTTGGTTAAGTTCCATGTTTCAGCTCCATAGGTGACTATTGGGAGGATGCATTGGTTATACACCCTTCTCTGTACCTGACTGCAAATTTTGACGCAGTTGGTTGTTCAATTATTGACTTACATACTAGCCTACCAGCCAGCTAGACCAATTTGAAAACTTATAAAACCTATGTTGACAGTTTTGGTTGATGGTTTCTAATGGATGATACCTGATGGTAGGCTGAATTTTTTTCCTGGGCGGGTTTCTCTCATGGCTAACTTTTAATCACCCCAATATAGCATACATAGGTAGTTGTGATTCATAATTTCCCTTGGAATACTTGAGTCCTTTAATTTTGTTTAGAAAGCCTTAGCTAACTACTAGTTTGAATTTTAAGTAAAGGATAATACTATAGTTCAACTAAGATGTAGACCTGTCATTAATGAGAAAAATATCTTCATCTAAGTGGTGCGTAATTATCCTCATAAGCAATCAAATCACCATAGTCCCACTAATGGCCCAACCAACCAGCCAAGTGGGCTATTGATTCTTCTGTTTTTGAGTGTCTGTGTCTAAGTGAACATCTAAATGTGTATGTGTGTGCCTCTCTCTCTCTCTGGTAAGTCCTGGTCACATTTTGGGGGCTACAACCTTGAAAATTTGCAAAGGTACACCACTAAGGACCATCTAAAAATATTTTTTTGTTTTCTCAACAATGCACAAATCTTCTGCTGGTATTCTTTTTTTAGATAATTTCAGATAGAAGATCTGTTTTTTGAGATAATTTTAGATAATTTTTCAGATGATTAGCTCTGGTACATGCCCAAGCTTTGGTGATTGACTTCTATGAGGTATGGATATCCTAGAAAATGTACATTGAATTTTCCATATGATATAGGTATTTACCAAGCTCCAATTAATATTACTCTTGTTTTTTCCGCCTCATCTATCATACTAAATACACTAGATTACTGAAAGATCTCATCATGTGTCCATGTTAGATACTACATTTCTTATATACTTGATAGACATTCATTTTGCATCACAATTATTATTTCATCCCTGTATCTTTGTCGAAGTTTCCCATTTAACAGGATCTCAGGCCTCGACTCAGATGATGATCTGTTATTTTTGAAAACAAGAGAAGGAACAGACTATCTCTAAAAACTGTGATGTTGTAAATAGATTTTTTGACAACTTTTAATAACAATTAACATCTGTTTCTGTTATAAAACTATTTCTTTCCAATTGAGTTTTTAGGTTAATCCCTGCTAAAATGTCATTGCATCAAAAATAAAACCAAAAATGTTATCTGAAATGCAACATAATTCATTGTAAAATGAAGAAGTTATATACATATACACACACACACACACACACACACACACACTCACATACATATATATATACATATACATATATATATATATATATATATATATATATATATATACATATATATATATATATATATACATATATATATATATATATATATATATATATATGTATATATATATGTATATATATATATATATATATATGTATATATATATATATGTATATATATATATATATATGTATATATATATATATATATATATATGTATATATATATATATATATATATATATATATGTATATATATATATATATATGTATATATATATATATATATGTATATATATATATATATATATATATGTATATATATATATATATATATATATATATATATATATACGTATGAAGTGTAAATACTGTATATTCTGTTTCCTCTTTTCTTGTACTCTCTACTTCTCATTTTGACATTTTTCAAAGTGTGTTGTGAAAAAACAAAATATATTTTCTCTTTCTTTGTCTGCTCTCTGTATCATATCTTTCTATCTTAACCAACACGTTCTTTCTCTTATCATCACCCCCTCTTATTAAGATAAAGACTTTCTTTGTTAGGAACGTTGTCTATCATTCTGTAACCACTCCGTCTTCGGGTCATTTAATTCCTTACAAGTGCTGTTTACGAGTTCAAATCTGGTCTTAACATGAAATTTGACCTGTTTTTAAAACTGTTGACTTACATTGCAGTTAGTTATATCTTGACTATTCTTGAAAAAGCTGATTGGCATAAAACATGTAAACATTCATTCATAATGTTTAGAAGAATAAAAAAATTACATATATATTACAAATGCATCCCTGTTATAATGATTAGAAATGCAAGAGATGAACTATTAATGAAGCTTTTGGGAGTTCCCTCATCATTAGGGGCCCTAGGGAGGTGTGTTTTTGAATATCCCCTCTTGTCCTCTTTTAGTAACTGTGTATTTTTAGACTGATAGATAGATTAGATATATCGCTAGATAGATATGTTATTCCATATTTTGGGGGAAAGTCCCTGTGTTTGTTTGGTTTTGAGATACATGCAAGGATGCTCTGGAACACATCGTCAGTAATGTTCCTGATGTCATAGGTTGTTTCAGGTCTTTCAATGCATGGGTGAATTCTATCTTTGATGAATAAAAATTTGGCAGTGTGAAAATCACTAAATTAGTGTAGAAGTGCTTAAAACATCTTTTCCCATTTTTTGGCTGTCTTTCTTTGTTTAGTGCAGTCAAACTAGTGCGAAAATATTTTTTGAATTGGCAACACTGTGTTTTAGTCTTGGCAACTTTTTCTACTATCACCCATGTCAATGTCATACACACTTACTCAAGCGACCTAGCCAGGGCCGATCCAAGCACTGATATGCGTCCCTGCAGCATTGACCCACAGAACTATCCTTTGGGTCCTGAGCCAACTGGAGGCCCTCTCTGCAGCCTCCTGACAGCTTTGAATATGTGAGGTTATTACCAATAATTAAAATTAGTCCTTGTTGCTGACAGCCAATATCTGTAGGTAACAATCAATATGCATCAATGCTTGGGACTGGCTCTTAATTAATTTTATGTTATGAGATCCCGCCCCTGTATTATTTTTTTTTATTGAACACTGACTGACTTATATAAAATTTGATTATTGTATAAACTTTCAAAAATAGATTTGCCCATGATGGAGTAAAGAGTATGTATTGATGTATGGATGGTTAAAACTGATCTATGTAGCCTGTATTTTCATACATACACACCCATACATATGTGTGTATGAATATATATGCATGAATATACATGTATGATTATATACATCTCCAAATTCTCAATTTATTCACTCACTGTCCACATCTGCTCTATTTGTTTCTCAGCACAGACAATTGCATTATTAAATAGATATTTAATCCAACAGGAATAATTATAAATGCTTTATATCACTTGGAGACTCTATTTGAAATGATCTCCCATCATTACACAATGTATGTATCATTTGGCCTAAACAGTGTAAATAGAATTAACAATTTTAGAAAAAGGGGCTGCTGCAAGAATCCAACCTGTGACCGATAGCCGTTGTACGTAGCATTATAACATTATTTTGACCTTTCTGAACAAACAACTGTTCTCTGTGCCTTTTGAAGCCTTCTAACGTTTTGAAATTCTTCTTGATGAATGAATGTTGCAAAGACTGGAATAAATAGAAATCTGAAAGTGTTATATCTTCTGAATATGGTAGATGAGTGAGAACTTCCCATCCAAGTTGAAACAATTTTTGTCTGGTCACCAAAAAAAAAATACAGTTTATTGTTATCCTGATTGAATATTATACTCATTCTCTCAGCTAATTCCTAGTACCTTCATGAATTACTGCCTTCAATTGGTTGAATTGGGAACTGTATTTGCTTGAATCAATGTATGTATGTATCCCAATATTTGACAATACTTTGTAAGGTCAACCTATAGAGTCCTATTGTAGTTCCTGAGATTTTTTTTAAAGATTTGATTTAAATGAGTTAATGTTTGGAAAAGAAAGTGTGGCATCTGAGATTCTATTCAAGATCTGTCTGAGAAGAAGCGTTTTCTGAACATGGTGGCTGTTATAATTTGTCGCTCTTTGCCGCAGCCTTTGGTTGTACTGCTTAGAGATGGCTGTAGCGTAATTTTATCTGGACTGATGCTTCACTTACAGTCTTGGTCAATGGCATGTAGTCATGAGGTTATCCTGTATATTTCTAGAATTTACTTTTCCGGCATGAGATTGAAGTAGGGGACTCCAATCCTACACCATAAACTTTGGATGAGAACCAATCTTTGGTATGGTTGGTGGTTGCTCATTTTGCTCGCCCTAGGATCTCTCCCATTCCATATTGTTGTAAAGCATCCCCACCTGTTACAATTTGCTTAGTAAATAGAAATATTCTATTACTTTCAAGTAGTGAATCATTAATAGATGCCACACATCAAAGCGACTAAAATAATCAAGTTGAAAATGAGGATCAGCACTAGATTTGGATACTTTGAATATATTGGCTATCTTCAGCATCACACAATGTTGCTTATTCGTGTGCCAAAGCTAAGATAAGCTTAGTAAATACCTACATATATATATATATATATATATATATATATATATATATATATATTTATATATATATATATATATGTATTTATGTTTGTGTGTGTGTAAATAGATGTCTCCACATGCGGGTAGAGAACAGATATTTCATGTGCTAAAATAGATGCATATTTATGTATATGTTGGTGTGACTATAAGTACATATGCATGTCTTGTATATAAACACACATACATGTGCATGAGGTGTGTAATTACAATTAGAAACCATCAATCAAAACTGTCATAAAAATGCTGACATTAAGTTCTTGAGTTTTTCAGTTGGTCCAGCAGACTGACGACCTGATTGGTTGGTTTATGTATGTATATATCACAAGTGTAAGTTGCACCAATGGGGCAACAGGGTTGAAAATTTAAACATTCACTCCTTATTATATCAAGAAAAAATGTTTTCTTTTTGTTTTTTGAAACTTGCCCACCTTAATAGAATTTTAGCGGGTTGTTCTATTTACAATGAAAGTTTATGCCTAATTGGTCCCTTAGTTTGGATAGGGCTGCATTCACACTTTAAAAAAAAAAATTCAGACTTTTTTTAGTGATCATAGCCCAACAAAATATTAGAGATGTGACTAATTCATTGATCACCCCCTTTTCCATTTTTTTTAATTGATCACCCCAAACACAGAATGCTGCCAAAAGATATTAGTCACATGATGATTTCTATTGAGTGACTCACCTGACCAGTTCCGTCTTGTGTTTGGTTTAACCTCTAAAATCCTGACTTTTGATCAGTTTATAAATGTAGCGAACAGACAAAATTTGGCAGGTGCTGTTGCTGCTTCTGCAGGATAGTGGCAGGTTGGGGGTGGGGAGGCTGGTGGAGGTTGTCTGGAGAGAAGGGGCATACACCTTTACTCACGAATAGGTTCGTGCTGAGAACTACTGCTTTACTCAAGAATTGATATGGGTACCACCTGATGCAAATGGGTGGCTGTGGAGAATTTGAGTTATTAGGTGGTTGGGCGGGTGTTACTGTACTTACCCTCATACTTGTGGGTGGACGAGAATGTCTGGCAGACTTGCTCTTTTTTTCTGTTTGGTTTGGCAGATCTCACAAGCAGTTTCTTTTTTTGTTTTGTAGTTGGTTACTTTGGCTCACGGCCAAATCATGTTGGATATACCGGTCCGAAGTTGAAGTCATGTCAAGTATGGTCAGTACTTAGATTAGTGATTGCTTGAGAATACCACGTGTTGTAAGTGAGAATTTTGAAGTGAGTGAAGCTACTTTGAGTGTTTGCCGCCTCTAAGTCCTTTCCACATATCGCAAGGTGAGACAAAATTAACTTGTGATATGGGAACCCCGAGCAGGGATGGCTGATGCTGTAATTAATGTAAGGGCACTAATTAACTAGCTAGCAACCGGTTACTTTGTAGTATTTATTCCACCTTTTTTAACTATGGTCGGAAAAAGAGACAATTTTTTTCAAGTTGTTTCACATATTAGTTATTTGAAAAAAAGTCTTTTGATCCATTCTAAAAAAATAATATCTGATGATGAGATAGCCATAGGTATTAGCTTGGGTTGTTCCGGCACAAGGCCACAGGTATTGAGCATTTATTGAGGATCAAACTCATTACAGCAGCACATTATATTATAGAAAAAACAGGAGTCGAAGATATCATAAAATCCTTTAGAAAACAAATTACAATGGGCAGATCATGTTGCAAGAATATCAGAAAACTGTTGGACATCATGACTTCCAACTTGAATTACCAGAGATCATTTGATTCCAAATGTTTAGGCTAAAGGATTTGTCTTCTGTCCATCTCATTGATGCATGATAATGGAACCTAACCAAGAGACAGGCCTGCAAACTGAGAAGTATGCAACGTGTGCAGGAGAGAATCATGCTCTACCTTACATGGAGAGAACACAAGACAGTACAGTATATAAACAGGTGTTCGTGACATCATAGAAACTATTAAAAAACTCAAATGGCAATGGGCAGGCCATGTTGCAAGAATGAAAGATGACAGATGGACATAATGTCTCACAACAGGGATCCCCAGAGATCACATAAGAAAACTGAGGCCAACAGAGCACAAGATGGAGAGATGAACTGGACAGATTCAGGAAATACTGGCTCTGTGATGCCCATGATAGGGAATTGTGGCAAATTCTGGGGAAGGTCTATGTCCAACGACAGATGTTAAAAGACTGATGATGACGATGAAATTTGTTATCAAAAACGAGGTAAAAGATTTTTATATCAATTGGCAATGTTTCAGCCATTGTACTCTCCTGTCTTTTTCAGGTATCTGCCATAGTTGGCAACCTTCCAGGAATTCCGAACTGAACCCTTTATTCAATCGATGGGAGTTGATTGTTTTTGGATTGCATAAAGGGTGTGGTTTGAAATTCCCAAAATATTACTAAAAACTAGCTTGGACAGTAGAATGAGAATTATCCACCTCTGTGGATTGGATGAACAGATTGGTTTGAAATTTCCAGAACGTTACCAACTATGACTGACTACTCAAGAAGACCAAAGAGTACAACGGCTGAAATATTGTCTACAACCAAAATGAGAACACTAATATGAGTAAATCTGTGTATGGTAATGATAAGTCCTCATGTTAGAAATTTTGATGAAAATTGAGTGTACAGACCTCCTCTATTAGAGCACAGTTTGCAGAATAATGCGGGTTGATGGTAAATCCCAATACATTAATATATCTCCAAAATATCTAAGTTGAATACCTTAGTTATCATGGCTTGGTTATAACACAGTTGGCTCTCTTGGACACCAACCCCCGCGCTGTAATGAGGGACGCCTGTACTGATTGATCAGTAATAAAGTTTTTTTATTTTTGAATGATCAATGATTTGTCAATTGGGAGCCATCAGTAATTGATTTAATTAGAATTCTAATCTATCACGAGGTGGATGTCTAATTAAATCATGTTGAAAAATTGATCTCTCCCCGTCTAGCACCTCACTGCATGATATGCTTATTTGCCAGGGTATTGGCAGTGTAAATGTTCACTCTTTACCCAGAGTGACATCTTCCCCTATGAACCATCTCTTATACCAGACCTCTCCAAACTTTTTGCATTGGCAAAACACTTTTAAAAACTAAATTTTTTCTCAACACATATCAGAAAATTTTTGTGCCAAGACACCCACAATTGAGAGGTTTCATGTCCAAACATCATCATCATCATCAGTCTTTTAATGTCCGTCGTTGGACATAGACCTTCCCCAGGATTTGCCACACTTCTCTATCATGGGCGTCACGGAGCCAGTACGTTCTGAATTTGTCTAGCTCGTCTCACCATAACAATGGCCGTTAAAAGTCTGTTGATGATAATGATAATGTGTTTTGATAGCTAAGCCAAACATATAATTCTTCCACTTCCAATAAAAAAGATAAAATGATATTTGCAGAATTAATCAGATTTATCTAATTTCATGACTCATCTGGAGATTATAGGCAACACACTAAGATGTCGTGACACAGTTCAGAAAACTCTGTCATGTACATTGCTCTAGTGGTTCCCAACCTTTTCAAGGTCTTTCTATACTTTTTTCAGTGTGATTTTTAGGTTTCTACCTTTCTATGCAAGTTAGTTGCAACAATGAATAATTTCAAATAATTATCTTATTTTGCTTGTAATAAGAATTAGTTTGGTTTCATAATTTTTACAGTTCCTAAGGGAAATTTGGACACTTAAGGTCCATTTTGCATCACACCACAGCCACACTAACCCTGAGTCAAAAATATTCACCATGACTTTTTTCTGTAATAACCTTATTTCTCCCTTGGACTTCCTAAATGTCAAGGGTCAACACTTTTCAACTGAGCTAGTTCTCATTATTTCAACCCTTTTTTAAACTCCTGGGACATGAATATCCTAAAGTTTCTATGACTGCTTGGATATATATATATATATATATATATATATATATATATATATATATATTCCATAGATCTCTTTTAGGAGTCTACTTTTGGGCAATCTCCAGGAACCACTGCATGAGCCAAACTTATAAAATTTGGTCAAACTCCTCTCCAGAGGCTGGAGTTGACTTTTTTCTTCCATAACAAGAACAACAATCCTCACGTGATTTGGGGAATTAACTCGTCAATGTTTGTCTGTGTCATCATGTTAAATCAAAGTGATATATAAAATTAACATCCTCCCACCGTGTTTCAAATGGATGGCCAAGTGATCAGTAGGTAGCTCTCTTAGCAACTGAGCCAAACGGACAAATTTTATATATCTACAAAAATTTATGTTACAAATACGCAAGGGCTCATTTTATTCTAATAAGCACATTTATAAAATTAACATTAAATGAAATCAAAACCTAGTGATTGGTAGATGGATCACCTACCGATTAAGCCAACCTGTCAAGTCTTAGAAATCTACAGAAATTTATATTGCAAATATGCAAGGTCATTTCATTCTGATAAATGAATACACTTTTGCTAAAAATGGTTTTTATATTAATAATGTATACAATTCAGAACTTGCACTAATGATCTTCAGTCAGAATAGAAATAAGAGTGCAGTTTGACTCTACAGCAGACAGGCTTGTTTCATGATCTCTAACCACTATCTGTTCTAAATCCTCCAGTTCTACATTGTTAAGAGACAACACTTCTCAATTCATCTAAGTTGCAATAGTCCTCATTATTTCAACCCTTTTGAAACTCCTGGGACCTGAATATCATAAGGTTTCTATAATTGCTTGGATGTATATATCCTGTAGAACTCTTTTTTGAAGTCTACAAGAACATTTCAATTCAGGCATTATGTATCTTAATAGGTTAATCTTGAAAGGGTTAAGTTAATTGATTCTGACTAAACTTCCTATTTTCTAACATTACAACATTCGATGGTATGAGTAGAATGCTGTGAAAAATCCTTTCTTTTTACCCCATTTCTGGGCTAAGATTCAATTTTCTATTCTTTCCTATTTCAGTTGAAATGAATATACTGTATTTCTGAGTGAGGCTATTTTTTTTCTTCCAAAATAAGTCTTGAAATGTCTTGGATGACATGGAATTTTTCTGTTCATTGTGTTTGGATTGTTTTTGCTGTAGGGATCTGAAAGAAGGGTAACTTCCAAAGTTCACAACATTTTTGTCTATACAGTCTTTTTCTCAGCTGTACCTATACCCCTGAGAGTTACTCTTCTGAAGTTTTTTCCGCAAACAGCACATCACATCCCTCACAGTAGATATATCTTGGCAACTCCCAAACCACAGAAATGGTAAGTTCTTCTAAAAAAAACTTGACTCAACAACAAAGGGTACCACCACTGAGCGACATTCTTGAATACCACCAAAGCAACAACATTTCTCCACTAGTCGAAATAATGAACAGGTCTGCTTAATCTCTCAGTATCTTCTGGTACCATGCTGTGTTGGGTGTGATGAATTAAAAACCTGAAAAAAGTGGTGATCAATGAATAAATAAAATGTCCAAATTAGAACACTGCTAAGCACAAACTAAGGAATCAATTTAGCGTAAACTTGCAGTGCAAATTGTCCCCCAACCCATTGAAAACCTATTTTTGGATGAATTGTAAAACAAACAAAAAATGTTATTTGTAGACATAGTAAAGAATAAATGCTTAAATTTATAGCCCTGTAGATTCATTGGTACAGCCTGTATACGCGACACATGCATGTATCGCTAGCTAGCTAAACCTACATAAAAACTGAAAGAACTTATGTTGATCTTGACAGTTTTGGCTGTTGATGGTTTCTAATGTTGATAGTATGAGGCTAGGCACCCCCCTACTAATTCTATTAATCTTACTCCCAAATCAAGCTGTCTTTGTTTTGTTAGAGTTTCAGTAATTGATGGCAGTGTCTTCACTTGATAAGATTATGATACGAAATAAACAAGATAGAGTATCACACCTCTTGTTAGTTCTGTCAGATTTAGATTGCAAATAACAATCTTCCTGAAGCAGCAATCTTCTCATCAATTTATGTTCGCTTATGACAACAGTTTCTACTCTTTATTGGAAATTAGTTTACCTGTAAGAAAACTCAATTACTGTAACTATCATCAGCAGCCTTTTAGTAGCTGTTGAAAATCCCCAATTCTGACAGACCACTCGATCTGGAGCATTGCACCACCAATATCTCCTGAAGTTGCCTAAATCATTACGCCATCTTGTTTCTTACCAGTCACAATTTTGCATATGATCTCTAGGTATCCACGTTGTAAGTTGTGATGTCCAGCAGTTGTCTGCCATTCTTGCAATATGGCTTGCGCTCTGCCATTTGGGTTTTAGGATTTTATGATATCTCTCAATCCTGTTCTTTCTCTAACATAGTGAGATCTCTTTGTGATCTCTCCATGTGATACTAAGCATGGTCCTTTTTTGTACGGGCTGCATGGTCCTTAGTCTGAGATCCAGTCTTTTGGTTTGGTTCCATGTTCAGGCTTCATAGGTGAATGATGAGAAGGATGCATTGGTTGTTGACTCTTCTTTTCAAAACTATTGGATTTTTCTTTTAATGAATGTTCTTGTGAATACATTTAAAAAAAGAAGGAATTAAAATTTTCCACATATATCAGCTCACCATTGTTAGAATACCATCAGGGGTGAAGGAATCTGAGATATATAAGAGGAGTCAAAGAGAGGGAAGAAAAAAAGGAAGATGATTTGGCCACTAGGATATTTAGAAGCCAAACCTTATGTCAAGGAGACACAGTTTTCGAAATCTGTTTTGCGATGTCATGTATAACTTCAGGCCAAATGTAAGGCATTGAACATGGCTACTATCAAAGATGGTGAAGGATTCTATCCTTTTTTATATGTGTATGTTTGTGTCTTCCAGCACTCCTGGTCACACCATTTTGTCTACAAATTTGAAAATTGGTATCTATGTCATTCTACAACTTCTAAAAATATTTTTTTGACTTTGTTTTGGACATATTCTGAGGGATTTATCGATAACATCTGAATTCTTTAGAATATTCCCACTGCTGGTGGTTAACTTCTGTTACTTTGATAATATAGGGTTGGCGCAAAAATATAGTTCTTTGTTACATCAAACTTTGCTGCTTGTTTTTGAATAAAATATTATATAACTAGGTTCATAGAATATACCATTTTAAAATGTGAATTTTGCTCTATACATCTAGTCAGAACATTTTCAATTCAAAGATGGTAGATAACAAATTTGAACAATTTTGTTGTATGAATTCAAAATGGGACACACAATACTGGAAACTGTACGCAATATCAACCATGTATTTGGTAAAGGCACCGTCTATAAATGAACAGCTTAACATTGGTTCCAAAAATTTTGGGTCAGATATGAGAGTCTTGAAGATGAGAATTGCAGACATCTATGATTGATGATATTGAGGGCCATTATTGAGGTGGACCCACTCAAAATAGCTTGAGAGGTTACAAAGGAGCTAAACACTGATCATTTAACAGTTGTTCAACATTTGTACCAATGAATGAAAATCAAAAATTTGCCATTATACTTGAATCCTGACGAAACCATCAAAGCAAAAAAGCAATGGTAAAAAATTGACTAAATGCACCAACAATTGCAATGTTTATGACCCAATATTGATCAATCAAAAAAGAACCAATTCTTCTCCAATTACGTGTTGCGCAAATGACCCTTACACTAAATGAAACAAACTAGGCTACCAAAATCCATCTCACCTAGTTTAATCACAATACCACTTCTATAAGCATTATGACCATTACTTTTTCAAGCATTTTGACCATTTCTTGCAAGGGAAGGTCTTCAACAACTAAGCAGCAGCTCAAAACACCTTTGAAGAATTCATTGGTTCCAGGATCCCAGAATACTATTCTGGAATAAATGGATTTGTTTCTACTTGGCAAAAATGTGTAGATTCTGAAGGTCCTTATTTCAATTAATAACTTTTATTCTAAGCTGGGATATACTGCTTTAGAGTTGATGATAAACTGCTATTATTTTGGCACCAACTTGACAAAATGCTATTTATGATTTGTGGTAGTGATTTCGGCAAGGTTGAAAGGAGTCAAATTTTGATTGTGGTTGTCATGTTTACAGTTTCAAAGTGGTAAGCAGTTGTGCCATTTCAATTTTCCATCAATCCCGCATTTTTTCATAGCAGAACACAACTTTAAAAAAAATGTGTTTCAAAATAATGAACAAAAAAATGATTTACAGAAAAGTATAGAAAAGTGATTACTTTGCATAGAAAAACTAGACATAATCAAAAATATGAGCGTAGTGATTTGAAATGAAAAAAATTGGCAACGGCTATAACATGGCTGAGTCAATGATCCAAACCGTCTCTTCCCAAACAGTTGCTTACAAAAAAAAGGAAAGTTGCTCTTGACTTTAAAACTATATAAACTACAAGAAATAGGAGCTGCTTTCATTTCGATAAACTTATAATCCTGAAACTTTTAAAAATCATCTGTTGCTATCATTAGAAAATGTCAAATGCAACTGAAAGTGACAAAAGTGTTCTATTCATTACTACGATAGAATTAATAGATTATAAGTTTCAGATGTTTTCATTGACACGTCACTTTCTGTCAAAGTCTGTGGTTATTACTATATCATAAATATATATGCATTTATGATTTCCTAAACTTTCTATATTTTGTTTATACTATGCAGTGTATCTTCTATGATGTGGTTAACGTAGTACCCCACAAAACTTCCAAAAATTTTCCCATTAAATAATTCAAGACTTAACCGCAAGTTATCGAAACCATGAATAGAAAACCCGTGAATGTCAAGGGGTGAATGTAGTTCAATTTCACTGACAACTAGCATCTAAACACATAGCTTCCTGAGTTCTTAATAGAGTTTCACATTCTGATGATAATTTGAGACAATGTTAGAAACTGTCAATGAAACTGCCACTAAATCTGTCAACATAAGTTTCTTCAGTTTTTAAGTTGGTCTTGCCAGTTGGGTAGGTATGTAAGTATCATGTGTATAATGCACTTATTATGTCTAAAGAAAATTTTTCAATTTTTCAAAAAAATTCCCCCCAGAATAGAATTTTAGTGCGGGGGGGGTTTCAATTCGCAATATGAGTTTTTACTAAATTGGTCCTTCATGTTGTGTCCTGCCACATCCATGCTTTTTTAGCGATCACTGCCCAACAAAAGGCGAGAGAAGAAACTTATCTTTTGATCACCTCTTTTTCTAATTTTTTTGATTGATCACCCCTAACGCAACATTCTGCCGAAAGACATGGTCACTTGACGGTTTCTATTGAGTGACTAACCAACCCTGTTTCTATCACTTAGCATTTTTGCTTTCTGGAATTCTTAATTGTCTGTATGTTTGTTAGTAGCAGGGCTTTGCCATGGTGATAAAACAGTATTTTGGTATACTTATATGATAAGTGTGAGTGGGTTTTACTGCAGCTTAATTTAGACTTACCTAATGGATACATGGCCTAATGCAATGTGTTTTTCACCTGAACTCATGCACACTGAAATGTGCATCTTATATATATATATATATATATATATATATATGCACATATATACACATATTCACACTCACACACATCTTTAGATATACCTATGTATATGTACAGGTGTGTGTGTGAGTGTATATATATATATATATATATATAGAGAGAGAGAGAGAGAGAGAGAGAGAGAGAGAGGAGGGATAGAGGATATATATAGAGAGAGTGAGAATGGATAGAGGAGAAAGAGAGAGAGAGAGAGAGAGAGAGAGAGAGAGAGAGAGAGAGAGAGAGAGAGAGAGAGAGACAGACAGATAGACAGACAGATAGACAGACAGATAGAAAGACAGAAAGAGACAGAGACAGAGAGAGGCAGAGAAAGAAAAAGATGTATGTGTACGTATATCTATGTGTGCATTTTTGTATGTGTCTATACATATCTATGCCTTTACACGTGCACACACACACACACACACACACACACGCACACACACACACACACACATATATATATATATATATATATATATATATATATATATATATATATACATACACACACAGGTGGGTTTATCATCATTGTGTACTCCCTTGCCCATATGTGAGTAGGTGTCTCTGTATGTGTGTTTTCATGTCTCCGTATATATTTTAGTATGTATGTTGCTGTATATTTCTACATCCCCCCTTGGTTTATACATCTATCTATCTCTTCTCTTTCTAAACACACACACATATATATATATATATATATATATATATATATATATATATATATATATATATATATATACATATATGTGTGTATATATATATATATATATATATATATATATATATAATATGATATGATATAATATATACTTGGTACTTCTACACTGATATCTATATACATTCTACTTATAGCTTACCCATTTTCGACACCTGATTTTGGCATGTTGCTACGATTTCTCTTTAGCTTCATATCAACTAGTCACTATAGAAAAGCTCTGAGGTAATCTTGAAGTACTACTGCACATTGGGTTGAGAATCAATTCCCTTGCTATACTAATGAATAATGTTCATTAACTCCGTTTCATCTCAATATGTGTGTTTGTGTACACATATGTATGTGTTAATAAGAGATGGATATATGATCTGACAGAATGATTATATATTGCTTTATATTAAACAAAAACTCTTATTTGAAATGATCACCTATTATTACAAGGTGAATGTACCATTTGGCTTAGGTATCGTGAATTGAATACATTCACTGTGTAATAAAAGGTGATCATTTCAAATAAGAGTATAACATAACTAAACTTATTATCACATATGTATATCTAATATGTTGGTCATAAAACAAACAGCCTATCCCATCATCATCATCATCCTTCTCCTTGCCCCCCCTCCTCCACCTCCTCCGTAGTCGGTGAGCTTGTCTGTTGTTGGACATAGACCTCCCCCAAGATTCACCAGATCTCTCTATCATGGGGTGTCACGGAGCCAGTACTTTCTAAATTTGTCTAGCTTGTCGAGCCATTTTACTCTCCGCTGGCCACAATTTTGCATATGATCTCTGGGGATCCATGTTGTGAGTCATGACGTCCAGCAGTTGTCTGCCATTCTTGTAGAATGACCAGCTTATCGTCATTTGAGTTCTCTAATGGTTTCTATCATATCTCCGACTTTTCTTTCCTCTAATTATACATATATATATATATATATATATATATATATGTATATATATATATATATATATATATATATATATATATATATATACACATGTATATATAGTATATATATTGTGTTATCTTATGATCTCTCCATGTGAGGTTGAGCATGATTTTTTCATGTCCACTTGGCATAGATCTCGATTTGAGGGCCAGTCTTTTAGTCAGTTTCCATGTTTCAAACCCATTGGTGACTATCGGAAGGATGCATTTGACGTGTTCCTTTCTTTTTAGGACTAATGGGATTTTCTTATTCTTGAAACTTAAGTTTGCTCCACTGAACGCTTGCTAACCTAGTGTAATTCTGCTCTTGATTTCTTCTTCTTTTTTGGATGTCATGGAGATCTGTTGTCCTTGGTATATATAGTGGTCTACTTTTTTTCAGCTCTGCATTTTCAATTTTGATCGTTGTGTCTTTGTCACCAACAAGTTTGTTGTATATGACATTTGTTTTACTGAAGTTCATGTAGAGGCCAACTTTTGTTGAGCATTTCTTGGAGATCATGAAGGTTCTTAGCATAAAAGTTGATGTCACCAACTGCTGTTTTTATAGATATTTTCAGATAGAAGATCTATTTTTTTTAGATAATTCTAAATAATCCTCTACGTAATTTATTCTATTGTATATACCTGTTCAATGATTTATTTATGCGAGGTACAGATATTTTAAGCAAAGTTTTGCGATAATATACTTTGATTGAATAATTTAAGGGGAATAACTCTTGGCCTTTTACTTTAGTACAATAGTGCCCCAAAAATGTTTGATAACAATATCCACATTATTTATCGCTGTTTGTAAAACAACTTCCTCTGTATTTCTACTGAATGTGCTTAAAAGACATATCAGATGTATAATAACTGGGTCAGAAGTGTTTGGTTGAGTTATCACAATGTAATCTAACACAGTGATCCCTATGACCTCTGATATCTGATAATCCCCTCTCCCATGGCTAATCTAACTATGGAGTCATGATTTACTTGACCTAGATTAATGTCTATTCAAAGTAAATTGTGTTGAAGGATTTTGATAAACCATTTGTAAAAGCTCATGTTTAGAAGCTCATTTTGGTATGCCTGATTAATCACTGCCCAAAGAAATGGCCTCATAGAGATTTGGGGGAGGGTTCCACAGCTTGCACACCCTCAGGTGCCAGTAAAAACCGGTGCATTGTTAAAGTCAGCAATTGTTTCAGAAAATAAGATGGCACGACAGGTTCGGGAGATATTGGCACTGTAACACCTGCAATACAGAGAGATTTCTTGAGTCTTTGGGAAGGTCCATGTCCAATGACAGCCATTAAAAGGCTGATGATGATAGTGATAGATCTTATGGCTAGCTAAACCGATTGACTCTGGTGGCTGGAAATTAGTTTAAAAGGGTAACTTGAGTCGAGGATGAACTTGGGATAGTTGGCACTGACCTCCGAGGTCGTTATAGTTTGTTACTGGTCTATTTTGGCTTTAAAGTTCTGTTTCTGGTCAAATCATAAAAAGGATATCTTTAATGCAATCTGGTATGAATCAAAAGTATCCTAATTGTTTGTGTCTATACAGAACATTCTTATTTTTAATTTTTTAATTAATCACCCCACATTCTTTTTCTTAATTTCTTAATTAATCATCCCTACATAGGATACTGCCAAAAGAAGGCCCCCACTCTTATTAGGACCTCGCTACTCATTATTTTTTGAGATTCCATCTCTACTCTATCATCCTAATACTGGGATGGGGTTAGGCAACCAGATTTGTTGAAATTTTCCAATTAAAAGACAACTAATACACAATACACGGTGGGGAGAACTTGGTTAAACTAGTTGTGCTTATAAACTACCAAAAACTTTTCAGTTTAATTTTTCTTTGCAAACAAAAGAATTTCCTTGTTCCTCTCAATACTGTATGTTTTTTCTATACATGTGCCAACCCCATCCTTATTACAAATCCTTCTCAAACAACTTTGTTTTGTCCAGGTCCTACTAGATTGTGTCGCTGACCATAGTCTCCCTAACCCCTTGGCTTATTCTAAATCCTCATCATCATCAGTCTTTCATCATCCATCATTGGACATAGAACTTCTCTAGGATCGACCACATTCACAGATGTTGCAGAGTATTTTCTGAATTTGTCTTGTTCATCTCTTCATTTTGTATTCTGTCGGCTTCGGTTCCTCATGTGATCTCTGCAGATCCATGTTGTGAGTTGTGATGTCCATCGGTTGTCTGCCATTCTTGCAACATGGCCTGCCCATTGCCATTTAAGTTTTCTAATAGATTCTATGATGTCTCAGACTCCAGTTTCCTTCCTGATATACTGTGCTGTCCTGTGATCTCTCCATGTAAGGTTGAGCATGATTTTCTCCTGCGTGCGTTGCATGCTTCTCAGTTTATAGGTCTGTCTCTTGGTTAGGTTCCATGTTTCAGCTCCATAAGTGACTATCGGAAGGATGCATTGGTTGTATACTCTTTTAATCCCCTGCTTATTGAATTGTGACAGATTTACCAACCACTCTGCATATTCTAACTGCCCCCTCCCCCATCAATTAAGCATCTACAAGTAATTATTCCTTTATTTTTCTTTAATTCCAGGACCTTCTTGGAGATATGAACATCTGTCTCACCTTTCTTCCAACGTCTGAAAAATTGTGTCTGAAAATTGTGCGGGCCATATGTCTTCCTATGATGAACAAGGAGAAAAAAACAACAGGTAAATGATTGATAAACTATATTATAATTAGCAAAATGTTAGCACACTCCTGCCAGTCATATTGAGAAAAAAATTTTCATGTTGTAATGAGTAGGAAGTAGTAGTCTTAGTGCTGTAATAGAGCCCTGTGGGAATTTTTGAGTTGATTAATGAATCCAATCGGACATAACCGAGGGACCTTTGGTGAGTGAGAATATTGTGGGTAGACATTCTAGTTCAGTTGTGAAGAGACATTCTAGCACCAATTTTCTATTGCATGAACAATAGACTACAAAAGAAGTGATTAAATTTGGGATTTGATCCCTCAACAATTACCTCCCCTTTGTTATAGCTATCAGTTGACATTACTATTATGACAGGTAGTACTAAAATCTTTTTTGTAACTGATCTGGAATGTCTTCCCAAGATGTTCTTATGCACTGAAGTCTTGCATGTCCAATTAGTTTTGTTAGTCAACTTGAAAATTCTAATGGAGCTCAATGGCAGAAGGAGGTTCTGGGAATGAAATTACAAAAAAAAATACAAAGTGTGTGTGGGGGAGGGAGAGAAGCTGGGTTGAGGTACCGGAAAGGGTAGGGTGTGAAACCTAGAGATATTCACTAAAGGAGCACAGCTGAACTCGGCCATTGAGAAAAAAAAAAGAATGGCAAGAAAGTAAACTGTGGTAAAATTGAGCTTGCTTTTTAGTGTCTGTGAGTGGAAGATTTGGTTAAGTGCTGGGGATGGTCACTTCAGGTAACTCCCGGCTTTTTTCAGGTACTAGAGTGCTTCAGATCTTTCTACCTGTAGAGATATAAAGTCCTGAAGAACGAGAGCTGAATTGTATCTACTCTGGTAAATGCAACCTCTGATCAATAAAAAGCAAAAAAAATTCCCCACAAAAGCAACCTTCTCAACACCCCTGAATGCCTTGCGTGTAGAATGCTACAACTTATAAATGAAAAGAATCATAACTTGCCATCACAGTCAATATTTAAATAACTGCAGTGTTAAAATTTGAAGTCATGTAAAAAAGGATCTGTCAAAGAATCAAGATGGTTAGAATGAATTCTGTTTATGACATCACTGGTATTTTCCTCTGGAGAACATCTGAAATAGACTAAAAAAAAAACATGTAGATCCTGAAGAATCCAGATGTTATTAATAAAACTGTCAAAATAAGGCAACAAAAAGTTTTTTCTCCAAAAATCAAAAAAAATTTTTGAAAGGGTCTTGTGGTTTACTGATGCCAGTTATTGAGTCTAAAGACAAAACAGTATGACCAGGAGTACTGGAACACACAAACATACCCACATATAAGAAATGAACCCTTTGCCACCTTTGGTGGCTATGGTTGTTCAATTGTGCTAAAGCAGGCACAGATAAACTATAGTTCATGTCAAACTGGTGTTCTTGGTCATTTAATGTGTTGCTTATAGGAATACGTTGGCTGAGCATTTTCTCTCATTATACTTGATATAAAAGGTAAGAAGAGAAAAGTCCAAGCTTGATAACTTTCAAACGGGTATCAACTACAACCCCAATGGATGAAAACATAAATTTAATGTTCATGGTTTGTAAGATATGTAACTATATTAAATCTTAAAGTAGGATTCAATTTAGTTGATACAGTCATCAGTCAAGATTTTTAAAACTTTTGATCTATATACATCTCTGCGATGCAAATTCCGACAAGTCTACTTTCTAAGGGATGGGGATGACAAGGGCTGGAGAAGAGGCTTGGGAGGCAGGGGCAGCTGGAGAAAAGGTCTTCAGATGATGTTCAACCTTCACCAAGTTTTTCAACCCAAAACCACAACACTCTCTGGTTGGTGGATCAGCAGTGGTGGCCAGCTCACGGCTTCTCTCCTGATTTCCAGCTTATATACTCCTTTTTATGACACAACCAACATGGAGGCCCTTCCATCTGCTTCTTTCATCTCTGAATTGCCTTTCTCCTTTCCTAGTTTCTTGCTCCAATCCTGGTTAGCAGATTCTGTACATTCTGTGCAGGGAATAACCGCCAGTCCAAACATGTGTGCGATCTTTTGTCTCTACAATCATTGACCAGATATAGACATGTAATTTGTGATTACCGAAAGTTATACTATGTAACAGTTAAAAAAACTATAAGCACTAATAGACAGCATTGCATACATGTATTTGTGAATATCATTGTAGAAGTTTTGTGACAAAATGTGTATGAAAACAATAAAAATGTGGTTGTAAATCTTGTTAGAGTCTTTAAGCTTTCAGACATCAAAAGTTCAGCATATGTGGCGCTAAGATTAAGCAAGTTTGGCCAACCCTAGATTACATCATGACATCAATGAGTCAGGACACTACTTGTCAATAATCACCTTACAAAATTTGTTTGTATTTCTTACACTGGTGTCACCTGCAGTGGGGAAAGAGATATAGTCACCTAGCTCCCGCTGTGAAAGGCACGATCGCTTTTGTCCTGGGGTCGTAACCACTGATAAGACAACTGATATATGGCATATTGAATTCCCCCACCCACCATTAAAAACACTTTAGGGAAGGGATTAGTCAAAAAACAAACAAAATAAACGTTTCACCAGCAAGTGACCAATATCTTTTGGCAGAATGCTGTATTAGGGGTGATCAATTGAAAAAATTGGAAAAAAAAGGTGATCAATGAATAACTTCCTTCTCTTGCCTTATGTTGGGCTGTGATCATTACTAAAGTTGAAATTTGAGAAAAGGCGCGGATACTGTAGGACATAAAATAAAGGACCAATTTAGCAAAAACTCACATTGCAACCCCCCACTAAAAACTATTCAAGGAGAAAATTTGAAAGAAAACTAAAGAGCTGTTTTTGTAGACATAATAAGGAGTAAATACCTAAATTTTCAGCCCTTTGGCTCCATTGGTGCTGCCTGCATGTGTGATACATACATATGTTGTCAGCCAACCAGACCAGCTTAAAAACAGTTTTGGTTGATGGTACCTAATTAACTGTTAAAAAAAACACATACTCAGGTAAATATCATTGCGTACAGGTATTTGTTGATATTGTAAAAATGTAGCAATAAAAGCACGTTTGAAACTTTTGTTTATGTCTTATGACTCTCAAAACATCTGAAGTTTATCGAATGTGGCTTTGGCATTAAGCAATAATTAATGCAATAACTTTTCTTCCTCTTGCAAATACGGATGAGTCTAACCCACAAGGTCATTAGGATGGAGTTCTATGAAGTCTCTCAGGAAAATATCAAGCTATTTTTATATCTTGAGAACTAGTTGTGCTGAGCTGATGCAACTTTTTAACCTATCAAAAGTGACCTTAATGCACATTACTAAGATCTGACAGATCCTACCTACTGTCCTGAATTGGCTCTCTGTGACTTCTGGCGTTTCTTTATTGATGACAATCTCAAAAGAGAACTTTGTGAACTGTTTTGAAAAGTAGAAGAGATGATGGAATACCTAACGAGGTTATTAGCATGGAGTTCTATGAGATCACTCTAGAAAACATCATTTATTTAGATATCTTGAGAACTAGTTGTGCAGTATTGCTGTAATTCAAACAAATCAGAGGTGACCTTAATGCACATTACCTAGACCTGACAGTACCCCACTCCGCCCATGCAGGCTAGATTTGGCTCTCTGTGACTTCTGGCTTTTTTTCATTGATGGCAATCTGTTTTGAAAAATACAAGAGATGCTGGGGTAAGAGTGATCCTAAGGGGAGTACTTTGGAGGGTGCCATTGCCCTACGTTATTATTTTGTTAATAATAAATGACTGGATATTTTCTGGACAGACCTTTGAAACCCTTTGGATCTCTATCCTTTTCTCTTCTTTTGAGACTAAAGCCACAAGTACTGGATAATTGTATGTAATGCTTGTTAATACAGGCATGGTTAAGTATCAAGATTACCAGAAACAGATCTGGCTAGTCTCTCTGTAGAAACCATTTCATAATCAAAGTCTCCTTGCATAATGTTGCGTTGGGGAGAATCAATTAAAAAAAAATGGAAAAAGGGGCAATCAATGAGTAAGTTACTTTTCTCACCTCTTTCTTGACAGTGATTATTTTTGCACTAAACAAGCAAGAATACTGCTAGACCCCAATTAAGGGAACAATTTAACATAAACTTTTTTTGTAGATTGATGCCTCAATTAAAAACCTATTAAGGGTTTTTTTTTCAAAAAACAACAAAAACTTCTTTTTGACATAATGAGTAAATGCTTCAATTTTCAGCCTTCTAGCTCCATTGGTATTACCTGTATGTGTGATACATACATATCCGGCCAGCTAGCCAGACCAATTTGAAAACTGAAGAAACGTTTGTTGTCAGTATTAGTTGATGGTTTCTAATCAGTGTAATCAGGACACTCAGATTTGACAGAACGGAAGTAAGACTGGAGAGTCTAACGAGCTTCCATAATTAGCAATTTGGCCTTTGTTATTTGGGAGGAATTCAAGAGGCGGGATGGAAGTACAGAAATTGGTTAGTTATGCTTTGTTAGAACCAACTGTTCACTAATATACATAAATACAATTATGCACATCCATACATACTATTGAATAATTATGTATAGCTATGTAAGCACAAGAATAATATTTGTTTCAATGGTGTAATGGTTAGCACATCTGCCTCACACGAAGATGCTTCTGGTTTGATAACTAGATTGAACAAAGAATGTGAAAAACTCATAAATAAGGCTTATTTCCCAGTGCATTCGACAGTTGAGTTCACTCTAAGCTGTGAGATTTGGATGTAGGTATCCCTTTGGTCGAGTTGTATCCTGCTGAACAGTGGTCATAAAAACTTCTAAGAATAAAGAACAGGTCTTCACCAGATTCGAGATTTGCATTGATAACTAAGCTGATACCTGCAACGGAAATCGAGATTTTGTCAATGGCTGTTTTTACTTTTACTCCAGTGGTAATTGTCTCTTAATAGGCAAATATCTTATGCACGAGAACGTGTTTTGTAGTGGGTGGGATTAATAATTAAACTAATTATCTGGAGATCTATTTCCTGGTTCAGTCCTACACCAAGACATCTGGAACATCTCTCTTGACTACTCACACAACCCGGCTTGCCAAGATTTCTTTGTACATCTAAAATCCACTTAGTTTAATTATTAATCACTAAACTGCCTGCTATTAGATACAAACAATTTTCTGTGTTTCCACTACACTTTTTTTGAAAAAGTCTTAATGAACTGGTGAAACATCGAAATGCACTTATGAAATCTCGTTTTATACAAAACATAGTCTTCTGAATTGTCATTTCACTCTAAATGTGTTATGTAACCATCAATACATTGTCTGAAAAAATGTTTAAGTATTATAATAGACTAAAACATATCCATATAACATTGTTATACGCACGTATATATATATATATATATACATATACATTTAATTGTTTTAAAAAATCAAGCGAAGAATCACACTAGGATGGCAAGCCTTTGGCAGAGCTAGCTCAACCTTCAAAAATAATAAGATCCCATTAATCCTAAAGAGAAGAGTGTATAACCAATGCATCCTCCCAATAGTCACTTATGGAGTGAAACATGGAACCTAACCAAGAGACAGACCCGTAAGCTGAGAACCATGCAACGTGCACATGAAAGAATAATGCTAGGCCTCACATGGAGAGACCACAAGACAGCACAGTATATCCGGGAAAAGACGAGAGTTAGAGACATCATAGAATCCATAAAAAATCTCAAATGGTGGTGGGCTGGCCATGTTGCAAGAATGGCAGACAATCGATGGACATCACGACTCACAACATGGATTCCCCGGGACCACATGCGCAACCGAGGCCGGCAAAATGTTAGATGGAGAGACGAGCTCGACAAGTTCAGGAAGTACTGGCTCCGTGACGCCCATGATAGAGAAGTGTGGCAAATCCTGGGGAAGGTCTATGTCCAACGACGGACGCTAAAAGACTGATGATGATGATGATGAAATGAATGAAACATCCTGATCCCTTTAAAACTGATCAGCTTGACCATAATGAAATAATGAAAATTAAAGAATATGTTAATGAGTGTATAGAATTAGAATAATTGAATAATGTATATTAAAATAAATTGATTTATTTTAATGTTAGGGGAATTAGGTAACCAAAATAGATGCACCTAGTCTTCGTCAGTGTGAAAGATCATTGTATTACTGGAACCAGGGAAAAGGGAAAACATTTAGCTTTGTTCCATTTGTCTGAATGATTAGTAGTTGGATGGGGTAGGAGATGGAATATAGAATGCCAAGTAACAAATTGTCCAAGTATATTAATGGAATAGCCCATTGAGGTGGTACCGACTGGAAAGTTGTTTGGTTTATTTCAAGCATGTATATATGGATACCTTAATTGATAATTAAAAAAAAAACAAATTGATGGAAGCTTGATGGTATGTAACGTGGAAAAATTAATTTTAAGGTTAGTGGGAAAAATTGTTGAATTCTTCAATTCTTCAGTTGGTAGAGAATAAACTCTGTGTAATAGGTTTTCCTATATAATTAGTATTCTTAAAGATGATACCATAAGTCAATTTGCACGCTGTCTGAGATTGAAACTGACACAACGGATTTAATACTTACATGGGTGAACACTGATCCTCCATTGTTAAATACATTTTTTGGGTAATCTATGGAAGTAAGCCCTGTTTTAAAAAATCAAATGATGTGTACAATGAAATGACATCAATATACAATACATTATGATAATACCCTATATAAAATAACTACATGTATGACATAAGCTATACATCAACATTACAGCTGAAAGGAGGGTTTTTTTTATCAACACCCGAAATAGTTCCATGGTAAACAACTGATGATTCTAACAAGAGAAAATGTATAGATTGTACCATAATAACACAGTATAAGTAAAACAGGGGAAAAACACTGAAAAAAATTACATAAATTACATCGACAGATATTAGGAAATAATTGACTGCAATGACACAAAAAAATGGTGGGGCAGTTAGAAGTAAATCAAGATAGCCAACCACTCTAGGGACGTGCACAGACTCTCAGAAAGGCAGGGGCTCTATTGAAAAAAGGGGACTCCCCTGGCATTTTTTAAAATGAAATACACAATGCTTTAAGGCTATGTATATTTGTATACACACACAAACATTTCAAGATTGTACGTAATAAATAGTCTTAAATTCTGTTAAATTCAATGCATTATTTTTGGTGTGTCTTCTATAAAAATATATTTTTGAATTTTGACTGAAAGGGCCCTTTTGATATGAAGAAGAAAAATGGTAGGGGGCTTAAGCTCCCACCACCTGTGCACATGCATAACACACTCACTTATGTTTCTTGAAATAATCTAATTTTCTAGGTCAAAGGTGGTTCCTTTAAATATGCACAGCTGTTGGAGTTAAGTAAAATGTGGACAGTAGTGTTTCAATCAATAAACTATTGTCTATCAACCTGAGAAGGTTTCAGCTTTCCAAGATGAAAGGATCTCTCCTCCTCTTTCTATAGGTTCACTTTCTCTCTTACTCTTACTCTCTCTCTCTGTGTCTCTTCTTGTGTTTCTTTCTCTTTTTCCTCTATACTTCATTGCCCTCTTAGGTAATTCTTGCTTATCTGGTACTAAAATCACCAACCATAAAGATTGCCAAAGGTTATCCACCTTGATGGCTAAAATTTGCCAGATTTTTTTATTTTTATATTCCCATCTAACTTTATATCTACAAATGTTGATTATGCTTGTTAATTCATACAAAAGCTTAAAAAAGTACAATTATATGATATATTGCAGTGGTTGCCAACCTTTTTTTCATGGTACAAACCCCAAATATTACTGAGACTTTGAAAGAACTCTTGATTAGTAATGGTTGCTTTTAAAGAAAATATCTTTGTCATCCTGTTTTAAAAACATAATTAACACTTCAAAAATGCTGTTCAAGTTTTTCTTGTTTTTGCTTGAAAACAAAAAGACCAAATTTTTGTTTATAAAAAAGAAAAACAGATTTTCATCAATGAAACGTCATTTTTAAGTCAATATTCCCTATTATCGTCAAGAGATGCCAATTTGTTGTTGTTTTATGAAGTTTTTTAACGCACTTAAAAATTATTCAATTTAAACGCAATAATAAAAACAAAAGCCATTATTTTTTTCCCTTCATATTTAATCATATCTTGGTCAGTTATCAAAACTATTATGATACTAAACGCAATGTATATTTCTAATTTCTAATTTTAAAAACAGGATCTTAGACTTGAAGAACAATCTTCATCTTTTTAGTGTCATTTTCTTTCTTACCCTCTCTCTCTCTTGTTTATTTCTTCTTTTTCTCTATACTTCTTCATCCTTTCAAAATTTTTATTTCAACTAGTCTATGGCTCATACTTTGCTGATGGTTATCCTTGTATAGCAACTGGCTGGACTGAGAACTGCTACTGATACAATCAAGCAGAAGAGAAAGTTTGGTAGTTTGATAAGAGGATAGGAAGAGAGAGGGTAGAAAATTCAGGTAGTAGCATTATAACACAGTAAGGAGGAATAGGGGAGAAAAGAAAGTCAAGTAGTTTAATAAGAAGATTGAAAGAGAGATGGGCTGACAGCTGCTATTGATAAATGAGAGAGACATGATTCCTATCATGTATTATAGGAGTGGCCAAATTTTGGCTGGTGAGTCACATGAGACTCTTTGACATCAAATGCACAACTCCAGAAAATAGATTGACTTAGCTTCTTTTTTCATAAATAAGGAAAAAATTCAAGCTTTATAATTATTTCCTGGGTATGAACTACAATTGAGCTGGATTAAAATGCAAGTTCATCTTGGTTGTTTTTCATACAACGTTTCGGCCGTTGTACTCTATGGCCTTCATCAGGTATCATCTGGTAGGTGTGGGGAAGTAACGAACCAAACCTTTTATTTAACCGAGGGGGGGTATAATGACTGCACTCCCCTCTTAGCATTAGTAGTATTATTATTGTCTCACACTGGGATTGAACCTAGAACCATCAGATTACTTGCAGTAATTTTGTCTGGTTCTGTAACCACTACGCTATGTGTCCAAGTAATCTGATGGTTCTAGGTTCAATCCCAGGGTGAGACAATAATAATACTACTAATGCAAAGAGGGGAGTGTGGTCAATATACCCCCCTCGGTTAAATAAAGGGTTCGGTTTGTTACTTCCCCACACCTACCAGATGATACCTGATGAAGGCCGTAGAGTACAACGGCCAAAACGTTGTATGAAAAACAACCAAGATGAGGATGGTCTGAATATTAATAGAAATAATTTCAATGCTTGTATTAAAAAATTTAAGTCCTTATTCAATAATGGTTTATGAGGACCCAAATTTAATCCATCTGAAAGATTTATTCTTCCATTTTCACCCTGTCTGATTCAGACTCCTTAAACTACATAAAAAGAATATTTTGAAAAAATAGTATAAAAAAATTGGAAAAAAAATTCATTGAAATAAAGGATTATGTAATTAGATAAATCATTACCAATGAAGATGGAAAAATACAGTTTAAAAAACTACATACATGAATAAATTCACATAACAGAAGCTATATAGCTAGGAGGATAAAATTAGGTAAAGAAAGCTATATAGTGGAAGCAAAAGAATGTTATTGTCAGTCAGTGTAAATCAAACTGTAGAAATAGAATGAAAAATGGATGACAGAATTTAGGTAATGAAAGCTATATAACTGAAGGAGAAGATTAGGTGATGTTTTTGCATACATATATTTGTTAATGCTTATCAAATATTTGTGTAATAAAACGTTTATGTAACAGTAAGAATGTGCGTAAATTTTGTCTGTCTTACGGTTCTAAACATCTGGATTTTATTGTATGTGGCTCTTACATTAATCAAGTATGGCCACCCTTGATTATGTATGATTCTATTAGTTTTGCTTCATTTCCCTTTCGTCTTCCTTCATAGGTTTCTGTTTTTGTCTTCTTTTTTTTTCTCGTCTCAGTATTTACCTGTGAGGATGTACCCCGAAGCCACTCCCCTTCTCTCTCTTTGTCTTACTGTCTTTGTTCCCCTCTTTCATTCCCCCAATCTCTTTTAACCCTTTTCTTCCCCTCACCTTTCAAAATTAACTCATCCTCCTGGTATGTAGGCTTTTCTCTCTCGGTTGTACTGTCTGTCTCCTTGACTTTTTTTCTTCTCTTTCAATCTCTAGATTTCTGTCTATTATTTCGATTTGAAAAAAAATATTGAAAATCAGTATTCAAAATCCGGGCTTTTACCTATGTTCAGACATAACCTCTGGCAACCGAGTGAGATATGTATTATTTCAGCCATAAGACATACTGCAAAGCATCTAGTAACAGTCTATTTGACCAAAGATGTTCAAACTTATTACATTGGCGACACACCTGAAAAGTAATTTTTCTTGCAGCACATTGCTGGCGTTTTCTTAGCTAAGCCAAATATGTAGTGTCATCCGAGAAGTTCAACTGACTTAGGGAAAGGGTTTTCCGAAAGATGTACACATCAATCATCGCTACCCACAACAGCCCGGTTTAATCACTGTTGCTGGGTTTAGTCTATTCATGTGTCTTGACGTTTATATGTATGTATCTATTTCAACTTTGCCCAGCCCTGACTATTTATTGTAGTAATTTGAAACTTTGCACACACGCGCCCCCCCCAATGATTACAGAAGGTGTTTTCTTAGTTTTATGAAAATTACCCCTGAAATAGATTTTTAGGTGTGTGTGGGGGGTTCAATTTACAATGAAAGTTTATGCTAAATTGGTCCCTTAGTCGGTATTAATGTTTTATTTTTTTTTTAGATCATAGATTTATGATACAAATGATATTGGCAGTATTTTTATCAAGGTGACATGAATTTACCAGCACTACTGCTTAATCAGCAAGGTAAAAAGCAGCATATATCAGTGGCAGTGACTCATGATTTCCCTTGGAATGCTAGTTATACTTAATTTCATGACATCCCTTGAGATCATTGACGACAGTTTAAAAAGCTCTGTATTAGACACTAAACTACATAACACAGCCTTTAACTTATTTCAACCTTATACAAAGTGAACTGTTGTATCATTTAAAGTTGTCTGTTCTCCTACTGTAACTTCTGATGGAGGAAAAGTTATTAATCTCAACCTCCGTTAATTTTGCATTCAAAGTATTATATCTTGTACTAAAGTGTCACAGAAACAGTCATCCATTTTTTGAATACGTACCACTTTGAAGGAAAGTAATTAATTAATGTAATGTTAAGTTATCTAGTATTTCAAAAATTACTTGTAAAATCAAAGACTTTTGTTAATTAATCCGATGAAAGCGAATTTAAAACAGGTCTAGTGAGTAACTCGATAGAAACTGTCGCCTGACCAATGTCTTTTGGCAGCATGTTGTGTTGGGGGTGATCAATTGAAGAATTGGAAAAAGGGGTAATCAATGGATAAGTTACTCCTCTTGCCTTTCGTTGCGCAGTAACTACTAAAAAAGTCTGAATTTTCAAGAAACAAGCGTGAATGCCATCAGGCACAAATAAGGGATCAATTTTGCATAAACTGACATTGAAAATGAAACCCCCACAAAAAACCTATTTAAAGGGGGGGGTTAAAAGTACAAAGATGTTTCTTTCTAGACATTATCATCATCGTGATCGTCATCATCATCATCACCATCGTCATCATCATCATCATCATCGTCGTCATCGTCATCATCATCATCATCATCATCATCATCATCATCGTCATCATCATCAGTCTTTTATCGCCCGTCACTAGACACAGTCTTCCGCAGAATTTACCAGACCCCTCTATGGGAGTCTAGACAAAATAAAGTGTGAATATTCAAATTTTCAGTCATTTATCTCCATCGGTATGACCTGTAGGTAAGAGATACTTTCATGGCGAGCCAATCAACCAGACCACCTTAAAAACTGAAGAAACCAATGTGGATAGTTTTGATGACAGTTTTAGTTGACAGTTTCTGATTACTTGCAAAATTAAAGATCCCTTGCAAATTGATCATATAAACAAGCAGCATTCAGAGGAAAACAACCGCACATTTTATCTTATTAATAGAAATCTTATATGAAATATTTCTACGTTTAATCTAAATATCATATTTGGGAAATGAAGTGTTGAATGAAATTATCAAAATATTGAATAAAGTATTGGCCTTGCATATCGATTTTCAGATGTCTGCTTCGTATTGCAAAAACAAAAAATAGCCCGAGTTCTGCAAAATGCTTAGTTAATGCATACCAATATTGCAAATATATCTTTTTTCTGATTCACTTGTTACTTGCTCATCCGATAAATTAGCGAGAATCTTCAATTAGTAACTGTCAACATCAATATAGGTTTTTTCCAGTTTTCAAGTTGGTCTGGCTGGCTAGATTATTTTGTCACCTGGCTACGTACGTATCACGAGTTTAAGCAGCAATAATGGAGCTAGAGGGCTGACAATTTAAGTATTTACTCTTCATTATGTCTAGAAAAAACAGTTTCTTTCATTTTTTTTTCCATAAATCCTCCCCTTTTTTTAGTTGATATTTTAATTTGCAATGTAAATTTATGCTAAGCTGGTCCATTAGTTTTTGTCTAGTAGTATTGACGCTTGTTTTTTGAAAATTCAGACTTTTCCGTGATCACTCCGTAAAAAGAGAGAGAAGTAACTTATTCATTGATCACCCCTTCAAACGTAGAAGTAATTTGATACTGTCAACCAAAATTGTCACCCAAACTATCAACGTAGGTTTCTTCAGTTTTCAAGTAGTTATTGCTGGCTACGTATACGCCATGCGTACAGTCCGCACAAATGAAGCTTGAAGAATAAAGATGAAAACATTCATTCCTTTTTATGTCTATAAAGTTAATGCTAAACTGGTCCCTTAGTTTGTGTCTGGAAGTTACCACGTTTGTTTTTTGAAAATTTGGACAGTTTTACTCATCACAGCCAAGCAAAAGATGAGAGAAGTAACTAATTCATTGATCACCTACTTTTCAAATTTTTTAATTAATCACCCAGAACATGGCGTGCTGCCAAAAGACATTGGTCACATGACAGTTATTGTTATTTACCAGATCTATCTTACTATTTGTTATGATTTTTTTTCATCATCTGATTAATTAACTGGAGTATCCAATTTTACTTGTAATTCTTGGTATACTGGACATTACAATAAATTAGTAACTTTCAACCTTCCTCATCTCGCAGCACAGTGAGCTGGGCATTAAAATGGTTGAGACACATGATTAGTATTTAAGGATAGATTTGATCATTAAAACAAGATAAATGATAATAATGTGTTGGACAAGTTAAACAATTTAATAATTTTTCAACTCAATTGCTAAAAATATATTGTTGATTATGGTTTTCAAAACATTTTAAAAAATAATGATGGAAAATGGCTGGGCTGTCATGTGATAATTTTTAATTTTAATAATTTTTCTCACGTATCGTATGGCTGGCAGTGGAGATCGTTGGTTCTGCACTACATGGGGAGAGGATTTAAAATTGTCATTTAGACCTTCAATGAACGATACATATATTCATTTATTGCATTGTCGATAAAAAAGATTTTAATACTCTCCATAAAATTACCAATAATATCAAAACAAATTCAGATGTTATTTTCGTATCCATACTGGGAACAATATCCTACAGCCTTTGTTTGGGGGGAGGATTGTCCCCCCTACAAACTCCTGTGGCACACTTATGGGTGCTTCAAGGCATACTGATGTGTCACAGCACATTGGTTGAGAATTGCAGTATTAGATAGTTTTTGCTCTCTCAACTCATCTGCCGATATGCTGTCATGCATAAAAAGTACAAACTGTCTTAGACCAATTTGACGAAATAGAAACAGCTATTTACAATATGAAGAACTGCTTTATCTAAAAGAAAGCATTAACTGGTCACAGATATAATTCATACTCTTATATTAGTAACCATAAGACTCTTTGCGTGTAAAGCCATTGGATATTTTGATATATGACCCAATGATGGAAACTGGTTTTCATAACTTGGTATATGGTTATGCAGGTTTCTAGGAACTAGGTATATACTTAGTAGATATTGAATATACATTTGAAATTGTGAAGTAGGTATAGCTGTGTGTCCCCCTCCATTTCCATCCATGATAATACCCTCTTTGTCTACTTATCTAAAAGATTCCTTACTTTCAAGAAACAACCTATTGTCTGTGCAGGGTCTGCCAAATAGGTTTTTCCAAATGTTTAACTGACACAAATACATTGTGAACTTACTTTTTGAACCCCAGATGTGTGACGAGCCAGCCTGCTCCAGGTGGGTCAGAAATCAACAGGGCTAATGCCTTGTTACCATATTAAGTATAAGCTGCTAATACTGAGGTTTTTCTATAATTACTAATTCAGGCATGAACCCCAACATGATGATATAGTACTGCCACTGGTGTTATAAATACTAAAGTACAAATTGTGTAGAGGTGTAGTTTGAGATGGTGTCATGAGAATGGATAATGGAACTAACAAACCAAGTTCAGATTTCAGTTGGGGAAAGGGATGAAACCAATTTTCCCTGCACTCTTCTATTGCTGTGTATCTTGATGAAAAAAATGTTTTGACATTGGCATACCATGTTGGCTGATAAAGAAATGAATGTGGACTTGGGCGAACCATTCTCTCTAAATTACCTGCCAAAACAGTTACCTGCATCGTCAGTCTTGACAGAGATTCACTCATCAAGTTGTCCATAGATCTGTTTATATCTTTTGGTGTATAAACGAGAAAAAGAAGAGGATCTGTTCAAAACCTGTAGAGATGTTCACACAATTTTTGACAATGTTTGGTGACATTTGTCAACATTTGTTTCTGTAATAAAGCTGTTGGTTCCCAAATAATTTTTTCAAGTTAATCCTCATTAAAATGTTGGAAACAGAAATAAAAAATTATTCCATCAAAAATGAAATGAAGAATATTGTCTTAAATGCAATATAATTCTTTGGGAAATGAAAAATTTATAAATATATATAAATGAAGTGTTGAAAAACCATAGCCATCAAAGGTGGTGAAGAGTTCCATCCTTTTTTCATATGTGTGCATATTTTTTTCATGTGTTTGTTTGTTTGTTTGCTTGTTTGTTGCAGTACATCTTTTTGAAAAAAAAAGCTTTTGAACCTTATTTTGACAGGTTTATCAATAACATCTAGTTTCTTTAGAACCCAGATGCTTCATGATGTCTTTTACTCTATACTAGATGTTTTCCAGAGGGAAATGCCAGTATTATCATAAATAGAAATTTATTCTGACCATATTTATTCTTCAATGGAAATTTTGATGCTATAGTTGTGCAATTTTTGAATGTATTACTGAGTATACATTAATTGTAAACACTGTATAGTTTGTTTTCTTTCTTTCTTGTACTTTTCTTTTTTTAATCTAGAAAATTGATTTAAAACAAAGGAATGATATGACATAGTGTCCCGCGGAGGAGAAAAAAATATTCTTTTCTTTTTCCATACTCTTCTTTCTTATGAATGCTTGAACCTATTCAAATTTGGTCTAAACAAAAAACCTTTTGGCATTCATACAACTGTCGACTTTCATCGTTGTTAATAATATATATATATATATTGTCAATATGTGTACATATGTGCTTGTAAATATATTTGAATTTAATCTATACGCATATATGTATTTACATAGCTATCGGTATTATAAACATGATTATGCCATAACCAGTGCCAGATTTACATATGGGCTGAGCAGGCTGCAACCGAGGGCCTCATAATATAAGGGAACCTTGGCCTCCTGTAAGGGAAAAATTTATTTACCAATAATTTCATTTCTTGCAATAGTTTATTCATTGATCACCCCTTTTCAGAATTTTTCAATCAATCACTCTCAACACAGCATACTGCAAAAAGATGTTGGTTATCTGATGGTTTCCATTGAGTGACTAACCAGATCTGTTTTATTGTTAGGTTTTTGAAAGCTTGGTCTGGCACAAGAATTCTTGTTGCTTGTAATATCCTGGTATCCTTTAGAAATCACTCATCATAGACCAGGAATACCTTAAATAGTGCAGTTTTGACATTGTATGGTCATGGAATAGTTGCACTAATTGATATCATCATCATCATCATCATCATCAGTCTTTTAATGTCCGTCGTTGGACATAGACCTTCCCCAGAATTTGCCACAATTCTCTATCGTGGGCGTCGCGGAACCAGTATTTTCTAAATTTGTACAGTTCATCTCTCCATCTTGTATTTTGTTGGCCTCGGTTTTGCATGTGATCTCTGGGGTTCCATGTTGTGAGTCGCGGTGTCAATCGGTTGTCTGTCATTCTTGCAACATGGCCAGCTCATTGCCATTTGAGTTTTCTAATAGATTCTATGATGTCTCTGACTCCCGTTTTCTTTCTGATATACTGTGCTGTCTTATGATGTCTCCATGTGAGGTTGAGCATGATTCTCTCATATGCGCGTTGCATGCTTCTCAGTTTGCAAGTCTGTCTCTTGATTAGGTTCCATGTTTCAGCCCCATAAGTGACTATTGGGAGAATGCATTGGTTGTATACTCTTCTTTTTAGGATTATTGGGATTGACTTGTTTTTGAAGGTTGAGTTAGCTCTGCCAAAGGTTTGCCATCTTAGGGTGACTCTTTGCTTGATCTCTTCTTCTTTTGTGGGTTTCATGGAGATTCATTGTCCTAGGTAGGTGTAGTGGTCTACTTTCCCCAGTTTTGCATCTTTGATTTTGACAGTTATGTCCTTATTCTCAATGTGATCGTTGCACATCTTTTTTGTTCATGTGTTGGCCAACTTTTTTGCTTTCTCCATTTGGTTCATCTAGCATTAGTTGGAGGTCATGTAGGTTCTCTGTGAAAAGGATGATGTTGTCTGCAAATCTCAGGTTGCTGAGATATTTGCCGTCTATTTTGATTCCTCAATTCCCCCAGTCCAGGTTTCGGAAGATCATCTCAAGGAAGGCTGTAAAGAGTTTGTTTGAGCTGGTATCATCTTATCTTACCCCTTTTTGGAGTTGTAAGGGTACAGAGTCCTTATGTAGCCTGAGGAAAGAGTTGCTGTGATTTTATATATGTTGTAGTACTTTGACATATACAATATAACAAAGTACAAACTGAAAAAAAAGCACATTAAATCTAAGACCTTGAACAGTGTAGTTCTGAAAAATTTAGAAAACTTTGAGCTTGCAAACCACACTATTCTAAGTATACCTGTACTGATAAAAACTGATGTACTAAGATTGAAAAAAGGGACAGAAAAGTGATGTGTTACACCTCTGCCAACAAAGTTGGGCATAGGTTATACATTCACTCATGTTTGTCAGACTTATTGTTTGTTTGTCTGTCCACACAATATCTCCAAAAGTTCTCAATGAATTATGAATTTCAATGACATTTTGTGGAAGAGTGGGCCATGAGCCATGGAACAATTGATTAAAATGGATGCAGGAATCCTTCTTGATTTTCAGTGACTTCAGCAGAGATATCACTTTCTGTGGATATTTGTTTTACAGCTTCATAATATAATCAACTTGGGCTTTCACATGGTTTTTCAGACAATTGGACTCCTTCTTGTATTCTGCTTTTTTGATTTAGGGCTAGCACTATCCTCTCAGGGAGGAGTCTAGATTGTAAACAAGGAATGCCATTGGGAACTGAGAAAAATCAAAGAAGCAGCATACATCAACATTCCAGCTGAGTGTATTAGACAAATGTGAATTTATACTTGATGTGATTTCCGCTACTGAACAGGGACAAGGTACTGAAATCCAGGAAAGCAAAGGAAAACACCCGAATCCTATGTTATAAGCATTGTTACCATTAGAGAAAAACATTTCTGTTTACCATTACATTTGGATACTGTGCTTGAAGAAGTCTGTAAAATGGATTGTTCAATCGTCAGATTAAACTCTTTGAATGTTAGGGATCTTTCTTGAAACTATAGACAGTAACTTTTGCTTTGTATTGTTTTCCTAATTTCTTGTTTTCTTATTCCAGATGCCTACATTCGTATCTCTTTGATGTGTGATGGGAGACAAATGAAAAAGGCCAAGACAGCAATCCGGGATTCCACTCTCAATCCTATATTCAATGAATCGTTCATTTTTGACGTTCCAAGCGACCAACTGCACAACATTTATTTCATTCTGTCAGTGCTTCATCACCACGTGGGGTCGGAAAAAACGGGCTATTTGATTGGGCGTGTCTATCTTGGAGAATATTTCGATATGGGGGCCAAAGTTCATTGGCAGGAAATGATTAGGAATTCACGGAAAGAGATCGGAGCATGGTATAAAGTAAGAGGGTAATGAGAGGGACCAGACTTAAAAAAAATCCAAAGAACACACCTATATACTTAAAGAGTACTGCACATGCTTAAATATATATTTATTATAGTTTATACATTTTCATATATGTGGACAGAAACATATACTGACATATACACGAGTTTAAGCATGGGATATATACATTATATATATATATATATATATATATATATATATATATATATATATATATATGTACATACATCATATATATGTGTATATATATATATATATATATATATACACACATATATATATATATGTATATACATCATATATATGTATATATATATATATATATATATATATATATACATCATATATATATATATACATACATACATACATACATACATACATACAAATATATATAATGAGTTTGGGTATATATGTTTACAATAATAATATGTTCATGTTAGTGCAAAAATTTTAGGAATTTATAAACATACGAGTATATGTGTATCGGTGTGTGCATGTATATATATATATATATATATATATATATATATATATATATTTGGAAAATTTTTTATTTGTACGATAATCCTTATATATTTATATATATTCATATACATTATTCACAGATATTATAAAATGAATATATATGATATTTACATGTATGTGTATATATATATGTATTTAACAGAAACATATGTATGTGAAATGATATATACATATCATTTCACAAACATAAGTTGCTATCAAATACCTATGAATAATATATATTTATATCAAGATACCTATGAATAATATATATAAATATATACTAGAGTGTTGCTCATCATATGACAATGTTTTAATGTTGGAAATGTACTTTTGCCATTGTAGGTAATATCAGGTTTTGCCAATTTGTTGTTATCCTCACTTCAGCTGTCCCATGAGATGAGTAATAAAAGGTGACTTAACACCTACTTAACCTTTGAACTAAGTTGACAGTTGACAGACACCCAATATAGACGAATATATTTTCCTCTATATATCAAGTGAAAAGTATTGAATATTTTTTCAAAATCCTGTTAATTGATTTTCATGTTGTTTAATTTTCATAGAATCCAATTTTTATAACAAGTACTTTATTTTTAGAAGATTTTTAATTACAGTGTAAATTTTTCTCTTGGCAGACATCAATCATGGTGTAATCTAAGTAACTTTGGATAGCAAATCTTATTACCAAAATATTCGACTAAGAATAGTCTAAGGCTTGCTTTAAATGCACAAAACTAACAACTAACTTTCAGCTATTCTCTTGCAATTGAAAACAAAAATAAATTTCTGAAGACGATATTTAATTATTGCAATACGTTATAATAATATATAAGCGTGTGATTGCTATCGTAAATTGTAATATTTTTGCTACCTATTTAGTCAAGATGAAAAATGTATAAATTACGCCATTTTATTCAGATATATTTCGGTTTGCAAATTACCAAAGATGTTTCTGGTTTAAACCCTTTGATATGAACAAAAACATTGTGTGCTATATTTTGTGTGTGACAAAGCAACAAACACTGGCTTTTATATATAATAGATACATGTATTCTTCAGATATCTACTTTTAATTACAATACAAAACCTATCCCTCACTTAATGTCCAGAAACTCTTCTGCAAGTATGTATTAATCCCAGAGGGATCAGTTTTTTTTATTCAATAACAATAGATCAATCCTCTTCTCTATGGGCAGAGACTCTTATACTACTAGAATGTATGATTATAAATTGCATTAAATTATATAGAAACAGCTACAGCCCCATTTTCTTCAATTGTTTATTCTATTTACATTGTCTCAGCCAAGTGATACATTGACCATTTAATGATGGGAGATCATTTCGAATAAGAGTTTCAATATGATATAAAGCAATTTATAATCATCATTGTGTCGGATCATGTATCCATTTCTTAATACACAAATATGTATGTATTAATTCTGCATGGATCAATTTTCTATTTGAAAACCGATCCTCTTCTTCATATTCAGAGACTCTAAGAATCATTGAAAACCTAAAAAAGTATGCAAAAGTCATCGGATGTTGTCTACCAAAACTGGCACTAGAGGTCTCTTCAGTTTTTGAGTTGGTCTGCACTGGCTGCACCTATGTAGCTAAAGGGCTGAAAATTTAAACATTTACTCAAATCATGTTAGGAAAAAAGTTGTTTTTTTTAAAAATTCTCCCCTGAATATGATTATTAGGTGGTTCAATTTTCCATGTGAGTTTATGCTAAATTGGTTCCTTAGTTTGTGCTGATGCTTGTTTTTTTAAAATTTTAACTTTTTAGTGATCTAACAAAAAGTGAGTGAAGCAACTTAATTATTTTTCCAGGTTTTCTATTTATCATCCTTAACATGGCATGCTGACAGAAGATGTTGGTCAAGGGATGGTTTCTATTGAGTGAATAACCAGACTTATTTTTCTTTCCTTTCTTTTTCAAGACTAACTTTTTGCTTTTTTTTTTTTTGGTAATTAAATTAAAACTTCAAAGAAGATATTTAACTCTTAATTTCATAAACCACTTGAAATTGACAGGGGAACTCTTCATGAGTAGCATAAGAAATAGTGGAACTCTCTTGTGAATTGAATAAAGAGAAATTGAAAAAATTACCCAGATGATTAAATGACGATAATTTTAATCAGAAGGTGTCTCCCTTGACATTGATATTCTATTTTCTTTGTATAATTTAAGAGTCGAGTTATTAAAATCCATTTAAAATATTTTCTATAGAAAAAATCCAAGATCAATATTTTACTTAATAGTAATAAAAAAACCTATCTCTCACTTCAGTGGTCTCCAACCACCCAGCTGCTGACCGGTACAGGGCCTCAAAACCTGTGCTACTGAGTTGCTAGGTAATGATATGATTTCTTCAAAATAAAAACAAATTTATCCTCACCTCTTAATATCAAATTTGTATTATAAACGCTTATAAGAATGATATTGAGTGTATCAGCCATTTATAAGTGATTATTTAGCAGATTTATTACCCCCCCCCCTGTCAACCTATACGCAAGAATATTGTCAATATCGAAGTGGTTCATGGTGCAAAAAGCAGTTTTGAAACTTTGCTCTTCTTCATGTACGTAGACTCTAAAAACAGTCTATAAACAGCTTTGGGTATGCAAAATTAATTTAAAAAAAAAATACCCTTTTATTCAGTCATATTTTGAGCTTATGTGTGCAAAATATGAAGGACACAGTCGAAACACACTCACACATACAAACACTCATATATATGTGATATAATTTGTTTGATTTTTGACCCGGTAAAAATGTTTATTGGATACTCTTATAATAGTGGGGTCCAGGATGTAATATACATTGAAGACCATCAGTCCGCAAGATTTATTTCAATTTGAGAGACAAGGCATACACGAAAAAAGATCTCCGATGAAACACAATTTTATTGAAAAATCTACAAAAAAAAAACAATTCTATCTTGATACAAAACAATTTAATAACAATAATTTGGTATACAAATTTCTACAAAGGTATCTAATAATTTATTTTAATGGTATATTCTAATACAATATTGCAAGGAAAATAAGATTTAGTCTTTCATGCATTACCCGGGACCTCACTTTTACAAAAGTACCATTTATTGCAGTTCTTGTATATATGTCAATTATTTCATTCTTGTATTGTTGATTACATTTTGTTGACGGATATGTTGTGTTTTTGTTTAATTCATCCCTTTCAAATAAGGATACATATTTAGTTTTATAATCATATGTATATATATATATATTTTATTACATCTAATGAGAATTTAACTCTATTATTCTTTTTTTAACTCTGAAAGAATTCATCCATAATGAATACATTTCCAAATTGTATTTTGTGATTTTGGGAGGAAATATTTTGGTCTGGGAAGAAAATAATTTTTTTTCCCCTTTTTCTTCATTCTGTGATATGAAAGATAATAGAAATGATATATCTCTCAATGTACTACAGGCCTTCTCCATTATAAAACGGATGTTAGGGTCCCAAAAAGTCAAAACTGTATGAGAATTGTACTGAGATCGATTTAGCTATTTTGTTGCTAAATCTGGCGATTTTAGAGCTAGATTAATATTTTGCGGTCCTCTATCCACCCATTGTTATAATGCAAACCACGCGATAATGAACCGTATTATAAAGGATGAGGCCTGTATTCATAGCCTGCATGATTGTATTTCAAAAGGTCCATTTCCTACAGAAGTCGCTGTGGCTACTTTTTCTATTTTATTTATATATCTTATGTAAGTGCGTTATGCGCATTAAGGGCAAAATTAGTGATTGAGCCTGTGGACGGAGTTTTCAATTACATACAATGAAAGAAAAAATGTAATTAAGAGTGTTCACTGATTAAAAAAATGAATCGAAGACTTTGTTACCTTTTCTTCATGTTTTTATTATTAATATACCTATATACAGGGTGGTTAAAGATAAAATCCCGATTGGAAATTGGAAATGACTCGGTCAATTGTATATTTTGCGACTTAAACAATGAAGGCAGAGTCCAGGAAAATTTTGACTAGCTTTATAAATTGTGAATGATAGAGATCATTTCTTCATAATCATAAAGTTTATATATCATTTCAAATAGGGAGTTAATGCCTACCTACCCTATATATGTGTATATATAGATATATATAAATTTCTGTATAATATAATGCAATTTATAATTCATTTTGTTGGACCAGATATGTCCATTTCTTAAATACATAACTGTTGCATTGAAAGAAACAAATAGACAGAGAATGAACAAGATGAGAATTTGGGTTGAAAGCAGTTATTTTTGCCTTTGCATTACTTGTGACTGTTCAGCTCAATGGTAAGGGCATTGCTACATTGAAGCGGCTACCCTACATATTCATATACACATTCAGTGATCAAATAATGAATTCATAATAAGTCAAAAAATGCATATGTGCATCAGATAAGGTTCAGTACAGTGAATTTTGTAGAGAAATTGATGCCATGAAGCTAAATCAGAGTTCTTGTAGCTGAATCAGTAAGAGCAGCTGATATGGTTCATGTCTCCCTTGAATCGAAAGGGATATGAGTTTGAGTCTCACTGGGAGCTCATCCTTTATTTTCGATCCACGCTGTTTACTTGTAGATTGGTCATGTGCAACAACCACGTCAGAGATAAAAACACTGAGATCAAAATCGAGGACACAGATCTAGAGGAAGTAGACCACTACATCTACCTAGGACAACGAATCTCCATGAAACCCTCAAAAGAAGAAGAAATTAAGTGAAGAATCACCCTAGGATGGCGAGCCTTTGACAGAGCTAGCTCAACCTTCAAAAATAAGAAGATCCCATTAATCCTAAAAAGAAGGGTACACAACCAATGCATCCTCCCAATAGTCACTTATGGAGCTGAAACGTGGAACCCAACCAAGAGATGTACCAGCAAATTAAGAACTGCGATGTGCACATGAAAGAATAATGCTCAAACTCAGGTGGAGGGACCACAAGACATCACAATACATCCAGGAGAAGACAAGAGCCAGAGACATCAGAGAATCCATTAAAAAACTCAAATGGCAATGTGCTGGCCATGTCACAAGAATGGCAGACTACTGATGAACATCATAACTCACAATATGGATCCCCAGAGATCACATGCGCAACTGAGGCCGGCAGAGTATTAGATGGAGAGACGAGCTGGACAAATTCAGAAAATACTGACTTTGCAGTGCCCACAATAGAGAAGTGTGGCAAATCCTGGGGAAGGTCTATGTCCAATAACGTACATTAAGAGACTGATGCTGATGGCCTGAGTAGTTGCAATGAAAAGCGAGCGAAATTTGATGAAACAAGCCAGACTGCTGCAGGGTGAAACACCACTTCTACTTCTTTTCCAAATGAAAATGATGACTGCAACTTTTCATTGTATATACATTAAATAAAAAGATCATAAAATCTTTTTTTTTAGTATAAATGTATTCATTTATTAAAATGCGTATCTGTAAGATGAATTTTGAAGATTTGTAAGACGTGTCATTTAAGCTCAATGGTAAGACACCAGCCTACAAATCAGTTGGTTGAGATTTCAAATCATGAAATCTGCTAAATTTGGTTAGGATTGTTGATCTTGTTATGGTTGAAAGAAAAAGTCGACTCAAGGTTTTGGACTAGTGTTCGATGAAAAAATAGTAGTAAAAAATGGATAATAACTCACTAACAAAGTCAATAATTAAACAACCGTAGCGTCGAAATTTGAAGTCATATAAAAAAAATTCCATCAGTGAATAAATATGGTCACAATAAATTCTATTTATGACATCTTTGGCATTTCCCACGGAAAAACATCTAAAATAGAATTAAAAAAAAACATCTTGGGTTTATTAATAACATTAATTAGAGAATCAAGATAAGGGTCAAAAAGCTTTTTTCCCGAAAAATAAAAAAAAAAATTTTTAGGAAAGGTCTAGTAGAGTGCTGACATCAATTTTCAAGTCTATAGACAAAATGGTATGGCCAGGAGCTGCAGAACAAATAGCAAACAATTGAATGCATAAACAAACAAGGAAAAAGGAAAGAATTCTTAGCCATTTTTGTTGGCTGCAGTTGTTCAGTAATGGCTCTTACAGCCCATTCTACTTTGTATTCGATAGATATTGTCTTTCTCATCCCCTAGAGTTTTCTGGGGTTTATTTTGTTAGACTTTATTTTGCTTTGGTTCAAGAGGGAAGTCTGATTGAGTTCTGTCAGATAGAATAAGGAAAGGTCCTTCTAATTCCCAATAGATTTTTTCTGCTTTGTTGTTGAAGTGGTCAAGTAACTTTAAGAACTTACGTATAAGTTGATAGATCAAAAACAGAACATAGGCTTTTTATGACTAGAAGTATGTTGACCAGAGAATTCTTGACCGTCACAAGATTTGACGAGATCTCCGGCCAATGGAGAACCTTTAGAGCTTGCTCAGAATGGAAATAGTCTTGCTATCATTAAACTCCTTGTTAAATCTCACTGATTACACCAGTAAAGATATTTACATAATGATTAAACATTGTCAAATAAATTAGCAAAGTTCACTCAACTAGTGCCACTAGTAGTTGGATAAAGGAGTGTGTGATTATGAACTAATCAGAAAGCAGCTTGGCCTTCATTGTAAAGAATCAAGCCAGGATTGTCCAGTTACCCATTTTCGACTATAGCTGGTTGATTTTTTTCAATTTAATCAATTAAAAATCTGCGATAGCCAAAAATCTAGCCAATTTTGAAAAAAATATAGATAATTTTTGCATGCATAGATGTAAAATTATGGCTGCCATTTTTATCAACTAGAGTAGCCTCCCTTAGCATTCCCTTGGAGGCTAGAAATGGCTAGATTTTTCCAACTTACATTCATTGTTACTTCCATACAGCTTAATGGCTAAAGATGTTAAGTACGCTTGAGAGTGCTGAATCTTTAGATGTTTAAAAACATATGATGGCTTCTGAAATCTTTATAAAATCAAAAAATATGGTATTAAAAAAAATCATGGATTTAAGCATTAATCATTACAACCTTTGTATAATTTTTTGAGTATCACACTCAAAAATTTATTCAAAGGATCCAATGAAGGGGGAAAATAAAAATATAATTATTATGCTCTTTAAATGATATATCTTATTGAAATTTAAACATAAATAATTATTAGAGCCTTTGTTTGATTTTCAATTTCAATAGATTCTATATGAAGTAGTAGAAGGTGAGAATGGTTCTCCCGAAAATCTGGCTATTAAAAAAATCAGTAGGTTTAAATGAAAAATAAGTGCACAATTTTTATCAATAATTTGTTCTGTGGTCTTAGTGTATGGTTATTCTAACGGATGAGTGGACTTGAAATGAATATATATATAACATATATGACAACTGATGGACATCGTGACTCACAACATGGATCCCCTGAGATCACATGTTCAACCGAGGCTGGCAGAATATTAGATGGAGGGACAAGCTAGACAAATTCAGAAAATACTGGCTCTGCGACGCCCATGATAGAGAAGTGTGGCAAATCCTGGGGAAGGTCTTTGTCCAACGACAGACGTTAAAGACTGATGATGATACTGTGCTGTCTTGTGGTCTCACCATGTGATGTTGAGCATGATTCTCTCTTGTGCGCATTGCATTGTTCTCAGTTTGCAGGTCAGTTCCTTGGTTAGGTTCCATGTTTCTGCTTCATAGGTGACTTTTGGGAAGATGCATTGACTGACTGATAGGTGAAAAAGCATTTCATAGTGATGTGTAAACTCATCATGGATTTGGTACATTTTTGGGAAATTTGATACATTTTAGGATGTGGTATTGGTATGTTTGGTAAATATCTGCCTGGGGATTGATGAGGGCTCAGAGACACCATAGTAAAAAACATTTGGTGATACCTAGTTTAAAACTTATGAATATCAAGTTCAAGATACTGTACTTGAATTTTTGACTTTTAAAGACTCATAAATTATTGGTAACATATTGGGTGGACAAATATTTTATTCGGTTGATTAGATGAAAATAAAAGACAATTTTTTTTTTTGATATTTACTTTATTAAATAACCTAATGGGTTGACTAAAAAAATTGTTCAGTGCATCAAGTAAAATAAAAAAAACAAATTTTCAATTTTTGACTTTATTGAACACAATATTCATTAACTTGTTTCACTATCTTCTGTTAACCATCATCTTCATAATTCTGTCCCCCCAGAATGTTTTATTGTTCTCAGCAAAGAATGTGCCTTTTTCACTTATCATGGGAATTAAATTTAGTCTAAATTTGTAAAATTCTGTAAAAAAACCTGAATAAATAGTGATTCAGAAGTGAAATATTTAATGAATACAGCAGATGAGTCAAAACTTTCCAGCCAAGCTGTAACAATGGATGAATTGCATTTTTACCTTTCTTAAAATAAAAAGGAAAAAAAAGGTTGATGACCTTCCTTAATCTTCAATGTTAGATTCATCATCATCATCATTATCAGCTTTTTAACTCCTGTCGTTGGACATAGACCTTCCTCAAGTTTTTCCAGACCTCTCAGTCGCGGGTGTTGCAGAGCCAATATATTCAGAACTTGTCTAAATCATATTATCTTATTTTCTACCAAGCACAATTTTGCTTAGATCTCTGGGGATCCGTGTTGTGTGTCATTATGTCTAGTAGTTGTCTGACATTCTTCCAACATGGCCTGCCCATTGCCATTTGAGTTTCCTGATAGATTTTATATCTCTGACTCCTGTTTTTTTCTCCAACATAACATAACATCTCTCCTTGTGATGTTGAGCTTCATCCCCTCTCGGGCCTGTTGCATAGTTTTCGGAATTTATAAACAAAAATCTACCAACTTTGACAATAATTTTCAAGTAGTGCTTGCCAACATTACAGCTGTCATGATACACTTACCTTTTTGAATGCAGTTAAAACTAAAGACTCCCAATGCCATCTAACAAAAACAGAACGCTTTTTAGGCAACCCAATATCATTCCAGTATCAAGTGAACACATTTTCGTTTACTATTTCACTGCAAGTCACAGTAAATGATAATGAACCTGAAAGTCAGACCATAGATGTGAGAGTTCTCTCACTTGCATTTTCAGGCATTCAGAGAAGGAGGGGGCAAACGAGAGGTGGTGAGAGTTTTTTGGTAAGTAAGCCTGTCAGTTAGTCACTCAGTGATGGTCATAGCTACTAAAGATGCTGCTTATCTAAAAACATCCTTTCTCTAACTTTTCTGAGATTAGAGAAAGCACTTTCTTGGAAAAAGGTTCTGGAAAAAAGAACAAAAACATAAGTAAAACATAAGTAAATAAAAGAAAGAAGCAGTGCCCTTTTTACCTACATTCCATAGACTCATCGACATTCCAAAGGTGTTACCAATGCAATTTAAGACCAGGCTGTACATTGCTTAACTTCCATGATAAAATGAAAACCTGTACTTCTGATGTTGAGAAAAATGCAAAAAAAAAAAATGTAAATAAAAAATCTTTGGATGGTTTGAGTTTAAACATTTTGAAATCTAAGATAGCATTGTTATGGAAGATCTAAATTGAAAAAAAAATCTTCTTCTCCGGTGGTTTTCTACTGAGCTCTTCTTTATGTTTCAATGCTTGTAGTACTAACATTTCTGTTTGTACTCTTTGCTGCTTCTCAGATATATCCAATGGTATTTGACTTCAAAGCCATGAACTCAGGTACTAACTAGAGGTAGGAATGGCTTCAGCATTCTTACACTTATTTGTTCCTCTGTAGTACATTGCTGTTATAATATTTACCTTGTTATTAAGTGCCAAACATTATTAAGCACTTGTTAATGAGAATAAAAATTTTGGCAGGCTTTTTGTGGCTTAAAAGGTTAAGAGGAAATTGTATCAGTGCAATGCATCCTTAACTCTTTAATTTATGGACCACTTGTATTGGCAGTGGAACTCTTCAATGAATAGAATTAAAAATAATGCAACTCCTCTGTGAATCATATAAATGAAAATCAGCAAGACTGGCTGCTTCAGGGTCAAACTCTGCAACTTTTTCAGCCATTAAAATGAATTTAGAAAAAAAAAATAGAAACTGTTTTTTCCTGATGTAACAGAATAATTTGATTTGTCATCAAAAAAGTTATGATATTAATTCATTTTTGTATTCTGTTAGTCTCAGAACTACTTGTGTTTACATATTTCTATGTGTTTAAGAAATGGACATTATCTGGTCCGACTGAATGAATTATATATTGCGTTATATTACAGAGAAACTTATTTGAAATGATCTTCCATTGTTACATGGTTGATATATCACTCAATTTAGACAATTCAAATAGAATAAACAATTAAAGAAAAAACAGGGCTGCTGCAGGAATTGAACCTGCCACTGTTAGGTACTTGCTTCAACATAGCGATGCAATCACTATTGTGATAAATAGCCAACTGATAAGACAAAGGCCGAATAACTGCTTTCAACCCAAATTCTCATCTCACTTATTCTCGGTCTTCTCGTCTCTTTCAATGCAACAGTATGTATTTAAGACATATTTGGTCCAAAAGAATAAATTATAAATTGTGTTATATCATATAGAAACTTATTTGAAATGATCTCCTGTTGTTACTTGGTTAATACATCACTCAATTTAGACAATGCAAATAGAATAAACAATTAAAGAAAAAACAGGGCTGCTGCAGGAATTGAACCTGCCACCTCTAGGATAGCTGCTTCAATGTAGCGATGCACTTATCATTTCCTGCAGCAGGCCAACTTTGTTTAATTGTTCTCTCTATTTACGTTGTCTAAATCGAGTGATATATTAACCGAGTAATGATGGGAGATATTTTTAGATAAGTTTGCATATGATATAAAGCAATTCATAATTCATATCTTTATGTATAACTTGTTCCTATGTTGACTTTATGATAAGTATTAGAGTCCGACAATGTGACATAAGAAAAGACAGTTTAGGAAGTGAATTTGCTTGGACTGAATTATTTACTGTAGTAAGTAAAACAACTGCGATGATCGGAAAACAAAGAAATGAGTCCAGGTAGGGATTCAAATCAAAGTTAAGGGTCATGTTTAGGCCTCTGCTTACTACGAGGAACCTGTTGGCTCAATCAACACAGACCTTGGCTACATAGGTGATGGAAAAGGGTGTGGGTTCGAATCCCGCCTGGAGCTCATTTCTTTATTTTCTGAATATCGCTTTTGTTTTGCTCACTGCCGTAAACAATATTAATTTGATAAGTAATTGCATAACTTTATTCTATCTGCTGATAATGATAAGATGTGTATAAAGCTACAAACAAGATATCTGTGAATGTCTTTTGGTGGTACAGAATTTTGAAATAAGTTGATACATATAGGACAGACTATTTATATTTGAAATCACGTCATAATCATAACGTCTTTGATTGTTGTCCTTTTCCAATAACTTCTAAACAATGTTCTTCAAATCTGGATTCTCATAGTTTACTTTTATTCATCACTTTCTGTTGTTTTATCCTCTGAAGACTGTCAGACAAAAAAAGCTTTTTAGAAACTATTTCGTTTAATATGTATCATAAATATATACATATTAGAAGTGAATATAAATATTTTATTTGATATGTATCATAAATATATTATTAAAAAAAAAGGATTGTGAACTTTTGATTCTGTGAAAGAAACCATTCTCTGCCTAACTGTGTTGATATTTTCATCTATTTTTTGTATTTGTCTCATTAGATAATACAGACTTAGCTGTTTATTATAATCATGGATAGTGTTATCAAACGGTTATTGTCAAAATTAGTCAGTCCCAAATATTTTATGAATGAAATTGAATTTCATATTGATTTTTAAAAATGATTTATAGCAATTGATGTAAATTGTTCTAAATTTTATATCCTTTGCTTAATGTTATCAGTTGATTATTGCTATTTAAAGAAAATCACTGTCTCAAATTGATATCAATAAACAGCTTCTTCTGCTAGAAACTTTCAACCAAAACTGTCACCAAAACTCTAAACATAGGTTTCTCCAAGTGAGAATATATATATATATATATATATATATATATATATATATATATATATATATATATTTATATATATATATATATATATATATATATATATATATATATATATATATATATATATATATAGGTATATATATATATATATGTATATATATACACATATATATATATATATATATATATATATATATATATATATATATATATATATATATATATATATATATATATATATAGGCTGAACCAGTGGAGTTAAAGGTTGAAAATTCTAACATTTACTCATTATATTGGGAAGGATTTTAGTGTGAGTGTATGGGGGAGTGTCAATTTACAATGTATGTTTTTGCTAAATTAGTCCCTTGGTTTGTGATTTGGGAAAATTTATATTTTTTTAATGATCATGGCCCAACAGTTTTGATCATTCTGAATGCCAATTTCTTCAATTGATCACCCCCAACACAGCATAAATAACTAGTCTCGTGACGCTTTCTATTCAGTGACCAACCTGACCTGTATCAAACTTTTCTCCAATCAAGACGGATATAGGAATACATTGATTGACATTACATGACACAGTATTGTTTGCTAAAAGATTATTTGTCCTCATTCACATCATTATTCTCTTCCTCGATCATTCAAGTCTTTGGCATCTTTGGCAGCATGCCCTTTAAGGATAATCAATTAAAAAATTAATACACGAACCAGAAGGCAATAATCACGTTACCTTCCATTTGGCATTATGATCAAAGGGAGGCTACTCACGTATTTTGTTACATTTTTATCTCCCTTTATTACTGGTTTGATAATGAATTATGCATATTGTTATTTTTTTAAGAGTATTGAATTTTGAGCTTATTGAATCTCATAAAGAATATGATTTTTATTTCTATCATCTTTTGTGATATATTTAATCTCTAGCGACCGCCTTCACTCTTTGAAGACAGGAAAGGTTGAAGTTAAATGGCAAAAATAGTCTTCCAAACAGTGGTTTAAAACTGCTAAATCCATCAGCTGACAATTTTTTAATTGATCTTGGATCTATCTTTGAAAAATTGAAAAATGATTTTTAAATCATTCTCAACCTCACATGTATTATCAGCTATTTGCTACCAACAAAGTCATGCATTACAAAAACCACACATGGAGATAACAGAAACACCTTTTCCATGGAAGACAGCACAGTATAATAAGGAAAAGCCAGGAGTCTCAGATATTATAAAGAACCATTAGAAAACTCAAATGGCAATGAGCTGGACATGTTGCATGAATGTAAGGCAACTGCTGGACATTACAATTCACAGCATGGTCCCCCACAGATCATATGTGGCTGATAGAAAGTGAGATGGCATTACAAGCTAGATGAATTCAGAAAGTAATGGCTCCACAACCCTCAATAAGAGGTCTGGTGAATTTCGGGAAGGTCTATGTCCAATAATGGATGCTAAAAGGCTGCTGCTGCTGCTGCTGCTGCTGACTCATATACCTACTCAAATTATAAGAATTGTGATTGCATAGGTCAAAAATGAAAAAAAAAATGTCTTTGATTTCAACACAGACTGAATGGACTTTTTGGCCAATGCAGTATATTGTTCAATGAAGTTCATGTCTAAATATTAGAAATTATTTCAACTTAATATACTGAAAGAAATCTTTGGGTCACCCAATATAATTTGCTCATGAAATTAGATAAAAAACAATTGTTTTTTCTTTTGTACTTTTCAAACCATGTTTATTATTGTCAGAGAATTTCCTCAAATCATTACAATTCTTGTTTTATCTTGCCAGGACAAGTTACGGTATTGAAATTTCATTGATTACAACATTCCATTTATAGCTTTGTGGAGATCAATACTTGGGTAGAAATGAATAATTGGGGGAAAGATTTTATATCATTTCAAACATATTTTTGAATAATCAACAGGGAAAAGTGTACGATTTCAATTTGTTTCAAGGAGAATATCATTTAAAAGCTTAGATCTCAGCTCAGCAGAAGTTTCAAGAGGTGGATCGGATCTGAAACATATTTGATGTCTTGCAGGCCTGTCATGACTTGTTTTCTGAGTAACTTATCTTTTTTATAACATGTTCCCTGATTGGCTGATTTTGTAAACTGTCAAAACAAGGATCTTTCCTGCAAATCTCCAGTTAGTCAGTAGCTGCTTAAATGTCTTCAAATGAGACACGTATTCTTCTAATCATGTCTACTTATAAACTTGTATTACTATATGATAGAGTCTGCAATCTATTCTAGTCTATTCTTCTACTAATATCACTTGTTAAGCTTGAATAATATTTCTTTCATTCTTTAATATTTCTGTGGCTAACATACAACAGGGAAAGACCTATAGATATTTTGCATCATTGTCCGTTGATGGAGGATTAACTATTTGTTACCCACAAAGTCAAACATTATGAAAACTTCACTTGAAAATAACAGAAACACCTTTTCCAAGTAAAACCAAACTTCTATCTTTAACTGGTAAGTTTTTTCTTTACACTGCATTTTGTATAAAGTAATAGTTATTTTGTACATATATATATATGTATATATGTATATAATTACACGAGGCCAAAACAAATAAAAAGAAAATGAAATAATGATAATACAAGCTTGTTTTTTTTTTTTTTAATTATCATAATGTATTTTCATTATAAGAGTTTTACCTGTATAAACTTTCATTCATTATCAATCAATTAGACTCACAAAATTCTTTTTTTGGGACAAAATATTGTAGTTCAATTTTGTGTATATAAATAGAACATTAAGGATATGTACTTTTAGAGCATTTTTTAGTTTACAAAACATCAATTTCTTTTAAGCCACTGCAAAAATGAGATTTCTGATCAATTTTTCATTGCTGAATAGCCCAAGATAGATTAGGAAATCAAGGAATCATTATATTCAACGTCACTTATTCAATAGAGTCTGCGGGTCGAATGGAATGAATTTGCCAACCCCTGGCCTGGATTATGGATGTCGTATGAGTTACCTCCCTTACACCATTCTGTAAGCTGAATAGTTTTTTTTTTTTCACTTATATTTTTCCCAATAAAAATTAGTTAGAATTTTAGAAAGCTATGTAGACAAGCAGTAATCAACAAAAAAGTTTCTTGATATTATTTGGCAAATATTCACTAGTTTAAGTTAGATATACGTCAACGTCCGAGGAGAATTATTTAGTTACAATGTACCCCGTTGAAATATAATAGTAATCATAGAGTTGCTTCCCTTGGATCATTATTCTCTTCGGCTTTCACTATTACTTACGTATAGTGTACATGAGGACATTCATAGGCCCGCAGGCCATTTTTTTTGGTGGCTCGCAAGCAATTCAGGCATTCATTCAAAACTTCATATATTTTTTTCTCAGAAATCAATTTTATAATTCATATTGTGTAAATAACTAACGTTTTGGTTTCACTAATCATAATTCATATATTTATCTAAAATAAAAATTAAGTACGCTTTCTGTAGTATGAACTACAGCTTTTAAATGAATATCTGACTCGAATAAAGATGAAAAATGTCTTATGTGGCCTGCTAGATCAAAATGACGCTCATGACTGGTTTAGTGATGAGATAATAATGAAAAATTTATCCCAGGTGCAGATTTGATAAAGTTCAATATCTCATGAAACGGGTACGACGTACTTATACACCACCACATAAAAACGTTGGAAGTTCATGTCTATCACACGATATCTCTAGAAGTTTTCGGTAAATTTCAATGGAATTTGGTGGAAAGTTGGATAATGCAATAAGGAAGAGTTCTTCAAATGGTGAGACGAATCCAAGAATACCATTTTCATTGATATAAAATATATCGACATTTTTTCCGTTTTATCCATACATTAGTGTATACGCTAGGGGAGTTAATTGAGCATGGATCTGCCCCCAAATTCAATCACTTCTTTTGTAGCCTATTGTCCACCTTTCCACGGAATGTTTTTGAAATTCATCTAGAACTGTTGGAGATATCGTGTGGATAAACAAACTTTTGGCAGTAATACGAGGTGAGGACTCCGACAGAGGACAGCTATCTCGAAAGGTTCTGGAACCACGTGATTTCTCAGAAAGTACACCCCAGTGATCCATTTCCCCCAGACTACAATCATGTCAGAGGAAAACAGAAGATATTAATATCTTCAATGTTTTCTTCGAAGATCTCCAGAGGTTGCATTCCTTGGTCACGACTTCTAAATACGAAAATCTTCATTTATTTCAATTATCATTAAGACCATCCTCATCTTGGTTGTTTTCCATACAACGTTTCGGCCGTTATACTCTACGGCCTTCATCAGGTATCATCTGGTAGGTGTGGGGAAGTAACGAACCGAACGCTTTATTTAACCGACGGGGGTATATTCAGAGATATACGAAAATCTTCGTTTTTCTTGCAATACTTTGCTTCCTATATTTCCACTGTGTAACAATAAGTAACTCTTGATTCATTTTACTCCGAGTGAAATACAAAATATCCATTCACGCAAAAACCGAATTTGTTGTGATGATTCCATTATATAGGTATATCTTGGTTAGTGCGATTGATTTGTTCCTCCAAAATTCTTTATTTTCAAAACAGCATTGTTCAAGGTCTGATCATAATTGGATGTATTTTTCAGCTTATACTTAATTACGTTAATTTGTACAGCGATACCTTAATCGCATTATGCCCAAACCCGAATTAATTGAAAATGCACTATTCTAGGTGTTCCTGCACTTTTTGATGAAGCAAAGTTGAGCCATCAGAAACAATTTTGATCCAAGAATTGAAAGCAAAAACCGAAGAGAAAGTATCAAAACGACATGCGATTCAAATCACTAAGTACAAATTCTATACTCTCTGTAAAAATAGTCATTTTTATTCCAAGAATTGCTCGGACTATTGAACGCGTTCCCCTTGTTTTGAAATAACATCTGCCATTTTGGGAAGAGTCAGTATCATTCCGTTAATTGTTCAGATTATTAAATGCATCATTTTTATTTTGAAATAACTTCTGCCATTTTAGGAAGAGTTATTATCGTTTCAATAGTTGTTAACTATTGACTGCGTTCTCGCGTGTTGCTTTTGTTGTTACCCAAATGTTTCAGTCAATTCATTTCATATCTTACGCAATTTTTGGAAGAGACATCGTCATTGCATGATATGTTGGAATATCGAACTAATTATTTTTGCTGCTTTTCTTGTTACAACAACGTCTCGACAGATCCATTCCATTTTTTTCTATAACCTCCTTTTTCTTCAACTCCCCTTTTCTTTCGTGATTATTCATCTGGATAAGGTTGTGTAATGGATCATAGTATATATATATATATATATATATATATATATATATATATATATGTATATATATATTTTCCATAGGAATAGAGCACTCTGGTGGATGGGGAATTTAAGCTAAATAAATATATCGCTTTGATTCAGCCTTGCTCCCGTCCAGTTCCGTAGCTCAGCGGCCTCAGGGTCTGAAGCTAAGGTTTCAATCCTGCCTCGTGGTACTGGATGGGATAATGGGTTGTCTATTGCCACACTGAAACAGCTATCTGTGGATGACACAATATATATATATATATATATATATATATATATATATATATATATATATATATATATATATATGTATATGTATATATATATATATATATATATATATATATATATACATATATATATATATATATATATATATATATATATATATATATATATATATATTGTAGGTTCCTGCTGGGTTTGAACACCGACCCCAGGCACCGGTGGGAATAAAAAAACTTATATTTTCTTACCAGGCCAACTGAACAAAGTCTATGCCATCAGAAATAATTGCCAGAATAGATGTTAAAAAAGAAAGTAGTAGAATCTTTTTGTAAATCAACAAGTTTATCGATTCGTTCTTTCGTTCGTCCGTATGTGATAGCCTACTGCAAAAATCACACGACATAACCCCATGAAATTTTCTGTTTTTATCACTGTGACCCCAGGGAAGTTTTTCTTAGCAAATGAGCTTTTGACACCCCTCCCGAAATATGTTTTGTTTTTTTTACAATGTAAATTCATGCTAAAATGGACACCTTGCCGTGTCTGATTTTTCAACTGAATTCACTGGGTGCTGATGAAAAACTACTTAATCGCAGAGCGAATAGGGACGTATGGTTCATTTAGAGGAGGAGAGAGTCAAAGGGAGATATTAGCTCTCTTTATCAGTTGATACTTTTGAAGCGTCCATAGTGAGGGCCTGACTGTTTACTTTCTATTAAGTAGTGTCTATGTACATTTATCGTTTTTCCGAAATCGTGAAAAAAAAAAACAAAACAAAAAACAAAAAAACTCCAAAAGTCACAAACATTACTTTTGAGGAACAAATGAAATTAAACGTTATCTAATTTCCATTTATCTATTTTAATGATCCCTTTTTAGCTGTGACAAAAGCATTTCATAGAATGGCGTTCATGAGAAAAGAAGGATATATATATATATATATATATATATATATATATATATATAGAGAGAGAGAGAGAGAGAGAGAGGACATTGGAAAGAGATTATCTCTTCCTTTTCACGTCACACTACGTCATATAATTATTTTTGTTGAATCAAATCTCGAAATAGGAAATATGACGGAAGAAACAGCTTTAATAAGTTAAGAAACAAAAACAATTTTTTCAACATCTCATATTTTACGCATGGAGTTATGACTTATCAATTATGAAGAACACAAATAGATACACACACTTTGGGTACATACGAGAATGTAACAAGGTTCAAGAAAACCAGTCAGGGTCCACTTTCAGAGAGTCTTTTTTTAAATCTCTGAACAGCTTTAGATTATTCTTATCTTTTATTAATTGGAAACAAATTGTTTTTTTACGGAGCAAATGTTTACCAATGATGCCAAATGCTGTCAAAAATTGTGTAAACAACGTCGCAAGTTGTGAACAGAGTCTGTAATCTTTCTTGTTCCGACAGCAATTTACTCTGCGTATTAAAGAGGGTATTCACGTATTATTATGAAGTTGTTTTTGCAAGTATTTTTTGAAAGAAATCAATTCGGCTTGGAGAAGCACAAAATAAGCCGAACTGCTCAGAGGCCAAATACGACAACATATTTGAAAAGACATCAAAATGTGAATAACATTTATTTTTCTGTTCAAGGTGAAATTGTTTATGAGTAGGATAGTTCAAGAGCATTGATTACGAAAAACAACAATAACATTCGTTTGGAGAGAGAGAGAAAAAGAGAGAGAGAGAGAGAGAGGGAGAGAAAGAGGAAGAACAGAGAGAGGGATAGAAAACAGAGAGAAGGGAAAGAGAGATAGACAAAGAGGGAGAAGGAAAGAGAAGGAAATAAGGAGACAGGATTGGGGGATAGGAGAGAGAGAAGGAGGGAAAGAGAATAAGCCAAAGAAGGAGAGAGAGAGAGAGAGAGAGAGAGAGAGAGAGAGAGAGAGAGAGAGAGAGAGAGAGAGATTGGAAACAAAGGAGGGAGTGAGGGAGCCCTGAAAGAGGAGATTCAGTAATTTTAAAAGCACCCCTCTGCATCCAGGTTGAAAGATTGCCCTGTAATATATCATTTTTCCTTATGTTTTTCACCTCATTACAACCGAAACCTCTCGCTACATATCTGAGGTATTAACTGAGACCTTTTCCCGACCCTCAATAGCGGCAACATTGCAATCGGAGACTGAGAGACCTGGAAAATGAACAGAGCTGAGTGGAGGTAAGGGACACCAGATTAGGGAAAACAATCAGCAGTACCAGCGTGCACATTGAGATGCATCCAGGGATGGAAATATGGTGCGCACATAAGTGTACGGCGTATACCGACTTTTTAATTTCTATGTGTATGTGCATGCACATGTGGCATGGTTTTCTATTCCCTGTCTATTAATGGAGACATTACCGGATACCTAGTTCCCCAAATCAAGCCTTACCGTATACTTAGTTCCCTAAACCCTATGTCCAACACTGAGTGCACCACAAGACCAGTCACCACCCGGAGACGACTTCATCCGCCCAGAAGGCCAGTGTCCGAGCTGTTGAAATACCAACCAGGTCAGACATCATCATCCATCGTCAAGCAAGCGTGAGCTACAGGACGCAAAAATGCTTCCCTGAGTTGCACCACGAGTGGCATGACGCAGCAAGCCAATTTCAAACTCTGACCAATACAGTTCACGTTCAAGTCTCACTAATGCCTTTGGAAGAGGCATGGACTCACCTCTTCTCCTCCAAGCTTTGGTTGAAATAGCAAGATAGACTGGACTCTCCACTATAGGCGAGCAGTCTAGGAGAAGGACAACTCTGGATCCCTCACCATGCTGGATTGGATCATGACGGACCACTGACATTCAATGCATATACAACCAGATCGAATGACAAGAGCAAAAGTGTGTTTCATGAAAGGCTGAGAATCTCCTATGAATATGCCAGTGCGATATTCCTGGACAATAGTGAACCAAAAACAATATGGATTACTCAAAACATAAAAGGGGGGTCAAAGAGATAGACCCAGAAAAAAAGGTCTGACTTTGAGGAACCCTGGTCCAATGACTGCAATGCTCGGAGATGGTGGGTTGCGTGAGAAGCTAATAAAGGTACACGATGACGGCAAGTTGCAATCAGTGGCTCAGCAAATGTTCTCAACGCTTGGTGATAAAGACAACATCCAGGGTTATGTTATATCCTAGGGTGGGCATACTTATTTATCAAGTGGCATTATAGACAAAAGAAAATACTGCACCCCTTCAAACCATCGCACAGGGATGGCTGCCCTTCCTTGCTACACCTCTGGTTGCGATCAATATGCTTTATAGCCACACGCTTATGCATTTGAATTATTTCGTCTAGTGTGCTGCTAAGAGCCCCCAATGTTCTCTATTTTCCTTTGTTTCGTTAACATTGCATCATTGTTGCTTTTGTGGTATTTTCGTTTGTAGCAGTTGACAGCAGTTAAACGTTCTTAAATTCAAAAGAATTGAGGGATCCTCTATATCATTATTTACTATGCTTATTTAGTACAACACAAGCTAAGATGGTATAAATGTGAATATATAGATTGCTCTACGCCAATCTTGCAAGTGGGGGGCGGGGGGTCCACCATCCTACCTAGAAAAACAACATTCAACATTCTGGCTTTTAGCTTCGGACATCGACCCCTGGATAATACGTAACCATCTCAGCCATTTGGTATCTTTTATAATGGCTATTCTATGATGCATGTTTGGTTAGTCACTTAATTGACCAACATCTTTTGGCAGCATACTGTGTTGGGGATGATCAATCAAGGCATTGGGAAAAGAGGTGATCGGTGAATTAGTTACCCCTCTCGCCTTTCGTTGGATTGAAATCATCAGAAGTTCGAATCTAAAAAAAAAGCACAAAAAATGAGTGTGAATGTTGCCAGATACAAACTGATTGACAAATTTAGCATACACTTACATTGCAAATTGAACCCCCCCCCCTACTAAAAAAACTATTTGGGGGATTTTCAAAAAACGTTTCTCTAGACATAATAAGGAGTAATTGTTTAAATTTTCAGCCCTCTAGTCCCATTGGTGCGTTTTGTACGCGTGCCACATGTAGCCAGCCAGCCAGCCGGCCACACCCATGTAAAAACTGAAGAAAACTTTGTGGACAGTTTTGGTTCAGCCAAGGTTAATTCCCAGGGGCACCGTTGGATATTCATTGGACAACACTAGTATTTCAGTAATACTAATATCTTGATAACAAAAATCAAAAAAGTTTAAACGTGTTGAGGATAAGGATACAAAGATCAAAATCGAGAACGCAAAGCTGAAGGAAGTAGACCACTACATTTACCTAGGACGATGAATCTCCATGAAATCCCCAAAAGAAGAAGAAATCAAGCGAAGAATGAAAGGGGTTGGCAAGCTTTTGGTAGAGCAAGCTCAATTTTCAAGAACAAGAAAATTCCATTAATCCTAAAAAGATATACAACCAATGTATCTTTCCAATAGTCAATTGTGAAGCTGAAACATAGAATTTATCCTAAAAGATTGACCTTCAAACTGAGAACCATGCAACTTGCACATGAGGGGATCATGCTCAACCTCACATGAAGAGATCATGACAGTATATTCGAGAAAAAAACAGGAGTCCGTGATATCATAGAAACCATTAGAAAACTCAAATGGCAATGAGCTGGTCATGTTGCAAGAATGGCAGACATCACAACCCACAACATGGATCCCCGGAGATCATATACTAAATTGTGTCCGACAGAAAGTAAGATGGCGTGACGAGCTCACCAAATTCAGAAAGCACAGGCTCCGTGACGCTCATGATTGAGATGACTGGCAAATCTTGGGGAAGGCCTATATCCAACGACGGATGTTAAAAAGCTGCTGATGCTGATAATGATGATTTCCTCCAGTAGTTATTCCGTTAACGGTACATTTCGTGACCCCACCCCAACTTTGTCCGTTGCCCCCTCTCTCAACTTTGAACGAGGGTTTGGGCGTTCTCATCTTGGAATCAGTGTTTTTTGCCACTTAGACTAGTTGCCAACTATGGCTCAAACGTCTAGACAGCTCTATCATTTACTCATTCCTGGGAGCGGGGAGAGATATATTATGGACTCATGCCTTTTTTCATTGGCTTTGATGCATAGTAAACATCAACAAGGTAGAGTCTGAACTCAGTTCACCGATTCCATTTTTATTTTCGTTGAGCCACTCGCGCCTTCAGTTATGGTGTATTGATCGATTTTGATCATACTTTATCTCGGCCGATATCACTGAACGGTTTCGTGATGATATATTACAGCTATTATCTCGTTTAGAGTCTTTATTCAGTCCATTTGATCAATTATCCTTTCCTTTCCAGAAGAGATTTAGAACCAATTCAGCCACTCAGAACGTTATTCCCGGAGGCAAACAGTAGAGTGCATCATGTATTACTGATTCGTTATAATATTAATCATGTGCGTTTGCTTGTAAAGAAGTGATGGGCGATTACCGTCTTTCTGAAGATAATTATAAGTTGTTTTTTCCCATTGATTTGAAGAAAGAAAAAAAGCTCTGAACAAAATAAAAGAAATACATAAACTGTTTTAAGACTAAACCCTTGGGGTATTTGATTTTGAATTTTAAAAAGGGTATGAACAGAAAAATAGTATACTGTTTTTTCTCTGTTTAGGGTTTATTTTATTTATCTATGTTTATTTAACGTTTATTTTATACTTTTATTTGAGGAAAATTGGTCTGATTAGTCATTCAATAGAACAATAGAACTGCCTCGTGACCAGTGTGTTTTTAGCAGTATGCGATGTTGGAGGTGATCAATGAATAAGTTACTTCTCTCGCCTTTTGTTAGGTAGTGATAACTAAAATTCGAATTTTCAAAAAAAAAAAAAAAAAAAAAAAAAAGAAAAATTAAGGGATTAATTCAACATAAATTAACATTGCAAACTGAATTCCGACTAAAAACCTATCTAAGGGGATAACAAACAAGCGTTTTTTCTACGCACAATAGGGGGTACATTACCGCTTCAGCTCCATTGGTGTGGCCAGTAAGTGTGATAAATACATAGCCAGCCAGCCAAACTTGAAAACTGAAGGAAACCTATGTTGACAATTTTGGTTGATGCTTTTATATATATATATATATATATATATATATATATATATATATATATATATATATATATTAATCCTTTCAAGAGTAATCTATTTAGATGCTTACTTCCTGTAGTTCTAAAGGGTTTTGAAAAAACAAAAACAAACAACGTGCCCATTTTTGGGTAACATTCAAAGAAAACTATTCTTTTATCAAATATGATTTTCCACATTTTAAAGAACCAAAAGTTTTCCTCGAGAATTCTGGCATCAGAACATCAACTGAATGTAACATGGTGTGGAAGTTCTGCAGAGCAAGTTTGTTGGCCCAATACATCTCTTGAGTGATGGGATTGGGATCTGGGGAGATTGATCACTAAAGCAACACAGTGATATCTCTATGTTCTTGAAATCATTTTGCAATCTGCATGTTCAACTGAAAATGCTACTGTCACCGAAGAAGACTATTGCCATGAAAGAGTGTACTTGGTCTTCAATGATCTTGTAGTAGGCGACAAAGTATTTTCCACATGAATGAAAGGACCCAATTTACACAGCAGAAAGTTGCCCAAATCATCATGCCGATTCCACTGACTTATTGTTTTCCAATAGTGCAGCCTGGTGTCATCGCTTCCCCAGGATAACGCCATTCACATTATTCTGGAGAAAGTGAGACACATTCAAGAACCTTGATTAAAGCTATCTGCAATTTGTACCACAGTGGTCTTTCTGTTTACTCGTACTTGTAAAGAAAGCCCACGTTCACTTCTCGCATCGATAAGCATTGACCGTTCAATTCCTTGTCGGGGTCGAGCATCTCACAAACCAGTCACTCTCCATTACAGTCAGTTAATTATATAAAAGTCAGCATATTCAAAAAATGCTCTGACCCAGGCTTCTGACCTTAACAATTTTGTCCTTATCAAAGTCATTCAAATATTTATTCTTGCCCATAACTATGGCTTTCAACATATCAAAATGAAGTATTCGAGACTGGCTTACCTGCTTATGCACTTTATTTATTCTGGCAAATATCACTCTTCATGATATTTTGGATTATCATTGTATGAGCGAATGCAGTAAATTAGCTGAGGAGTAAGATTAAACATGATTTCTTAGGTAAGAGCGGTGATTCTGTGGGTCTAAGTGCATGTGTGTGTGTGCGTGTGTGTTTGTATGTGTTATACAAGAAAGTATTGCGATATGATTATAATGATAACTGTATCTGTCGACACAATCCGTAATCAATTTGAAACCTAATTTCCTGGACGACTATTATCGTCGCCTTGAATTAAGCTCAAAGCGACTACATCTACTGGACTACTGGATTCGCTTCATCGAGAGAGATAGATAAAACGGCGTTATAACTTAATAGACCAGTCACTCTCCATTACAGCCAAGGTAATTATGTAAAAGTCGGCATATTTTACATTTGCGAATGTACACCATTAGGACTAGCTTATTTAAGGAGATTCATCCGGTTAAGTCCAATTTTTTGTATTGGCATGTATTTTCGGTTGTTTCACTGGAGAAAGAGAATCGAGTTCCTATCCGGGAGGCGCGTTCAGATCTTTACTTTTCATATGTCTCCGAAATAGATAAATTATAGACGAAGATAATCGTCACGACAAATTAGGCTCAGAGTATCCAACCCACCGACTGAATTTGATTAAAAAACATAGAAGTGAGCGTCCTATGATAATGAAATATAACATTTCTTTCAGGTGAAAAGCAATTATTGCCGAATGAGAAAAAGACTTCCTTCGGTCTTGGTAAATAATGAAACAACACTGAAATGAACTTCCTGGGCACAAGCCTAAGTGAAGAGTATGGGGATCCTACGGGTGTCCAGCCGACAGAATTCCCCTCTCTGCCTCGCTATCATCCAAAGAAATGCAGAGCTTCACCTGTGGCATCAAATGGCTGCAGGATCTGCCAGAAGGAAGTCAAAATTGGGATGCAGCCGCCCCAAGGTGGCCCTATCCTCTGGTTTGGAATCAGAGTTGTCTGTCTCCTAGACTGATTGCCAATCATGACTAGATAGCCCGTTCTACCTTGCTATTCACCTATAGCTGCAGGGGAAAGAGATGGATTCATGCCTCTCCTAAGGGTATTCGTGCGTTGCAGTTAACTGATAGGTCACTTACATCTGCCAGTAAATTAATAATAACAAAGTGTAAAAATGAATTACCACACTTGCAGCCCAAACAAGAGTAACATCTGTTTCAAGCTGAAAACATTGTACAATAAAAAAAACAAGTTAACATATTATATTCAGTAAATCACCCAATATGCTCTCCAATATAATTATTCAATTCTGATAAGACATCTACCATAGCACACACCTGAAAATATGAAAAATATATACGCCTATGTCATACGCTTACGTCACACTTACGTCATCAGTAATATTTGGTGGCGTAACCTAGAATTGAATTTTGTTACGTTATTCTTGATAAATTGTACCGAATAACTATAGCCCCACAAATGGCCCACCCGACCAAGCAGCCAAGCGGGCTACATATTCTTCTCTCTTTGAGTGTCTGTGTCTAAATGTGTGTAACCAGGCGCTCCTGGTCACAGTTTTGAAGCAACAGCATTGGACATTTGTATGAAAACACCACGAAGCATAATGTGGTCTTTATGGTCATTCTAGATTTACAATTCCCACTTCAAATATTTTTTTTCTAGATAATTTTAGATGAAATAACTAATTCTTTAAAAGATGATTTAGAAAAAAAAAACAATTTCAAATTCTAATTTTAGATCAATTATAATTGATTATAATGAATTCTAAGTGATTAGTTCTGGCAGACGTACAGGTCACGAGGTATGGATATTGGAATTATGCTTAAGTGTAGTCAGATAAGAAATCCATTTTGCACGTAGTGACATTGATCCTTCAAGTGAGCCATAGAAAAAACTGTAGAGCAACTCTACAATTAAACGTAGGGGAATTTTCTTTTGATGCAGGACTGAAAGCTCATTTACAAAGCCAGCGAAAAAAGGGAGTTCTTTATTGACAGGACGAGCGGGTTGAAAGGGTCATTTGTGTTTAAGGCATGTGTTTAAGTCATGCAATGAATGATAGAAAGAAAGGTCGGAAAGTGAATGTTATGACCCCAGTAACTTGAAATCTCACTAACATTAATTGATGTCACGATTGAGGGAAATCATTTGCACTCGAGGCAAGGTATTGATGGAATATGAGAGAGAAAGAGAACCCCTAATAATAGTACCGAGAGAGTAAAGAGAACAAGAGAGAGAGAGAGAGAGAGAGAGAGAGAGAGAGAGAGAGAGAGAGAGAGAGAGAGAGAGAGAGAGCAAAAAAGTGTACGGAGAGAGAGAAGTATAAGGTAGAAGTAAGAGGAGGATAATACAAGGGAAGTAGGGATGAAGATCATCTTACAATAGTGTGTTTTTCTTTCTATATTCTCATTTATATTCGAAACCGTCAACCAAATTTATCATTAAACCTGACAGCATATGTTTCTTCAGTTTTTAGGTTCGTCTGGCTATGCATGTATGAATCACGCCTTCAATCTGCACGAATGGAGTTAAAGGGCTGAAAATTTCAACAATCATCCTTTATTATGGCTAGAAAAACCGTTATTCTTTTTAGATCTCCACCAAAATAGATTCAATGTACAATATAAGTTTATGCTAAATTGGTCCATTAGTTTGTGTCCGGCAGCATTCAAGCTCATTTTTTTCAAAATGTAGGCATTTTAGTGATCACCTGACCAACAAAAGGCGAGTAAAGTAACTTATTCATTGATCATTCTTTCTTTCTTTTTTTTGATTGATCACCCCCAACATGGCATGGTGCCAAAATACGTTGGTCACGTGACAGTTTCTATTGAGTGACTAACAAGACCCGTTTTTCTTTCTTTTTTTCTCTTCTAATGAAACCGTTTTGATCAGTGTACCTACAGGTCTTCGTTAGCCATCTTTTGAAGGAATTACGACCGTGGCTCAAGGACATTCCCCTTCGTTCTTTTATTCTTTCTTTTATGTTTAACATATACTACGAGGTGTCGTGGGTCAGTGACGGACTGACTCACCACGCCACCAACTGCCTCCACCTCCTCACAGCATCCCATTGTATTAACGTCTTTGCCTCCCCCACAGCACCCCACGTAAAAGATGAAAGAGATAAAAGAAGAGAAGCGTATTCGTCCCGAGGCCACATCGAGAAATTGACGGGTTCAGTTCAGAAATCCCTTGAAAGTAAGCTAATGAAGAACGGTGAGTATACTGATCGAAAAGTTGTCATTACAAAAAAGAAAAGAAGAAAGAATGAAACGTATAAAAGGGAACACAAAGAAGCGGCTATTGGTTTGAAGAAGTCGTTGAATTATTATAATCATATCTCAGAATTTCCAAGGAACCGTCAGAATTGAAGTAATCAAAAAAGTCTCTCTGGCGGGAAAGTTTCACTGTTTTATTGGTTTTTACCTTTTCCCCAAAGATTGCGAGCAATAAGATCTTGCCAGTTCCATAACGCAATTCCATAAGCTAGTCATTATTTAGAAACTAATTTAACTAAGTATTCAACGGTTGCAATATCATCACGAGTTGGCGAATTGTCGTGCGTAAATACCATTTTCCCCTTGAAATGCTTTACGTCTTTTTCTTGTGCCAAATTTGAAGCTGGGTTTTCACATATCTATGAAAACTTGGTCTTTACACATCCACAGGAGCTTGGTCTTTACATATCTATAGAAGCCTGGTCTTTACACATCTATAAAAGCCTGGTCTTTACACATCTATAGAAGAATGGCCGCTACACAGCTATGAAATCTATCACAAAAAGTATCGACTGAAGAGATAGATATATTAAGGGTTAGCAAGTAAGTATTTCAGAAATTTTTATACTTGTGTAGTAAGTTAGTTTCATTTAGTAGGTTATTTTTGAACAAATTTACTATTTTATCTGAAAGGGAGTCCCTGTAAGAACCGGATCTTGATGTTATAAATCTGTCTCTAAAGCTATGATGTTCGTGTATTTGGTATTTATGACTATGAGGGATTGGTATGGTAGGCCTCTTCTCTAAACCCTCTCTGTGGTACCCATAATATGATCGGTTTGGGGTAATTCACCAGGGTGACCAAGTGAGCAGATGATCATACTTCGTTTTAAAACGGAACCACGTAGCAGACCGAATACTTTGGTTCCATGTGGCCTGATCACAAGATACGACGATAAAATCTTAATAGAAGATATGAAAACACATCCTTTGGAAATTCATTAATTATTCATTTTTCAACAAACAAGAAAATACGTATTCTTTTTAAAATGTATCCGTATGTAAATCTTGATGTTATTTTGTCGTTGTTTCTGAAGGTGAAAGTGAATGCAACTTTATGAATTGTCTTTTTACAAGTCCTTGAATGTTTGTTGTGAGTTCAGAGTATAATGAATTAATGTCTGAACGTTTGTAAAGCACGATCAAATAAGTTTATTAACATCTTAATTCAGGCGTCACAAATATGGACCACGGCATCACGTGCTCTTTGGTTCCATCTGAAGTCCTCCAGTCAAGAGAAGTTAAAGAGAATGAGAGACAGGCACGCCGTTTTTTATAGTTAGGAGAGCGACAGGACTTTTTAAAATCAGTCAGCCAGCTAAACCAGCTTAAAAACTGAAGAAACCTTTGATGACAGTTTTGGTTGACGGATTTTCAGTAAGCTCTTACATTTACATGAGGTGTGAGGTTTATCGCTATGGGATGGCTCTAACACCGTGGAAAGTGTTAAAATGCCTGTAATATCAAATGCTAATTAATTGGTTTATGAGTCAATACTGTTTGAGTTCTATTGTTTATGGAAGACAACGTATTCTACGAGCTGTACAGAGTTTTGCCGAATGAATATCTTTGCTCTGCGCTTACGTTTTTACGAGATTGGAATCCTTTTGCTTCTTTCAAGAAAAGGACGACATTTCCTTTCGTTTTTTTTTTCTGTTTGTTGTTTTTACGAAGGACACAAAGAAGTTTCTCTCGAGTAAATAATCTTATTGCTTTATAAATATGCATACCAGTAAGTGTTATTCATATAGATATGGGAGAAGGCTTAGGCTAATCCTTCAGCTACAATGTTATGGCATCCAAGGTTGCGCGGTGGTTAGAGAGAATGCAAACGAACTTCAATGGAGATAAATTTCACTCTCAGCATTTAGGATCAAGGAACAAAATGCATCAGTAGACAATATCTAAACAAGTTAATACAATGTCTGGAAATAATTTCAGATCATAAAACTATATATTCCTAGACCTAACGTAAGTGAATGAAGTAATTTTCGAGATGATAGAAGTTCAGCCGCTAAACTTCAGTAAACATATAGAAAAAAAGATCAATTAAGCAAATCAGATGTTTGTCATAATCTGAAATACATTCAATACATGGATATTACTATATTCAAAATGTCTTACGAAACCCTTGTTGATTATCTGTGTTGAAAAATTACTACATTGTGTAGACAGACCACATCAATGGAGTTAGGGTTGACATTTTCTACATTTGCTCCTTATTATGTCTAGAAAAATTTTATTTTGTTTGTTGAAAATTCCCTCCCTAAATAGGTGTTTAGTCGGGGTTCAATTTCCGATCTAAGCTGATGCTAAGTTGCACCCTTAGTTTGTGTCCAGCAGCATACACGCCTATTGAAAATCTAGACGTCGTTATTCATCATTGTCCAACAAAAGGTGAGAAAGGTAACATATTTGTTGATCATCCCTTTTTCGAATCTTTTGATTGATCACCCAAATTTTAATCAATGCAGCCAAAAGACTTTGGTCATGTGACGGTTTCTATCGTTATGATATATATATATATATATATATATATATATATGTATATTATATATATATATATATATATATATATATATATATACATATATATATATATATATATATTTTTTTTTTTTTTTCATTTATACAGAATATGAATAATTAAAAGAATCCAATTTATATGCGACCATCTAAAAAACAATTTGAAGTTATCGGACGATGAACAATGATCAGGACTGACAAAAGATAACTAGGATTTATGCAAAGAAATGACAAACAAAACAGAAAAAACAAGTTTATTCATTTATTCACAGTAGATAAGCAATATTATGGGCCGATACGATTAGCATTCTCTTCAGGATTTCAAGCACCAAATTCTCCGTAGAAAAATTATAATTCAGAATCTATCCGTCTACACTGGAAAAGAGTGTTACATTGTGTTTTTTTGGATTTGAAAAATTCATCATCATCATCATCATCATCATCATCATCATCATCATCATCATCATCATCATCATCATCAGTCTCTTAAGGTCTGTCGTTGGACGTAGACCTTCCACAGGATTCGTCACACTTCTCTATCATAGGCGTCGCGGAGTCAGTACTTTCTGAATCTGTCTATCTCGTCTCTCCATCTAGCACTCTGCCGGCCTCAGTTGCGCTACTCGGTTAAAGAAAAAAAATGCTAACTTGTATCTATTAGTGTGTCTTGAAGTAAATTTCTGATCAAATATGATAAATGCTATTTTGAGATAAACTAATAAATTTACGTGTAACAAATTAGAGAAATTTTCCTTGAGTTTTACTCTGTACACAGAAAAGGTGTTACATTGTAAAACTTCAAAAGATTACAAAAATGAATGCTGAATCAGAACCATTCCCGGTTGTGAATGTATACACTTCACAAAGAATTCAGACGCATGAGGTTATTGATATCATATAGGAATTCATTTATAACATGGTCACTTCATGTATTATGTACTCAGAAGTGACAATTCATATCTTTGCAATGCATGTTGTAAACTTGACAAGAGAAGATGCAGTCCCTCGAGAAATGTATACATACAACTTTTGGAAGAACTAATTGAATAGAGAGATCAAGTTGATTTCTCCAATTCAAACTTACCGATGTTATATACAGGGATTTCAAAACATTTCTAACAAAGAAAATAGCCCCTTTAAAGATCTACAAATATAGAAAAAATCCTATAAAAGCTATGATATGAATGTTTTGCTTACCCCTTTAATTTGTTCCATGATAACCTAGGTATCTTTTTGAGGCCATTTTGACCTTGTATTTATGCTAAACTCATCATAGGAGTCGTGTCAAAATCATACATAAGAATTTAGTCAAATACCTACAATAGGAATTTGGTAAAAATCCTACAAGAGGATTTGACTCTATTTTATTACTTAACAAAAATGACGTGCATGTTCAGATAATTCAGGATCAGACCAAAAACTGAAAAAGCCTTTACAGTCCTAATCGTTGATAGTAAAAACTTGAAATTTTGCACCGAAATGGTTGCACTATTTTATTTATGCATGTGTCACAAGTCATCCTAAGCGCTTATACCAAAAACTTGAAACTCTTCACCCCCGTAAATGAGGAAGGGTGAGGTAGTTTTTTCATTGTTGAAAATTTGGTCGAGTGACTGAAGTAGTTGCTTTTTTTTTTATTTCCGTGTGTGAAATGTATACAACCTTGACCACTCATTGTACAAAGTCTAAATTTTGTATACTCAATGAATATGGACAACTTTTTAGAATAAATTCGGCCTTCTAGCAGGAAAAGTTGCTGTTAAGAAATCTATCTTTTTATGCATGAGTCACATGTCACAGTAGAAACTTGAGATCTTTCTAACACTCAGGAGTACACAAATATGTATGTTTTCGAAAACCTGGCCTAAAATAGTTCCGTTTTTCTATCTATGAATATGTCACGTGTATAGTGGGGAAAATAAGTATTCGTGCTGTGTGGAAATTTAATGTTCCATCCAATAACTTTTTGCCCAGGTACTCTAGTTGGGTTTAAATTACCCCGAAACTAAGATACAACTCAGGTAGTGATACAGACCATATATGGGTAGAATGCGTTAATTATTTGAGGAGTTATGTAACAATATTTGAAAAGGACACGAACTAATAGCATTGCTACGGTTGAAATAAAACATTATAAACTAGGTGAAAATTTGAACATAATTTATTTCCATCTTCATAGAACCATTTAATGGACTCATATAACTCGACATTTTTGACAACATGCAACATTGCATCGTCGACCCTCGTATTCGAAAGGTAGTATCATCCCTACTGCGATTGTCTTGCATTGTTTAATCTAATCAGCTTTTATGGTAACAATATTGTTAGTTGAAATATATGTTGATGACTAACATTTTTGATAGCTACTACAAGACAATCCTTATATCATCAATGATATGGTGTTTCATGTACTGAATTATAGAAACATGATAAAAAGTTTCAACAATTATCACTTTTTAACTGATTTCATTTTATTTGTTATTGTCGAAATTATAACAAAAAAGGGAGGCGTTTTCAGTTTTTTATGAGTATGGCTGATTTAGATTTTCGGTTGACTTTTGAGAAAAGGGCTTTTTTTGATACAATTTACAAGTTTCATCGGGCTGACAATGGGATATCGACCAATCTCATGATTGACCCTCGAGCTACCTTTCTGCCAATTTACGTGTCCGTCTGATTCATACTTACTGGATGCTTTGCCAAATAAGAGGGGGTCATTATGCAAATGGGATTAATAAGCAAGCTCTAAGTTATGAAGCGTTATGTCCTATCCACCCTAATTGTATTTTCCGTCATATTTGATACAAGAATACAGCACTTTGATATGTCTATAGTTTGTAATAACGAAGACTTGTCATTTTTTTCTTCTGTGAAGTTCTCTTACCTCACTTTCCACAGAAATGGCTGAATTGATTCTATTTAGCACAAATAATTTGTTATTTCACTTCTTTTGATGTTACTTATTGACGATCATTATTCAACTTATATGACTATTTGTTATCGTTTATCCTTTAGATACCTCTGGACATCTTCTGTCCATGTTTCATGGTTTTGTCCATAGAAATATTGCTTCTAGGATGTGTACTTGGTCACATGACATGGCCAACCCATGGGGATTCAAAATGGACGTTAATAGATGGCAAAACAGAATGCAGGAAAATCAAAATAAGGCTTTTAATGTTGGCTCACTGGGATAGAATAGAATTTTTCAGAGACATCTTTCTTAGCACGGTAATAATGAATTCTGCTTTTTTATTTACTTTCCTCAATATTCTCTGATATTTTGATCAATTTGTTGAGCTTTTGTTAAATTTGATAGACTCTTCAGTTCCATGACGTAGGCGTTTCCTTTCATTCAAATTAATTCTACAAAATTGAATTAATTAAATAAACCTAAAATTTCATTCAAATTTCACTAATGTTCGCAAGCTCAGAAACAATTTAATTTTGGAAATAATTCGTTTTAAAACTAGTTGAGTTAGTTTTGTTTACAAACTTATCAGCATTGAATACAACTGTTGCACTTAAACTAATCAATACTCGCAGAACCAGGAATATTTTCAATTCGATATCAAATTAAAAATTTGAATGAATATTAGTGAAATTCAAAGGGTCTATTTGATTGAAACAAAATGTTAAAAGAATCGAAAGTAAATTAGGTTTCTTTTGTTTCAAACCTTTTGGCCACTGCTGTTTTTTTTAATGCTACTTAGAAAAGATGCTTTTGATTATCTAAGTCACATTGTTTTAAAGAAGACATTGTTTTGTTTTTTTTCAGACTACTAAATATTCACATTTCTTACAACAAAAGGTAAATTACAATGTTACAAACTTAGAACTGGCCCAAGTAACGACATTTCCCGACATTTCCTTCTCAGAAATGGAAAACAAATAGAATAGAATTCATTTGTATTCTATCAATATATACAATAACAAATTAGTAAAAGTTCCTTGGAGGTTTTTGTGAAGTTATTCCAATTTGAATTTAAAAAAATCTCTCTTTTAGGAACCTTCAAGATATCATTTCGAGCTAGTATAGCTTTGTTCTATTGAGTTCAAACGATTAAAAAGATAAGTTATGTTTTCTTTGAGGTGTTATAATTTCTTTCCATGCACCTCGAAAATACACCACTCTCTGTCTTTTTGAAAACAGTTGTGGTTTATAGCAGTTGATAAGTCCTTCATAAGAAACAACGAATGTTTAGTAAAAATAAGATTACCATTGTTATGTTAATCCGATAGAAATTCTGTTAACATTTTGTTGAGAAAGGTGAAAGCTTAGGAAAATAAAAAATTGGGAGTAATTTGAGGCTTGAAAATCGCGATCTGCTCTAAAAAGCAAACATTCAATTACCTACAATAGTCATTGAGTTAAATCCATTGATTATATAACGTCCATTTTTCATATTTTGTGGTCTTCGTCGATATGAATGAACAAGTTCACATCAATTTTATGGTTGATTTTCACTTCTTGACATCTATTTGCCGCCATCTCAATTCTTCATCGGTCAGCCATCACATCAGGCAAAAATAATTGACCATGTGACCGAATAGGCATTCTAATCGTAATATTTCTATGGTTTTGTCGTCGGTGGCTTATGTGGCTGTTTCTATTCTAAATATATTTAGATATGATTACTATTCTTACTGGTATATACATATTCATGAGCGTCTCCTTAACTATTTTGAATAGACTGATTATACGTAGCGATAGATATGATTTGGGTCAACCAGGTCAGTTGTAACACAATCAGATCGTTCCAGTTGATAGAATTGGTCTTGTCAGTTGGTTCAGGTCAATCAATTGAATTGATTGGTCAGATTTTGGTCTCTTTTTGATGACAGTTGGTTTTATGGTACATATGAAACGTATTGGGATCAAAGAATAATCACATGCACACACACACACACACACACACACACATATACACACATGCACACACACACACACATATATGTATATGTATATATTACAAACCATACACAAGTAAGATAACTCGTTCATTATAAGCTTATGCAATGCTCTTCCAACTTCGGAATTGAGCACTCTGGCGGACGGGGAATAATGTGTAAATAAATATATCGCTTAAATCTAACCTTGCTGACCGTCCAGTTCTACGTAGGGCAGAGATAATTGCCAGCCTTTGGGTCTGAAGCAAAGGTTTCGATCATAACTCGTGGTACTGGATGGGATAATGGATATAGCCACATTGAAGAGTTGTAAAACAAAGAAACAGCTGCCTGTGCATGACTCAATTATTTAATTATATATATATATATATATATATATATATATATATATATATATATATATATATATATAGACGCACACACACACACACACACACACACATATATATATATATATATATATATATATATATATATATATATATCTACATATCAAAAACCATCAACATAAACTGTTAGCATCAGCATATGTTTCTTCACTTTTTAAGAGGGTCTGGTTGACTGGCAGTTTGGTTAATTGGTTATCTATGTATGTATTGCATGAACGTATCGCACGAATGGAGCAAGAGGGTTGAATTTTTACTTTTACTCTATATCATATCTAGAAAAGACATTTTCAATAAAATTCTCCAGGATTTTTGAGGGGATTAGTGGGGTTCGTTTCCAATGTTATTTTATGCTAAATGTGCCCATTAGCTTGTGTCCTGCAGCATTCATATCTATTTTTTAAATTCAGACTTTCATAGTGATAACTATGGTTGGTGTCACCTGGGGCAGTAAATCATGATGTCTTGCTTTCTTCCCAGGATATAAAAGTTGGTGATTTTTTAAATCAATACTATTCATTTACCAATTCATGCACCTCTATCAAAGTCATTGTCAGAGGAAGTAAATTTGCATAGATCCGCACCCAAATTAAATCAAATCTTTCATTGCCGACCTTTCCATAAAATTTCATGAAAAGTCATTGGGAACTTTTGGAGATATTGTGTGGACACACACACACACACACACACACACACGATATTATGGACTTTTGACTACAGCAAAGAGAATGTGATTATGCATGGATCTTCCCCTTATTCAATCATTTATTCAGTTGAATTTTCTATCCTTACAAGAAATTTCTTTGAAATTCATTTGGAACTTTTTTGATATAGAGTGAGCATATACAAGAATATACAAAAAAAAAAAGAAAAAAAAAGAAAAAAGATAATGGGGAAATATCTCTCAATAAAAAATCCTTGGATCCGCTCCAGAATCTGACCAATTCTTTCATATCCTACTTTTCATCCTTCCTCAAAACTTAATTCAAATTCATTGCGTACTTTTGGAGATACTGTGAAAAAACGAATGTTTCATTAGAAACTATATAGAAAAGTTTCTGGTAATCATCTTGGTGTCACTGATCACCGCCCAACAAAAAGCAGGAGAAGTAACTTATTCATCGATCCCAATCTTTTCCGATTTTTAAATTGATCACCCCCAACATGACATGCTGTACTGCAAAAATGACTCAACTAAATCCCAAGAATTTCCTGTGTGTCCCAATGTGACCTCGGGAAGGGTTTCAGCAAAATAGTCTCAAAATATATTTTACGCAGGATTTCGATTAGCAATGATAATTCATACTAATGTGGACATATTTTTGTGCCAGCTTTTCCAACAGAATTCACTGAAAGTGAACTGACTGCTTCTGAAAATAGCAAATCGTGCAGCTAGTGGGGATTTTGTGTCGTTTATAGAGAGATGCTGAGTGCAATTAGAAGAATGACTTTTGTACCTACGTTCTTAGAACGCCAGAAGTCACAAATACCATTTTTGAAAACTAATTAAAATAAACGCTGTGTATTATCTACCTATCTAATTCCCATTTTTATTTTGATTACAATTACACCTGCCTGCTTAGGTGGTTATTTAGTGCAGTTATAGCTAGACATGCAGAATATCTACATAGGTATAATCATATATGAAATACATATATATCAGAAATCACACGTAACTTTTTGTAAATTTGTGAATTTTTTTCACTAGGATTACCCATACTCAGATATAACTTTATTATTATCTTTTCTTGTTGATTATATTTTTAAAGTTTTGGATGTATTGTTTATAATTTGGATTTCAAAGTATTTTTCTAAATAAATTTGTAAGTTTTTTGGTAAGAGAAATTTTACGAGAGGATTATGCGTCTGGTTATATCTTTGTTCTCTAGTTTTTATATCCATGTTGTGAGTTGTGATGGATTCCCCGAGACCACATGCGCAACCGAGGCCGGCAAAATGTTAGATGGAGAGACGAGCTAGACAAATTCAGAAAGTACTGGCTCCGTGACGCCCATGATAGAGAAGTGTGGCAAATCCTGGGGAAGGTCTATGTCCAACGACGGACACTAAAAGACTGATGATGATGATGGTGATTTTATATCGTATTTTGTAGGCCTTCCTTTTCGTTGAGTATTAGTTATATCGGGAATTGAAGGAGTTTGAAGGTTTTCTTGCTGTATTCCACTTCGTCATTCAGGCATTTTGAACTACATATTCTTCGGGCTCTTAAATGGAAACCTATAACTTAGTCAGATTTTCATTTTGTTGCTATGATGAAAGTAGAGGTTTATGACATCATTCTTGTTTGTAGACTTTTGGTTTCTAGCGAAGACAGGAGTCAGGGACATCAAAGAATCCATTTATTAGCTCAAACGTTAATGGGCTGGCCATGTTGCAAAATGGCGGACAACCGATGGACATCACGACTCACGACATGGATCCCCAGAGATCACATGCACAAACGTGACCAGCAGAGTATTAGATGGAGAGACGAGCAAGACAAATTCAGGAAGTACTGGATCCGCGATGCCCACGATAGAGAAGTGTGGCGAATCCTGGGGAAGGTCTAGGTACAACAAATGACGTTAAGAGACTCATATGATGATGATGAATTGTAAATTATTGTTTGTTCGGTGTAATGTTTATCTGAAATATTTGGTGTTATGGTTAGGATTAAAAAAAAAAAGATTTGATACTCCTACAAACCCCATAGTCAAAAAACCTAACAAATGAATCGGAAAACATCTTTGGAAACCAAATTATAAACAGTTCATCCAAAATTATAAGAAATAATAGACCTTACATAAATAAACACATGATTATGAATTGCGTTATACTATATTGAAATTCTTATTTGAAATGTTCTTCCATTATTACACAGTGAATATATCACTTACCCTAGACAACGTGAATAGAATAAACAATTAAAGAAAATAGGGCTGCTGCTGCAATGGAACCTGCGCCAAATAGAGTTGTCAATTCAACGTAGCTCTGCTCTTGCCATTGAGCTTAATAAGCACTGATAATGCAAAAGCCCAAATAACTGTTCTAACTCCAAATTCTCATTTTCCTTGAGCGTTCATTATAAAGGGTTTGAAAGCAGACAGGAAAAAGTAACCAAAATACTGAATAAACATGGTTTGTTTGTTATCTTTAAAAATGCATGCCATATATATATATATATATATATATATATATATATATATATATATATATATATATATAATGATTAATAATTGTATCATCCACAGACAGCTCTTTCGTTGTATAACGACTCTTCAGTGTGGATATGTATATATATATGTGTGTGTGTTTGTGTGTGTGTGCATGCATATGTGTGCGTGCATGTGTGTACAAAAGTGCGATAATGTAATTTTGACTTTTTAACTTTCAAAAGGTAAAATAATTGTTGGATTTTAAAAAGTCAGGAATGATTCATTCTTTGCAGCCAACACAATGCTTCTTTTAAAATGGCTTCTTTTTGCTAAAACTTGTTTGATTAAATACTCTTCAAAAATACCATTTGTGAAATGGCGTTGGATGAAAACATCAGACAAATATGTCACTTTAATGGGTCTCATTGAATAATGTCAGTTTTGACTCTTTCCCGACCGAACAGCACAGGCAAATGAAAACACAATCAAAACATCAGTTTCTCATTAGTACGGGCTGAAAATTATATTTGGCCAAGATGCTTTGCATCATTATTCATTGGAATATTTTGTTATCAAGTAAACGGTGTGATTTCTATAAAAAAAAACCCAACTCCTAACAGAATGGTATCGAAGTAAAGGTTATTGTCTAAGTTATGGCCGTGCTGAAACAGTTTCGAACTATTTCATTTCGTGAAAAATCATGGGTATATTTGAATTTCTCTGAGATATTTAAAAAATTAGGAAATAAATAACTGAATATGTTTCAATGGAAGTATCCATTGTTTCAAATTGTGGGTAGGAGATATTTTATCAGAAAAGTTGTTACCTTCTAGTGGAAAAGTCCATTGTTTATTAAAGATGTACATTGTATTATTTTACAAACAAACAACTAGCCTTTCGAATGCTCATTTCTCGGTAGACAGACCCTCTCAACTTGGAAGATTGAAGTAACCCAATTTTCTTACCCTAAGTTCCGCTCAGTATCTTGTCTTGTACAGTTCTGAGATAAGCAAATATCGATTCTTTGTATAAGCACAAATCGAAATACTCTGCTTGAATTAGGCGTAATTTCGATCTATCTATATAAATAAGACAGTTACATTTTCTGTTTGTCTGTCCGTACATGAAGGTAATGATTTTGTTGATAAAAATATCTCCTACCCATCATTTAAAACGGGCTTTTTCCATTTAAACAAATTAAATTACATTTTGATGAAAACTTCGGTAAAAATTACTTAGACAAAGATTTCACTGGTGCATATTTCTTATAACATAATCACGAACGTGGATCTCCAGGGATCATATGTGAAAGCATGTGAGATGGTGTGACGAACTAGACATGCCCAGAAAGTGTTGGTTCTGCGACGCCCATCATAGAGAGGTCTGCCGAATCTTTGGAAGGTCCATGTTCAACGACAGACACTAAAAGGCTATTGATGATTAAAGAAATTCAAATATAATCGTGATTTTTTGAGGGAAGAGGGCAACTAGTCGAAAAGACAAGCCTGGCTGCTGCAGTGTCAAACTGTACTCCTACTTTTACTCCAACTGAATAATTACTGTAACTTTTGTCATCATAATCAGTCTTTAAAGTCCGTCGTTAGACATAGAACTTCCCTAGGATCCACCACATTTCTCTATCATGGGCGTTGCGAAACTTGTATTTTCTAAATTTGTCTTGCTCGTCTCTCCATCATGTATTCTGTCAGCCTCAGTTTCACATGTGATCTCTGGGGATCTATGTTGTGAGAGCTAATGTCTGTTCTTGCAACATGACTAGCCCATTGTCATTCAAGTTTTCTAATAGATTCTATGATATCTCGGATTCCCGTTTCCTTCCTTATATACTGTGCTGTCTTGTGATCTCTCCATGAGAGGTTGAGCATGATTCTCTCATGCGCACGCTGCATTCTTCTCAGTTTGCGAGTCTGTCTCTTGGTTAAGTTCCCCGTTTCATCTCCATAAGTGACTATCGGGATCATGCATTGGTTGTATACTCTTTTTACGATCATTGGGATCGTCTTTTTTTTTGGAAGTTGAGCTTGCTTTGCCATCCTAAGGTGATTCTTCGTTTGATTTCTTCTTCTTTTCTGGGTTTCATTGTATTATGATTCACCAAAAGTCTGCGTGCCTATCTGTTTGTATGTGTGTACTTGTCTATCACAAAGACTACTTGATATAAATCCATGAAATTTTCTGTGGGCACAGATTTGATGCCTGGAAATGTTTTACCGAAATAGTTTTTGACCCCTCGAAGGAATTCGGGGGAAGGGGGCTCTATTTAGTCTTTTATATATAAAATAAATTTGAAGATATATACGACTTGCCAGTTTAGACAGCTGCTTTCACATGGTCAGGATTTCGAAACACATTAGGAAAATGTTAATTTTATGTATAGGTTTGGTTTAATGTGACGTGATAGACAAACAGTAAAGAGTTCGATCCCCTAAACCTGGTGAGGATTGGGAAGGAAAGAAAATTAAGTCCACCTTTGACCAGAGTTCGAGAAGAATCTCTGTTGCAGATTATTGAACTTCGTGACTGAAAAAGTTACAGATTTACCACCGGTGCCAGAGACTGATACTCAAGTCCCAAATACAAATCCAGGATTTTGCATCCTGATTTTTTTGGCAGATATCCCACGTCACGGAACATAATCTTTGCTTGTTTAGGGCTTTATTAAAAAAAAAATCAACTGTATGCGACTATTTAATCCTTCTACAACTAACTAAGTGCTTGGTATCTAAATCAAAATCTCGGTTGGATGTTAAAGGAGATCTGTGATATATATCCCAGTAGCTATAGATATGTATGTTCTAGGATCTTTTAAAAGGTTAAAACTGATTGCTAGGGTTTTAAATGATCTGAAAAATAGAATCTAAAAGCTTGGGATCGTGCTGTTTCGAAATGAATTACTTATTGTTACCATCTGATGCATAGATAGCAACGGTATCTATATTCTTAAGAAAGTTTGTCAACGGCTATCTATGAGCAAATTATGTTTGTGTGAGTGCTCGTGTGCCTTCGTTTTGTAAATGATATAATGCCGATTATCCACACTTCGTACAGATAAATAGCTTTGTATGTATTATGGAATTGTGAGAGGTTATTTGTTGGGCTACTGTCGTTTTCGAAATGACACAACTATGATCAATACCTGACAAGGATAGTGTCCATAATCTTAACAGAGCTTGTCAACGACAATCTATATGTCTTCTGTGTGGGTGAGTGTGTTTGTGTGTGTATTCACACGTCTGTTCTGTGAACAAGAAAATGTCAATGTATCACACTTGATACAGATAGATATCTCGGCAGGTATCACTCATCACAGAATACCAGATGATTTATTCGAGTTTCGCTTGTTTAGAATTTTATCCAAACAAATCTACCGCTTGCTACATTTCCGTTGCACATGGCGATTTTAAACAGGCTATTCGTTCTTCTATATTGGTTCCAAAATTAAAACTTATTGGTTAGGCCACTACCATCTTCAAAATAAATCAATTACAGCCACCACATGATGCAAAGATAACAATAGATTCCGTATTCTTGAAAAAGTTTCCAACGGTGATCTATGAGCTCGAGGGCGTGTTTTTTTTTTCTTAGTTAATGTGCCTTTCTTTTGCTAACATTAAAATGCCGACCATCCACACTTTGTACAGATAGGTATCTTGGCATGTATTACACATCATAGAAGTATGTCAGATGAGTTATCCGAATTCGTTGCTTGTTAACGATTTTATTTTAAGATATCCACGTCACGCCTCGATTGGCATGGTTTTTGATGCATACAACCATTTAAAACATATCATTAGGGTTTCATTTTGTATGAAGAATGGGATTTAATTGATTGGACCACCGTCGTTTTCAAAATGAATCAATTACGCTCACCATCAGATACACAGTCAACAATATTAATCATATTCTTAAGAGAATTTGTTGACAGCAATCCAAGTCTCTTGTGTGCGTGACTGTGTTTGTGTCGTGTACTTATTTTTCTGAGCATTGAAACGTCACTCTTTGATTCTTGGTACAGATTAATATCTAAGCAGGTGCACTCATCACATGACCATCAGTTCCCTGCATGGTGTCTCGTTTTCGCCGCATGCGACAATTCAAAATAATTTGCAAATATTTTATATTGTTTGATTGAATCAAATCTTTATGGTTACTCCACTATCGTCTTCAAAATTAATCAATTATTGTCACCATCACCTGATAACTGTAATGTCCTGATTCTCAAGAAGTCCTCATCTTCATACAGTAATCTATGAGTGTGCTTTGTGTGTATCCATGTGCCTTCGTTTTGTAATCAATAAAATGCCAATCTTCCACATTTAGATATATACAGGCATACATTGTCCGTTGGAATATCCAAGTTCGTTGCTTGTTTAGAATTGTATTTCAAAACAATTCATACGGTGCATCAACATGTACGCGCGTTTGTTACAGACGACTATCTAAAATGTCTCATTAGAGATTTAGAATGTCCAAAGAATAGAACTTCATTAGTTGGGGCGCTGCTGTTTTTAAAATGAAGCAAATATGCCTGGACAATGACAGTTTACAAAAGAAAGCTTAATTTGTCAACGGCAATCTATAAGTCTATGTCCGAAGCTGTACGATCATCATTGTATATTCACATGTAGCAGGAAGAAATAAAAAAAAACAAAGCAAAGATATAATTTATTACCAGTATCAAGTGTTATGATCAATGAAGAAACCTACCCCAACCCTTGTTTATTGTTGCTTCCCGTTGCTTTTTGTTGCTTCTAGTATTTCACAGGGACAGGGTGCGAAAACAAGGGATGTTTGTTGAGAATCAAAATGGCAGTCTCCGTACCGATTTGGAAAGGAAGTGGAAGAAAATATTGGTTTTTTGGAAGAAGTTAACTCCAGCAATTATGAGACAGAACAGAGCTTTCCAAACTTTGTGTCGCAACACTTCAGTGTGTCACCAATAATCTCTAGGTGTACAGTGAAATTAAACACAGGGAATCTTTAATTAGTGCGGTTAATTGATTTCAAAATTGATCGTATGGTTAGAAATCGCAGTGTTCAAAATATGATTATAATTTTATTTGTTGAGTTCATACTCAGTTACATTAATTTTTAAAGCAATACCTCATGAAAATCCACACGAACCCAAACAACACTATTCAAGATATTCCTGTATAATTTTCAAAAGATACTTCTCCCGAGTCATTTAAACTGCTGAGGTGACATTATACACTTGGCTTGACTAATAAAACTTGAGTAATGTGTAGTAAGAGTTTTAAAAAAAAAAGTTTGGTGCCATTGCAAAAAGTTTGGTGCCATTGCAAAAAGTTTGGGAAGCTCTGAGATAGAAGTTGATTCAGATTCTTCAAAGGAAAGATGGTGAGGACCAAATCAATGAATACAAGAAACGCCTCCAATCTTATCTTAGGTATCAAAATTTCGGAACAAATTACATAATGTATATATAAAGACAAATTACATAATGTATATATAAAGACAAGCTTGGCTGTGCCAAGGTCGAACTCCTTTGCTTCATTAAAATCTTAAAAGTAAACAAAATAGAATTCATTCCACCATACAATATTATTCCTGAACTATGTATTCCATTACAACTCCTCTATTAGTAGTTCCGGTAAAAAAACTAATAGATACCAAGAACTCACAAACGCAATTTGACTGAACTTGACGTCATAGCATCACTTCCTTTTTCCTTCTCCCTTTTATTCATGTCCTAAATTCAAAAGTTTTAAATTCCAATGTCTGACGAAATCACGATGATTAAATCAACTCTGAGAGTTTGACAAAAAGTCACAGAAACGAAAACTAAAAAAATCCCTTTATGGTCAATGGAAAACTATTCTTCAAGCTTCTGCAATGCAAATTTCAATTATCCACATATATGAAATGCAATGTCTATCCATTTATATCATATCCTCTGTCATTTTTGATAGTACGGATAAACTAGTTGATGATAATTAACTATGCTTTGTCTAAGAAATTCAAATCATGAAGAACGTTTCGTTCTAAGTATTCGGAATTTATGTGCTGGAGTTAAAAAAACCCCAAACGATTTCATTGAAGAGGAAACTGTTCCCATCTAATATTAAGCGAAAAGATTGTACCAATCGGGTTATAAGTTGATACAGGTTTCCCTCGCTATCCGCTATCATTTTGTAAGCCGAAATGGTGTAAAGCAAATGAGCAATCATTGATTTTTCCCAGTCCATAAAAATAATCATAAGTGCATCTTAGGCTGTCATCGGAGGATCGGGTAGTGAGAGGTATTGTAGACTGGATGTAGGAATGCTTTTTCACTTTTCACCTTTTTTGTGCAAAAGCAAAAAAGTTGCTTTAAGCGAACTTTTGAAGATACCTATATTAATTGGATATCTTAGAGGTGGGGACTATGCACCTTCAAGACCATCATAAGCAGCCTTTTACGGCCTTGAAATTCCAATAGTTTCTTGCAAAAGCAATCTCAGAAAAGTCATTAAAAGGTTGGTAAAATTATTAATCTCTTTTGAATTGATATTTCAAATCAAATCAGGACATAGACTATAAATCACAGGTTTAGAACTTTGGATTTTTCTGTAAAAGTTGTGAAATTTCCTGAGCGCAGTCTCATCAGAAATAAATTTCAACGTGGCCTGAAAAGGTAAGTCCATCCATTCATCTTCAACCCTTTAACGTCCACTGATTACCCAAGATTCACCAAACCTCTCCATCCTGGGCATTACAGTGTCAATGTATCCTGAACTCGTCGAAATTGCTGGTCATGATTTAGCATATGATCGCCACGTTGCAAGTCATAATTTCCAGTGACTGTATGCCATTCTTGCAACATGATCGGCCCATTGCTCTTTAAGTCATTTGATGGATTTTATTATATCTCTACATCCTGTTTCTCCCCTTATATATTGTATTGTCACTCCACGTGATGTTAAACCTGATCCTTTCTTGTGCACGTTGTATGGTTTTTAGTTTGAGAGCCAATCTCTTGGTTTGGCTCTTTTCCAGCTCCATAGGTGACAATTGGGGGGATGCAATATTTATAGACCCTACTTTTTGAAAATAATAGGATATTTTTGTTCCCGAATATTGAACCTGCTCTGCCGAAACCTTTATTCATTGTATAGCTAAAAGATAAAAATAAGATGTGACATTTGTTTGAGCTCCCCGATTGAGCTCTCCCGGTTAACGATATGGAGAGTTGACTCGACGAGTTTAGTTTAAAGCAGATACAGTTTATGTTCAACTCGCACCAATGCCATTGGGAAAGAAATCAATACATCTCTTCCTCATCTATTATTCAAATATAACAGGATGAAGTGTTTGACACCAGGTTGGGAGTATATCGCCCCTAAGTTTATTTCACAAATCGCAAACCAGAGCCAAGACAGAAAAACTTAAGTAATGTGCAGCCAATGCAAAAGGCAGGGCAGTGTCAAATCTGAAGTTTTCGAGAAATCCAATAAAAATGAATATACCTTTATGGCGACCATTAAACGAAAACACGGATGCTCTGCCTCTCTGAGCATCACTGTTACAACACATTCCTAAAAACACAAGCTCCCAGTTGGAATTGGACAAAAATGTAAGGATACTTTGCCTCATCTACCGCTGAACAAACCTAAAGTGTTTTGAAGGATTCGATTTTACCTCCTATCCTCTAGGCAAGGGTCAGAATGCCAAGTTTCATGATTTGCCTCGGATAACAAAATCGCCATTGCTCTCTCTATAGTTTCTACAAATTATCCCTCTTGACTTTTGCTCTTTAGAATACATTTTGCATCAACCGTTTCTTACTGCCATTGTTTTATAACCCTGTGGAAAACATGTTATCACCTTGGCCCCAAAATTCGAGGAAAAGCAATTTGCATCGTGGCACACGTGGAGGTATGATGAGAAGCTTTATTGTGTATTTGACAGTTTGTTTAAGTCGCAAGAAACAGCACCAGGAAAATAAAGATGAAAACAACATGCGAAAACAAGAGCCAGACAAAGATTTGAAAGGGGGAACGAGGTTTTCAAATTCTGACAAAAGTTGAAAAAACAAACAAACAAAAAACAAAAAAAAAGTGTTGAAAGGAGAATTTCAACAACAAACTTCAGGGATCCGTATCATGTAACGAGAACTCCACTATCATTATAGTTGGACCTCTCAATCGTGGGTGTCACCAACTATCCCCCCCCCCCTGCTGGGAGCTCGAGGGGAGCATGTGACAGCCCCAGTGACTTTGTCTCCAACTGACAACTCCAATTCAAACGTTCTGCTGCACCCGTTGTTGTTCAGGCATCTTTGATGAGAGAGCTAATTTTGAGCTGTACGTTGATTTGCTAAGTTATTCAAAACGGTTCGTAAAAGAGACTGCGATTCGCCAGCCGATGCCACAACCGAATCCCGCTAGAACTAAATGTCCCCATTGAGATCTACTGCACTAGATGCAAATTACTAATGGTTGCACACAAGTATTTCATTCGAAATTATTTTACATTGCAATTATGGCAGGTCTATCCCGACACCAAAAAGTATGACCATATACTTTTTGAACAAACTCTGCACTCACTATCATGAAGCTAGAATTTGAAATGAAAAGTTAGTTTCTTACCTTTCAGTCCACTGTTCTAACCATTGTACAAAACTGAACCAAAAAATGTATTTATGTAGATCTTACTGTAAGTAATGGTTCCGATAAGTCGGTAATGAAATTAGTCCGCACAACAAATGAGATTTTTTGGTGTCTCAGCGAATGGCAATAGCGTCACCGGTGTAGACGGAACTATTTCCTCTCGTGTGTATCTTCCAGTCGGCGAGAGAGAGGAATTATTCCCTTTCCCTTTTTTGTCGTCGGTCCAGAAACAAATGAACAACAAGTTTGGTTAGTCACTCAATTAAGGCTGGTACGTGCACAATGTCCATTGGTAACATTCCATGTTGGGGTTTAATACATTTAAAAAGATTGAAAAATGGATAAGTTACTCATCCTACCTTCTGTTTCTCGACTGATTTTCGAAAACTAGAGTGAATGCTGCCGGACACAAAGCAAGGGATCAATTCAGCATAAACACACATTGTAAATCTAACTCACCCACTAAAAGCTATTTAGGTGTGGAAAAATACATAAGAAGGAATAGATATTGAAAATCTCAACCTTGTAGTTATATATGTGCGACCTATACGCGCTTTACATACACGCATAGCCAGTCACATCTAATTGAAACCTAAAGTTGAAAGTTAAGGTGGAAATTTTCGTTCACAGTTTCTAATTGGTTGGCTCTGGAAATAAGTTTTTCTGGTGTCTTCTCGACTGTTAATTGCCTCAACAGTGTAAATGGGAATATTTCCTCTTGTCAGCATCTTCAAATCAAGCAAACTTGGAGGACGAATAAATCTCGTCTCGTTTTTTTTCGTCGTCTGTCGTTAGCAAATGGAAAATAGTCTAATCATATAATGCAAAGCAGGTCTGCTAAGAAATGGTTGTCTGCAGTTCCTCGTTATGCATATTAGTAAGTTTTTTTTATCTTCCCGTTTTGCTGGCAAGGGTATATATATTCACTAGTGTCTGTTTGCTTGTCTGTTTGTCCGTTAGTTTTTTTGTCTATACGATATCTAAATAAAAAAATCAGATTTTCTGGAAAATCCATGAATTTTCTTCATCTTCCCTACATCGTAGAATATATATTGACTATACACAAAAAGTTCTCAATGGATTTCAATAAAACTTTGTAGAAGGGTAGATAATAGTTTACTGAATTTTGCAGCACATTTTTAATAGTTATCTCCCTTGCATCGTGGCTGTATATTCACGGTTCTCAGTAAATTTCAATTGATTCTTTTCCGAATGGTCACCCATAGAGTAAGGAACTTGGTCAAATATTGTGGTGGATCCAGGATTTTATTTTCGATAGTGAGATATTTTTTTCATTTTTTGCCCATACAATATCTCCAATCGTTCTTGCTGGATACCCATAATATTTGGTTGAAGGGTAGGCCATGGGCTAAGAAAGAAGTAATTGAATTTTTAGTCAGACTCAGGAATTTTCCAAATGTTACTTACACTGCAATTTGACTATTTTGAACTGATTCTTTTTTCAATCTCTTAGTGACAATGGTGTTGACAGAGATAGACGCTTTCTGATGGTTTCCTAGTTTTTTTTTATTTGTCGGGTGATCTCGAGGGCTCGTCACTGACGCATTTTCTATGATTGGCTGGAACGACGAACAAGAAATTTCACTCATGCATTTTTAACTAAAAAACTCAATTTGCTTACAAATCAACATTATGTTCTATTTTAGCGATAAACAAGACTGGTTGCTGCAAGGATCAAACTCCACTCCTACGTCTATTCCGAGATGATTACTGCAAATTTTGTATTGTACATATGATAAAATAAATTCGTAAATGCATAAGGCTTGTCGGTTTGACCCAGCTGGTGAGAGGGTCGCCTGGCAATCATTTGGTTGTGATTTCAAATCACAGTAGGTAAATCTTAATTTCATAAGTTTGGTTTAACGTGACAGGACAGATAAACAGTGGGGTTCGTTCTTGTTACAGAGGGGGAAATGAAATCAACTTAAATTCAGACTGAAGTAATGAAAGAAAAGGAAAATGATTTAAGAAAAAGGAAGAAAGAAATGGAGAAAAATTGAAGAGACAGTGTATAAAAGAAAGAAAGAATAAAGCGAAAAAAAGAGAAAAAGAGCGAAATATGATAGAATTATCCGTACCTCGCATATATAAATCATCTATTAAAAACAAGATCTAAAATTATCTAAAAAATAGATCTTTTATCTAAACTTATTTTTCAAGACAGGACCAAAATGACCATAAAAGGTACCTTTTTGAAAACGAAACAAAGAACGTTTTTAGATAGAGCCAAGTGATGTATTCATGCAGATTCTTTTTGGTTCAAAGCTCTGTTTCATCAATCTTGATCAACGTGACGGGATAGATAAACGGTGAAGAGTTTACTCCCCTGAATTTGGTGAGGATTGTTCTTGTTATTCTTGCTGTTACCAAGGAAAAATTCAACTTCAACTTGGACTGTAGTTTGACAATACTTCAGAAATCAATAAGTCATTTACTGGAAACTCGGGCATAGATTTCATGAGATATTCTATGAAGAATATTTCTTGTTCTCTGCTGGATATTTCATGATTTTTCAATTAAGATATAAATTGCCTCTCAAACAATTTCGATTAAAGTTTTTTTAATGTAAATTTGTTTAATATCAAATATTCTTTCCTTTCGCCACTGCCAATCCCGTTGGTCTGTTTGTCCACATAACATCACCAAAAGATCTCGATGATTTTTATTGAAATCTTGTGGAATGGTGGGCCATGAGCAAAAGTAAAATTGATCAAACTTAAGGTGGGTCCTGTGAATATTTTCGATTGCGAGATATTTTTCATATATTAAGACAACAGTCTGAAATATGGCCATCACTCATGTTTGTTTGTTTGTCCACACAATATCTCCAAAATTTCTCAATGAATCTTGATAATATTTTGGAAAATGGGCTATAGACCAAAGAAGAATTGATCAAATTTAGGGGTGGATCCAGGCATTATTTTTGATTGAGAGATGTACCCTATATACTGGGCAAATTTGTATGTACATTGACACGAATACATATTCATGTCATTTTTAATTAGAAATAATATAAAACGAGCTCGTTTATTTTCAGGTTGTACCCGTTTTATTGATGACTTATGTTCTCATAATGATAGAGGAGAATTTGGAATCGTATAGTAATATGTATCCTAAAGACCTTGAATTAAAATGTGAACATTAAGGAACGCAAGTAACCTTCCTAGATTTGGATTTTAAGAACGAGGATGAATGTCAGTCTACAAATTGTCTGATAAACATGGTTTCTTTTCGTTCCGTCCCAATGCCTTTCAGAATAGATAGTATTCCATCTTATATATTTTAAAGAACAATACTATCAGGATATTTGAGAATAGCTGGAACAACTCTTGGATTTAGTGATTTTATACCACAAATTATTTCTCTTGCTGTAAGAAAAGTCAATCAAGGCACTGGAATTAGTAAGACTTTTAGACAATTTAATAAAGCCATGATTAGTCATTAAAACTTATCAGCTTGATCATAATGAAATAACAACGAAATTCAAAGAATATGTTAACGAGAGTATAAAGATAAAATAGATGAATAATGTACATTAAAATAAATCAATCTGCATTAATGTTAGAGGAATTAGGTAATCAAAAGAGATGGATCCAGTCTTTGTTAGTGTGAAAGATCATTGTACTGACTGGATCCAGGGAAAGGGGGAAACGTTTAGCTCTGGTCCATTCGTCTGACTGATAGGTCGTTGGTCGAGCTGGGAGATCGAACTCAGAGCGCCATGTAACAAATTGTATAAGTATATCAACTGAATAGCCCATCGAGTTGGTAATAATTAATTGATCAATCAATTGTTCACTAATAACTGTCAATCAAAAGATGTTTTAAGGGATTTATTTTTTTTCACGTAGAATTAGATCTTATAGTTCTGTACGTGACATTTTCTTGCAGGGATCATCAGTTTTACCATGGAACTGTTTTGGAGATTTAGAAGCAAAACAGTTACTTTACTATGGTAATTGCATGTCAAACACCACATGGCCCCAAGTTATGATTCTTATAATCAGCTTGTTACTTTATTTTGATAAAGTCTTAATATATATAGTTTGTTATTTTATCTAAGGGATTATCGTACTGTTTAACATATGTATGCAAACGTTTCAAAGTGGACTTTATTAATAACTGGCCGATTGAGGATCAGTAAGAGCGACGGTGGATGGTACTCGCACGTTCCTGTCTAACCATGTCGTAGTCTTTAACCGGTTCGTCGACTACCATCGTCTTTAAAACTTTGACCAATCCAAACCTTTCGTTGACGACATCGGTCTGAATACTAATAAAAGTTAGAAACATTTTTTCCGAGTGAATAGTCAAACAACATATTCAAGCAAAGAATTCGACAGAAAATCCAATAAGATTACTAGCCACAGCTTGACACCAGTCTCAAACCATCCCAGATTCTCACAGATTAAAGCAATTTATGTCGAACAAAGTCAGCTCTTCATATGTATCTAGATAAAAACAAACTGAATTCCAATAGTGGACAATTAGCTAATAGAGTTGAATAGACATTTGTTACTTGGCATTTCGTGCTCAATCCCCCATCGTGCTCCGCTAACACTCAAACGTATAGAACAGACCATTTTTGTTCCCCTGTTTAGCCACACTCCAAACGACCAAATACATTTCTAATGTTCTAATCATATAAAGAATACGAGTAGGTAACGTCAAAAATTAAACTATCCGGTATTTGCTTTAATATTTAATAGATTTTAATATTTCTATCCTACGACACTCCTTCTTCAAATTCTTGAATTTTCATTTTCATTTCATTAGGGTTAAACTGGTAGAGTTTAATAGGCTCTGGATGCCTAGTCAGTGACTTGTTGAATTGTCTGAATATCTTATGATGGTCTCCTTCTTGTTAACTATTCTTGTCACTAAAGAAGGAACTTTAGCCAAGAATCTTTAAATCTGAGAAGGGAAGGCTCTATTTCCACATATTCTGATTGTATGGTTCCATTAAAATATAAGGGGGAATATCAGTTTCCCTACAAGGCATGCGAACTATATAAAATGGGAATGCATCACATTAGTCCAACAACTTATAGACAAATATACCTTCGATTTCAATCTCCAAATCAAGGAATGTAGAATGCGTCCAATTATGTTCACATTGCAGTTCAAGGTCTTTAGCGTAGATAGAATTGAAAAAAAAAATGCCGAAATCTCCCCCATCATTCAAGCAGCACATGTCATCAATAAACCTGTATGTATGTGAAATAAACGTGCCTCCACTACATTATTTCTGATTGATGTTGACATGAATAGATATTCACGTCTATGTAGATCTTCCCAAGAGGGTGCTGGATCAGTACGCATTGGAATTCCTATAGTTTGGTGTAATAATCTGTTATCTATTTATTAGTAACTGTCGCTAAAAAGAATACTGACTATTGCCTTGATACTAGAATCAGTGAAATACGTAAGGTTGTTTTTTGTTTCGCTCCAAAAAGGTTTAGAGTTTTTGTAAAACCAGTGTATTTACTACAACCTCTTGAAAATGCTAAGTTTATCATATTCTTCAATTCTTTAATAAGATCCTTATGAGAAATCTGTGTATAGATAGTACTAAAATCGTTCGTTGAAATAGATTTAGCTCTTTCACGTGCGTTTATAATAACCAGATTTCCTGCGACAGATATGGATTTGTTTATTACCAAGAAGATATTTGAATTACTATCGGATTTTCTGTTGATTGATATGGAATTTGAATAGTTGATTTGTATATTAGTTTGAAAACTTTACAAACTGTTTTGCTAAGAAGTGTAGTACTACAAACTCAGAAAGTTACAATGAAGTGAACTCTGGTTATTTTTTAATGCCTTTTTTGGTATCCAGTACATAATTGACAGTTCATTTATTTTATTTACTTTTAGTCCTACTTTTTCAGATAATACTCTATTCTTAAAAATGATAATCCCAGGCTCAGAAGAAGATACTTTATACGTAGATAATAGTGATACAATGATACCCCCTTCAGACAACAGCTGCTGCGTATATTATCTCTTACAAACAAAGACTACATTATTTGCAGCTTCATCAATTGGAACTATTATAGGTGTATTTTGAAGATCGTGATGGTCTCTTGATATTTGAGGATTTGTAAAGTCAGTTTTCTAATGTGTTCATTTTAAACATTGATTTTTTATTTACAAATCCAAGAACTTTTTCTTTCCTTAGACCAAATACTGATTCCGTTAATTGACATTTATTCATCATCGACTGAATGAAAGTATCTAGTGATTTAAAAAATCATTCACACATTTGCCTTTATTTAAGCATCGTAGCTCTCTATAATTTGGACTTTCCGTGAAGAATTTTTTTAAAATTTCAAGTTTTCCATCATCTGTAGCCTGCCTGTCAATATGTGGCCAAAATCTTTATCATAAATGCAAAGCCAGCATTTACATTCAGGAATATCAATCAAACCATCGTTACACTTTCTGCATTTTTCTAATTGAAAGTTTTACTACCTATTGTTGGTCCCGATCTGTACTTGACAGGTGGAATTTGCTCTTCTGTTCTTAGTTAATTTGGGAGAGTTTGTAGGATTTTCAAATGATTAACATTTTTTTGGGTAGATATATATCACCAAGCCTTTTATTTTTCATACGAAACAACGCACACGTCACGCATGATATCTTCTTCTTTCTCAATAGGTAGTTTTAGCATCAATTATATCTGATATATATTCGTACCATTGATGATATTCTGTCATTTTATAATCCGAATTGGATCGCAACATTATTGTCGAACCTATATATTTCAATATCTTCTTTTTTGTTCGGTTAAGAAGTTTTCTAATGTAAGTGGAATGTCCTGGAAGGTCATCATTTATGCATGTCTTAATTCTAGCAAAAAGATCGCCAACACGAATGAGCAGATTGTCTGCAATTTCCATAAATACAAAAACGTATTGAACGATTTCCATCTTATATTTAATATCTAGGGATAAATTAGGCACTCAGACTTGATAATATCATCCTCTCGCTGGTGACGTGTTTTAAGCATAGCTTCTTAAACCTTACCTAAACTATTGGACTATTGAACCACCGTAGCCAGGATAGGTGGCTAAGAGTTATGTCCCTTTTTTTTTTATACATATGGGTGTTTTTGAGTGTTTCAGTGTGCCTGGCCATATAGTTTTGTCAACAGGACTGATAATGGCCATCAGCATGACACTAGATCCCTTTTGAAAATATACATATATTTTTTTTGGTTTTTAGGGAAAAAATCTTTCCTGACCCCTTTTGGGTCTTATTTTGAGGGTTTTTTATCAATAGCAAACAGATTCTACAGAATCTAGATGTTTCTAGAGATTTTTTTACGATTGTATTTTGGATGGTTTCCGGTCGAAAACTCAAATGATGTCATAGATAGAATTTATTCTGACCATATTTGCCCTTCGATGGAATTTCTTATAAACGACTTAAAATTCTGACGCTACGGTTGTTTAAGTATTAAATGTGATGGCGAGTTTCTTTTGATATTTTTTGATAATCTGGATAGGAAAAGATGAGTTGATTCAGATTTCTCTAGAATGGTCGACAACGTATTGACTGACCTTAGTACTGATTATGGGTATTATGCAAAGTTAACTATCAAATTACGAAGATTTAAGTTTCTAAAACTGTAAACATTGTCTGATCGAACATCTGGAGGGAAAAACAAATAGAAAATCAATAAAACGACAAAAGATTATTAAAATCCCAAGAACAGTATAAACTGACTGTTCTATACTTACAAACTATGCAAAATTTCATTCTAAATAATGAAATAATCGACATAGAAAGAGAAAAAACTTCATTTTCTCTGTTATTTGAATACAATCTGGAATTGGATGTACGCTGATGACATTAACACTTTGCCGTTTCATGTGTTCTGTCCGAGGTATTTCATTTGATAAGTAGGCTTTAAATAGGGATATGAAACGTTTTTTTTTGAAAAAAAATAGTTGGAAATTGTAAATTTCAACCGATTTTAACCATTTACTATGAGAGTTCCAGCTCTTAATTTTTCTGCACTTTGCACTTGATCAGGATGCTTTGGAAATTTCCAGTGAAAAACTTGGGCTCGTGGGAAACATGGAACTTTCTTTGGGCCTACTGTTCTAGTTCACACAAGTTATTATTTCATTGATAAATCTGGGCTGCTATATCTCTTGAGAAACTGCCTCTCGATTTGATGGAATCACCATCATCATCAGTCTTTTAAAGTCCGTCGTTGGACATAAACCTTCCCCAGGATCCGCCCCAATTCTCTATCATGGGCGTCGTGGAGCTAGTATTTTCAGAATTTGACTAGTTTATATCTCCATCTTGTATTCAGTTGGCCTCGGTTTCGTATGTGATCTCTGGAGATCCATGTTGTGAGTCTTGGTGTCTATCTACCAAAGTTCTTCAAATAAAAAAAAACCCTCAAAACTCGACAATCGACAGCACAACCAATTCCCACTTAAATTAATGGTTTCTCTTCCCTTTGTTTGATGTGTAAACACGTGTTTAACTACAGCCTTTTACCTTTCCTCTTTCACATTCTCTTTCAACTTCCTCCTAATTCTCGTTTTTCCCGATTCCTTCCTACTTAATGTGTTATATAAGTTCCTCGGTCAGGAAGTGTATTTAGTTCCAATTCAGAAGGGTAGGAGATCGAGCAGATGCTTCTCACTGATCCTAGGTAGGGAAGCATAATAGGCATTCAAGGGAGATAATAGTATAATATTTTATCACAGAACTCTGTAAATTTTTAAAAAGGACCTCGACAGGCTAGCCCTATTCAGAAAAGTGATCCAGTACGACCTTTCTACTCACGTAACACTCAATTGACTATCGTGCCAGGGCACAAAACAGGTGTTAGTAAATATCTACAGGGTGGATGAAAATAAAATACCCGTTGGGAATTGTTTATAACTGTATAATGAATTATTGGCTGATTGCAGTCAAACAAGATTTACTTTTAAAATTTTATCATGGTCTTTAGAGAGGTAGAATTCAATTCATGGTTTCTGATTTCAAGTATCAATAAAGTAGTGATGTTGTAAAGATATCAGACAACCGATGGAGATTAAGACTCACAAAATGAATCCCAAGAGATCATATGCAAAACTGTGGCCAGCAAAATATAAGATGGCGTGTCACCCTATCAATTGTCTTACTAAAATGATTATTTTGATTCCAGATTGATCTGATCCTAAATTGACCTGTTATAGATCAGCATCCCTTACCTGATGTTAGTCTTGGGAGGAGATAGCTTTATATACAAATGTGAAGCCCGTAGAGTGCAGCCGTTCAGTCGGCCATTAACGAAAATCTTCATCAAGCAAGCAATCTCATATTTGTGGTATTAATAGTGTTAGTTTCATCCCTTTTGAATAATCAGAGATGAAACTAATTGTTTTCATAATGTCATCCCACTGATCGGCCAGTATTTTTTAATGCCTCAGGGTCAAGTATACGCCAACACTCGGTTAGTTTCTAGTTGACGTGCATGTGTCATTTTGTCAGAGCAATGGTGATAAAAGGTTTGAGGCGATTACATATATTTTTTCACAACGTTCAGATTACTGATGTAACCAGTAATTAATGGATGGTGCTCCAAATTAGAATCTCATTAAAGCTACGCCATGGGGCATACAGTTTAGAAATCAAAGATAGAAACAAATAAAAAGAATTCTCAGGTGTGTAGGAAATATATGTCTTGTTAACCAATTTTGCGATCCTCCTCCTCATTATCATCATCATAACCAGCTTTTTAACGTCTGTTGTTAGACGTAAAATTCCTTGGGTTTCACCAGATATCTCTATGATGGGCTTCGCAGGGCCCATACTTTCTGAACTTGTCTAAATCGACAAGCAATCTCATATTTTATTGGCCAAAATTTCGCATATGATCCCTGGGCATTCACGTTGTGAGTTGTAATATCCAGCAGTTGTCTGACATTTTTGGAACATGATCAGCCCACAGCCTTTAGATTTTTCTAATGTTTTTTTTAAATAATATATCTGAGCCTTGTTTGTTCTCTGATATAATATGCAGCCTCTACATATTGAGCATTTCTCCAAAAATCCAATTAAAGCATGGATTATGGCTTCTCTAATATTAAAACTTTTATTACGGATAGAAGGTTCAAAATGCTTGGAAGCATAATAATTTGCAAGAGAAATGTTTGGTAAATATGAATGCTGCTGCAAAACTTTATATCCTAAAGTCCCAAGCTTAAAAACAGTCAATTGAGATTTATGGGGTCGGGAACTGTCATGGGACATTCAATTCAGTTAATGGAAATCCATTTTCCAAACTTTTAAAGACACCTTCTTACCTTGAGATGACGTGATATGGTTAGATATGTTGAATCCTTAAAGTTACAAGAAATTGCTTGAGCCATTGTTCATAGGGCGTTGACCGCTTCAATCGATAATTCTTTGTCAGTAAGAAAAAACATTGGACTCCCTTCAAGGTCCATTATCGGTCTCCGTCTATTGAATCAACACCGAACTGTTCAAACTGTTGTTGTATTCACTAAAATTCTTTGTTGATATTATCAGCAACTTGAGCAGTTCTGTTCCAGTCCTACTATGAAATCGTTACAGTTTAGGTCATCATGTCCATCCGTGAAATGATCCTTGAAAATTAGTATAACTCTTTACGTAGACACACTTGCTGTTATGGGATAAAAACCTCTGCCACTAACGAATTGTATCTCAATTCACATTGATTCTGCAAATAGTGCGATTACATAAATAAATATATATATGTATATATATATATATATGTATATATATACATACATATATATATACATATATATATGTATATATATATACATATATATGTATATATATATACATATATATATATACATATATGCATACATATATATATATATATACTTATATATATATATGTATATATATATATATATATATATATATATATATATATATATATATATATATATACTCGCCATCACAATAAGTGAGCAAGCAGAGCATCAAAATTTGAAATCATGTAAAAATCTTCCATCAGAGAATGAATATGATCCAATCTTTTCAAGCCATGACTGGAGTTTAGAGTAAAAACACATCTACAAACATCTTGTCACCGTTAAAACATCCGAAAGAAAATAAATAATCATTGCATAAAAAAACGGAATTATCGTTCTAAATGCAATATAATTCATTAGAAAGACGAAAAGTTACGAAAACATATATCTGCTGCGTTTACATTCGTTGATGTACAGAAGGATGTTGTGAATCTGATCCGATCCAATCACGATGAAAAAAAAAGGACAGTCTGGAAACCGAGTCAAATAAGAAAATAATTCATTTATTTATTCACATATGTAATATTCCGCCGAGGGGACATCTTCAATGGACTAAGATTTTGGACTATCATTTATTAATTTTCGATCCGTTGAAGCCATCTCCCCGAGAAAAATATGACTATGAATATGAATGAATAACTTGAATTCGTCCTTGATTCGGTTTCCAGATTGACATTTTTTTTCCTTTTTCCTTTTTTTTGTCTTCTTTCTTTCTATCGGTCTTTTTCTTTCTATTATTTATAATTTTCTAATTTCGAAAATTGATTAAAAAAAGAAAAATATGAAGGAGTGAAACACAAAAGAATTCCTCTCTCTTTGCCCATAATCTCTAATCTTTCTTTCTTTTGGACGCTTTTAACCGATGCAGATTTGGTTTGAACAAAAAGCTTTTTAGCATTCACAGAACATTTGCATCAGAAAAACAACAGCATCTTGCGTTTAACAACGAAATACAATTTTGAATTGACGGCCTCAATGTGAATAGTCCAGTTGCTCTGTTGTGTATATAATCAATGAGAAGACCTTGTTACTCAAGAATAAAACAATAGATTCTTGGGACCTTAGAACAGTAATAAGGAAATCAATTACATGCATAATATTGAAAATTGGACGTACACATAGGTATATCATTGCACAAATTTGAGTGCATATTGTACAAATATTTGATCAAGACTGGTCCAAAGCAGAATAGTTATTCATAAGGTGATTTGGTGACCGTGAGCTAAGGGAAAGTTAAAACTAATCACGTGGAACAAGATCTAATTAAAGTTTGTAAGTAAAAATCAAAAAAAAAAAAAAAAGAAAAAAGGAAAAATGAAAGTACGACGGGGTTTAATTAAAATAGACACCAATGACATCAACGCATTCTTGTTAGCGTGTAACAGTACTCGCTATGTCTCTGTTCCAATGTTTTTTAATGTTGGTTTTAAACCATCATTATCAACAACTGATGGTCATCCACTAATGGATTTTATTAAACGAGACAAGGCTTAAGCTAATTTCAAGCAGCTGATAAGTACTGACAATCCAATGATATACATTGAAAATATTGTAGAGCTTTAGGTAGTCTTTTAATGTGTACATGGAAAAAGCTTTGGAATAAACGTCTGTAAAAAACGAAAATACTTTTGATACACCTTAATATATTCACCCTGACCATCTTTATATCGACTGGACCAGTTAAACAGCTAATCTCTATATCAGAGTTACGATGCTTGAAGGACACTCCGATACTCGTGACGGTCAATTCAGACACTAAACCTTATATTTGAAACGCTGCCATGTTGCCTTTACGGTTCGATTCGACCACCATCTTCTTATTTTCTACACAATGAAAAGTGATTGTCGTTTAGAGGGAAAGGATGGTTCAAATGGGACACTTATCAATAACATAAGGGTACTGAATGCTTCCTTTGTGTACCTCTTCCTCCTTATCACCCCAAAAGATTTTAGCTTGCAATGGTTTGTCATAATTGCATTCAAAAGGCCCCATCAAAGAACATTTAGGCCAATTTGGCAATGCGACGCTTTTAGTTGGCATCAGCTAATCTCACCTCATAAATCATTTCTATTCAGCTCTTGTGCTTTAATTTCTTTGAAATCATTGCATTGTTGTCGTCCATACATTCGTGTATATTGAAAATCTGTCTCAAGTGACAGAGAGTTGGAATATGATCACAGAACTGGATATTTTATCAAAAATCATTGGTAACTTGAGACAGACCTTATCAGACTCACTTCAGAGGAAGATATTACTGTGATCTTGAAACACTTT
>OY735233.1:5567983-5652983 GCA_963457665.1 Thysanoteuthis rhombus
GGACTGTGACTGAAGAAATCTATATTGACAATTCTCGTTGATGGCTTCTGACAGGATAGCATATTTTCTTGATGATAATGTAAACATGGACTTTAAATGTAGAAGTTGAGAAACTAAAAGCATAAAAGATGATAAATCAATGAGTATCTTGTCTCTGTGTCATCGATTTCAATCTCAAGATCCTTTCTAGATTACTTACAAAATATGTAATGTTCGCAAACATACATACATACAAAAGTAAAAAAAAAAAATATATTGATATTTAAAAGTACACATACATTGGTATCGATTTCTGTTTTTATTTTTTTATGAAGTATCTATCCATCAATCCATCTAGCTAACAAAGCAATATAAAAAGAACACCAAAATATGAGTATAAAATATAGATTACTTAAAAACCTAAACACACACACACACACACACACACACACACACACACACACACACACACATACATGGTCACACGAATGTAAAAAATATCCGAAGTTTTTATTCATTTTGCCCACGTACTTTCGACTACCTTCAGTCATTTTCAATGTTCATTTTAAAGTGCAAAGATAGGCATAATTCATGATAGCATTCTAAAAATGAATTATTTATTTTGACGATGTTTTTTCCCCATAGCAACGTTCATCGCATATATATATATATATATATATATATATATATATATATATATATATATATATATATATATGTATGAGCTCAGATCTAGAAGACCGTATTATTATTAAGATTATGATCTGAAAATTTTATGGTATTCCAATCGGCCTATGTGATCTATGGAGGAACGCTGGGAGAAGTTCACTGACAAGAAAGGAGATTATGTTGAAAACTATAAAAATGGATGTATTTTTCATAAGTAAGCTATGGATTTATTGATTTACTTATGTAATTGTAAAGGTACCTCCTTCGATCACATCTTACACTTCGAAGAACAGTCAACGCCAGACTTTAATGGTACTCATTTGCACCAGTGGTTCTAGTGACATTCCTCTCCTTGCAGTCATAGGCCTCCTCCATTAATTCTGAATTGTCATCTAGTAACTTTTCAACGAGGATGGCAAGCCCTCAGGTTGAGCAACTAAAGTAAACAACCAAAGCATCCTCATGATAGTCACCTGTGGAGCTTAAACATGGAAGCTAACCAAGAGACTGACACACAAACAAGAACCATGGAACGTACACATGAGAAATCATGCTCAACATAACATGAAGGGATCACAAGACAGCACAGTCTGTCATGGAAAAAACATGAGTCCAAGACATTATAGAAACCATTAGGAAACTAAAATTGCCATGAGCTTGTCATGTTGCAAAAATGGCAGACAACCAATGGACATCACGACTCACAACATGGACCTCTGTGCCTCCAACTTAAGAATCATTTATGTACATTAATCGCAGATCGTTGCTGTTTTGAGTACTATGATTAGAAACTAATTTCTCCATGGTTTTTCTAGTGCAAAAAATTGTTTATTAAAACTGATCTAATTTTTTAAAGGTTAAAAAAGACATAAAAATATAGTTCTCATTGGGAATGCCTGTTATTTAAACTGTATATAAACTATCAAAAACTTGGTTAAAAAGACATCTCAAAAATGAAGAAAATCGTTAAGAATTTTATTCTAGAGCTTATACATATATATATATATATATATATATATATATATATATATATATATATATATATATATATATATACACACGTATATATATATATATATATATATATATATATATATATATATATATATATATATATATATATAGGTGGTAATCAATGCTTCAGAATTTAAGTCTTGAAAAAACTTTGATCGATAAGATAAACCCTCAAAAATTGACTTGATAATCAATGTCCACATTTCCTGACTTTTAAAATTTTGGGAATGTCTTATTTCAATTTACATAATTTTTTTTGCTATTTTCATTTTAAATAACAAAAATTCCAGATGCAAACTTCCAATTTGATGACTCAATTTGAAAAAAAAAATCCCATGTCTAACCTTAAAAAGTTTTAACGAACAACTATTGAACGCCTGGTATAATCTCATAAAACTAGTCAAAATGATTGAATATGATCTCAGCTGGAGAGAGAAAGGCAAACATTACCCTCTCCAAAAGTAAGTCAAGATATTAGATAGAGGAGTCTGTTGAAGTGAGAAAGAAAGGTTATACATCAACATATCAGCTAATTGTATGTCAGAACACTGTAGAATTTGACTATCTGACTGCTTAACATGCACAAGATATAGATGTTCTGGCCAAATAGAGAAAATACTTAAAAAAACATTTCCATCCTACGTTGCTGTTCGAACAAATTCCGTCTGCTACTTGAAACTCTGTATGTGTGTGTATGTTGGGGGAGGGGGATTTCGGTATCTCCCCTTGGATCAGATCTTCTCATCGAGGGCAATAGAGGTTGAAAATTTAACTTCAAAGTCAATAAAAGATGAAAGTTCAGCGCTATTGTTTTACGTGATTGTAGGCCCAACTTAATATTCTCATATAAAAAGATTAAGTAATTACTCACTGGTAACAAGATATATTTAAAATATACCCTTTTGCCTCCCTGGAAATATATCCTTTTGTCCCCCCCCCATGGTAAAGTGACAGCAGACTACCATGCTTGACATTACCAGAGCAAAATCCCTCTCTATACATAATGAATATGATTGTCCGAAAACCCTTTGAATTCTCGCTAAGATATATACATCTGAGAGCATTTGAATCACATCTGCCTTATTATTGACGGACTCTCCTTGTCTTTTTGTGTAGGAACCAGATATTATTGGCCACAGATTAATCAGAAACGCCAGTGAGGGAGAGAAAAGGAACAGATACTCGATGTAAGAGTAAAAAAACAAAACAAAAGACGAAGATGGAAACAGGAAGAATCTAGAACGTAAATCTTTATCAACGCCATGCGCTAATTAAAAACAATGAAATCTCGTCATCACATCATGACTGTAGCGTCAAAATTCGAAATCACCTGGAAAGTTCCATCGAACAATAAACATGGCCAGAATAAAACCTATTCAAGACATCTCTAACGTTCTCCGCTGGAAAACATCTAAAATAGAGTAAAAAATAACATCTAAAAATTTTATATTCTGGAGAATCTTGATGCTATTAATAAATTTGCCATAAAAAGGCCCCAGAAGGCCACAAAAGATTTTTTTTTTGAAAATTTTTCTTCCAAAAAGGACTTAGTGGAATATTGACCCCAATTTTCAAGTCTGTGGACAAAACGGTATTGTCGGGAGTGCTGGAACGAAGGAATAAGCAAACACCTTTTACAATCTCTGATGGCTACGGTTGTTCAAAAAAAGCAAAATTTTACTAGCTTTCCTGCGTATGTTTCTTTTTACCTCGTAAATTAAGCAATGATGATGGTAGAATTATATTAGTTTGATGAGAATACTACCAGTATGGTTTGAACTATAAATTCACTCAATAGGAACTGTCATGTGACGAATATCTCTAAGCAGTAAGCTGCGTTGGGGGTGGTCAATTAAAAGTTAGGTGATCAAGTTACTTTTTTTACTTTTTGATGGGATATGATCACTAAAAATCCTTAAATTCCAAAAATAAGTGTGAATGCTACCGGACATAAACTGAGATATCAAGTTACCATAAACTTATATTCCACATTGAGTCCCCCCTCCAAAAACTCTTTTCATCATCAGTCTTTCAACGTCTGTAATTGGACATAGACCTTCCCCAGGATTCGCCACACTTCTCTATCAGGGGCGTCACAGGGCTAGTATTTTCTGAATTTATCCAGCTCGTCTCTCCATCTAATATCCTTCCGGCCTCGGTTGCTCATGTGATCTCGGGGGATCCATGTTGTGGGTCGCAATGTCCATCGGTTGTCTGCCATTCTTGCAACATGGCCAGCCCACTGCCATTTGAGATTTTTGATGGATTCTATAATGTCCCTGACTCTTATCTTTTCCCGGATGTATTGTGCTGTATTGTGGTCTCTCCATGTGAGGCCCAGCATAATTCTTTCATGTTCACGTTCCATGGTTCTCAAATTGCGAGTTAGTCTCTATTTAGGGGGTATTAAAAACGAACAGATACATTTTTTTGTACACATGATAAGGAGTAAATGTTCAAATTTTTAGCCTTATAGCTCCATTGGAGCAGCCTACAGGTGTGATACGTACACCACACACCAACCAGTTTAGATGTGATTTAGATGTGATTTTTCGATTTTTCCATTCTGGGAGACACTCTTGAAATCGCAAAACTAAAAAAAAAAAAATCACAGTTAACACTGGACGTAATAAGATGAACAAAAGGAAAAAAAAAATAAACAGCTAAACATTGTCAACACTCACGAATTCGATAAAACAAAACTGGGAAACATCTAAATTGGCAATCTTGGTTTTGACAGTTCTGGTGACAGTCTACTTGACGATTTCTAGAAAAAAAAAATGAAAAAACAAAAAATGGACAGAAAGTAGTGTACCAGAAAAAGTAAGAAAAATAAAGAAAGCAAACGAAATAGACACACCCTCGTTTTGCGACGGTTCAATTTACGCTACTTTTCCGCTTCTAATACAAAAGTCGAAAAGTCGAAAAGCAAAAATAGCGTTCAATGTTTGTTTTACAGTGACTCGTTATAGAAGCTGCACGCATCCTATTTCTGTCTCTTCGACACCCCAGACTGAAGCACCTTCACCACTCCTACCTCCAACGGAATTGTCAATCTTCAGTCTAAGTCAGAGGCAGGAGTTGACTTTTTTCCCCTTCTTACTATCGTAGCAACAGCAACAACAACAACCTTCATCTATTTTAGAGGAGTATGCTCTTCACTGTTTGTTACACCACGTTAAATCAAACCGATAAATATGATTAAAATATCCTGATCACTGGTGCTGGTAAGAATTATGCAATTAACTCGGTACTTAATCAAATAGACGGATGTGTATACTTAGAGAGACAGGTAGGCAGAGAGATAGATGAAGAAAATACAGATATATAGAGAGACAGACAGGGAGATAGATATATAGATGGACGGATAAATAAATAAAGAAGAGAGAAACAGAGTTGTACGTGTGTGTGTGTGTGCGTGCGTGCTTGTGTATGTGTGCGCGCGTGTGTGTTAATGAGAGAGAGAGAGAGAGAGAGAGAGAGAGAGAGAGAGAGAGAGAGAGAGAGAGAGAGAGAGAGAGAGAGAAACAAAGAAAACCTCACTCTTTGTTTCACTCATTCACGTACACACTCTCACACGGTTTAGCAAGATTTTCGGGTTTGGTATAGAGATAGATATACAGATATAGAGATAGAGAGACAGACAGTGCGATTGACAGATAGAATATATATATATATATATATATATATATATATATATATATATATATATATATATATATATATATATGGATAGATGAATAAATAGATAGATAGATAAAGATAGGGAGAGACACAGGTAGAGTTTATGTCAGTTTTTTAATAGCCAATCAAACCAAGTTTTGTTTTTTTTACCTCTACCAACAATACTATCGTTCCATAGTGAGAATGATCACATCATTGTTGTTTATATTATGAACGAGTCTTTTCATTTGTCTACCGTTTTCGCAGGAAAACTTGGTTGACATTTCGAAGTACTTTTTATTGATTGAGTCGTGATTTACTTCGGAAAAAAATAGCGACTGGCTTCGTTCGAATCCGATCGTTTTTTTTTTTTACTTGAAAAAATATTTTTCATCTGTGTCTCTCTCTGTCTGTCTCTCTGTCTCTATGAATACCATCTCCCTCTCTCACACACAAAAAGGTTAGCATGGTTTTACTGTTTTGGCTCTTACCATCATAGACGAAACAATTAAAATAAAACACCAATAAAAAAAATCAATCTATTTGATAAACAAGCTGCTTTTTTCTGTTTTTCTGTTCTTAACAGTAGACTCTTCCACTAAAAGGTAACAATCTTGTTGATGAAAATGTCTTCTACCCACCATTTGAAACAACAGACTCTTCTGGTGAAGCCTAAACATTTATTTACGCTATTGACAGCTTTAAAGTAGTGAACCATTACTAACAAATCATCACTAAAAGTAAAGATAAAATTCTTGTTTACATTTATTGCGTGAGTGAGGGTCACTTACGCAATAAATGTAAACAAAAATTTTCATTATTAAGTAATGTAGTCTTACAGCTTAGTAGATACTCGCAAAATCCTTTTTAGTTTTTTTATGCTCCACTTTTGACGAAATATATTCAAACTAAAAAGCTCTCAGAGAGTCTCTTATGCCAGCTAACCCCGTGGTCCCTAAAAACTGAATGAAAATCAGTCTAGAAAATAAATCGAGGCAAACCAATTAAAAAATAGTTGGGATGCAGTGAAAAAATCCTGGATCCACCCTAAAATTTAACCAGTTCTTCCTTCGTTCAAGGTCTATTTTCACACAAAATGTCATTGGGATTCATTGATAAATTTTGGAGAAGACTACCATGGATCCATCCCAAATATATCAATTTTCCCGTCGTTAATTGCACATAATTCCCCAGAAAGGAAATCTTTGGAGGGACTGTGTAGTGTGGATACATAGCTACGATGCAGAGGATGGAAATATTCCAGGATCCATCCCCAGAATTAATTACTTCTCTCCGTAGCCCATGGCCCACGGTTCCGAATTATTCCTTAAAATCAAAGATTTTGGATTTTTAGGGAACGATGGACACATAGTTACGATGCAGGTGAGGAGTAAATCTTTGATTATTTTTTTTGTATCATATTACTCATCTTTCAACGGAATTTCATTGAAATTTACGGAGAACCTTTGGGAATATCGAGTCGACAAGCAGATAGAAAGGTGGAAAAACGGACGGATGAATGCATTTACTCCCCCTAACTCTGTTGGCAAAAATAAAGAAAAATAGCCAAAGGGCTAAACCACAGCGTCCTAGCGACGAGATGGTCACGGATAACTGTTAAAAGTCAAATACGTTTGCTTTATTTCCTTTCTAAAGACCAGGAAATTTGAAAATCATTGGGAATTGCAAAAGATGGTGTTGTGTTGTTGTATAGCTACAATGTACGAGGGAAAATGATTGCTGGATCCTCACCAAAATTTAGTTACTTTTTACGAGTCCATTTACCGATATTCTACAAAATTCCATTGAAATTCTTTGGAAACAATTGAAGATATTGTGATGACAAATAGAGAGCTGGGAAGAGTAAATGCATTTTAAACAATTGCAATAGATTAACTGAAAAATGTCTTGCCACGACCAAGATTCGATTTATGGTTGATACAACCACCGTGTAGGGACATAACCTTACGAGAGAATGGGTTAATAGTCACTGTGAAATACCACTTGCTTCTTATTCATTTCTAAAGACTGGAATGTTTGAAATTCATTTGGAAATTTGGCAGAATTCGTGTAGAGTGGATATATAGCTACGATTTAATTGAAAAAATATTGTAATCTATTCTTTCGAAGTCCATTCCGAAATTTCTATAAAATCTAATTGGGAACTTTTGGGGTTATTTTGCAGACAAACCAAAAGACGGACAGATAGGGGTTAATAGATATATTTCTTCAAACTTCGTTGGCAAAGAGCAAAAAATATTATCTTGTCATCAATAGGATTTTAGAATTATCATATTCATCTAAAACCCCAAACAAAGCAAAGTCAAATATTAAAAAGGGAACCCGAGAGATCTCAAAAACTACAGGCCATTAAGGGTACTCAACTGCATCTACAAACTTTTTATCAGAGATCACCAACTAAATCACAAGGGGAACAAGCAGGCTTCAGAAGAAGCAACCCAATTTTGTCAGTCTCCATTCAGTAAATCACTAAAAAGAGAAAGCAGCAGAATATATAAAATGCCACTCGCTATATCATTTGTTGACTTCTAGAAGGCGTTTGACTCAAGAGTTTATAAACCTATCTTCCAAGAAGGCATTGACCCCGTATATGTCAGAGTATTGCAATATATTTAAAAACTCAACAGTTCCTTCATCAGGCTACGTGAAGACTAGGAGCTCTTTCAGCTCAAAATAAGGAGTAGATATTTAGATTTTTAGTCATCTAACTCAATTGGTAAGACATATACACGTGAGACATGCATATATAGTCGGCTGGACCAATTTGAAAATGAAGGAACTTATATTGACTGTTTTGGTTGACGGTTATCATATATATACTCGTATATATATATATATATATATATATATATATATATATATATATATATATATATATATATATATATAAATATTATTCTGTCATCTACAGACAGCTGTTTCGTTGTATTACAACTCTTCAGTGTGGCTATAGACTATCCATTATCCCATCCAGTATCACGAGGTAGAATTGAAACCTTCGCTTTAGACCCGGAGGCCGATATCCTACCTGCGCTAGGGAACTGGACGGCCAGTAAGGCTGAATTTAAGTGATATATTTATTTAGTTTAAATTCCCTGTCCACCAGAGTGCTCTATTCCTTCAGAAGAGCATTGCATATATATAAACATTTATATATAAATACATATATAAGAATTCTCCCACTTGCCCTTTTTAACGCAACAGATACATGAAAATCCAGAAAAGGTGTTTGCCATAATCGTATATAATGTTATCAAAAGATTATTGGCATCAAAATCATTTGGTGACAAACATGGTGATACCAGCACACCCGAATTCTCCACAGTCTTCATTGAAGTAATCTTCCGAAACCTACACTGGGAAAATAAAGGGATCAAAATAGACGGGGAATACCTAAGCAACCTCAGATGTGCTGACGGCATCGCTCTTTTTGTTGAGAATCTTCATGATCAAATAATGCTAGACAAAATGAATGGAATAGGCAAGACAGTTGGTCTGTACATTAACTTCAGTAAAAGGAATGTTTGGTGCAACGAACTTGTTAAAGACAAAGTCACACCAATTAGGATTGTAGAACTGGTAGACCGCTACAGATAACTACGACAAGGAATCTCCGTGAAAACATCAAAGAAAATAAAAACCAAGCTAGGAATCATCCAGGTTGGCAAGTTCAACCTTCAAGAACAGGAAAATCCTGCTAGTTCTAAGAAGAAGGGTATACAACCGATGCATTCTCCTCGGACGTAAGTAAAAACATTAACCATCAAACTGAGAATCATGCAACGTGTACAGGTGAGAATCGTACTCAGCATAACAGAGAGTGATCACAAGACATCGCAATATATTAAAGGAAAAGCAGGGGCCCGAAATATCATAGAATCCATCAGAAACATCGAATGGCAATGGGCTGGCTATGTTGCGAAAATGGCAGACAACCGCTGGACATCACGACTTACAACATGGATCCCCAGAGATCCTATGCGAAACTGGGGCCGACAAAATATAAGATTGCGTGACGATGTAGTGAGGTTCAGAAAATACTGGCTCCGTGACGCTCATGATCGTGTCACTTCGGGGAAGGTCTATATCCACCGACAAACGCTAAAAGGTTGATGAAGATGAACAGGATCCGAACCACGGATATTGCAACTGATGTGTCGCGGTTCCTGATCTCTAGACGGCTATGGCTAACAGATACTGCGAATAACATGTGATTTATTTTAGTTTTTAAAGATCATAAAAATTGAAAATCATTTAAAACTTTTGTAGAATTTGTATTGTGCCGAAAAACATTGACAATTTTTGGGCGGAAATTGCTAAATCCGTGGCTAAATTAAATAATTTCTTCTGCGGCCAATAAAGCAAACTTTCCACAGAATTTAATTGGAATTATTTGAGAAACTTTAGATATATTTCAAAGACAAACAGAAAGACCCCAGGGAAAATATATATCTCTTCCAACTTTGTTGATGGAGATAAGAAAATATTTATCCGTCTCCAAGTTATTAAGCGCAAAAGACGGGTCGTACTGGGTCAAGAGTATTCGGGGTGCCTTAGCTCAGCTCCATTGCACCGAAGTGATTACGTACCGATAATCAGATTTACATTTTTATAAATGCTCTATTGTTACACAAATACATATTCTGAAAATCTTAATCAGTTTCTGAGATACACTAGATATGTGGTAATCTTTTCTTATACGGATATATAATAATACAGTTTATATGCTGTGTTCAGCCACCGTATTTTTCATTTGTGCACTAGAAATAAGGTATCCTTGCTTATACAGATGAAAAATGATTTTGTTCGTATGCTGTATCTGGCAAACAAATTTTATACCCGTATAAGCAAGGATTACCAAAAATGGCACGCTTGAGAGCGAGACATATCTATTCGAAATCTACGAAAACCACTACGATTGTTGCCAACAAAATAAACTTGAAATAATAGGCTACAGACTGGTGTAAACTTCAGGTTTTTCATGAGTTTCTCAATTATTAAATTTCAGGAAGTGTGTCCGACAGGGCCGGGCTGGGTCACGACGGATCTCCCATTTGAATTTAATGAATCTCCAAAAACTCTTGCTATCGAATGGTGAAAACTTTGATCTTCAATAGTCTCTGAGATATGGGGAAGTGGTCAATGCATTTGATAGAATGACCTTGCCTCAGGTCGCAATTAAGTCTAAAAGTGAGTAAGAGAATCTGAAAAACCACTCGAACTCCGCTGGAATAAGCGTAGATATTTTGCATTTTAGAAAAAAATCATCTCATGGGAACACACGTGTATCCTTAGATTTTTTTTCACTAAGGATTCAGTTGTTATATATACAAGAGAGAAGACGGTGATTTTTAGTCAGAACAGCTTAGTGCTACATAAGGTGAAAGAAGTTATAGCTAGGGATAATCTTATTGCATCAGTCTTCCAAATTGAGACGTTCTGCTTTCATTATCACCAGCCTTTCAGTATCCATCGTTGTACATAGACCTTCCTCGAGGAATGCAATACTTCTATATTAAGGGTGTTGTGAAGCCAGAATTTTCTGGACTTATTTAATTCGTCACGCCATCTTATTTTTTTGTGTATGACGTTTAGGGATCCACGTTGTGAGTCATGATGTTCAGCAGTTGTCTGATATTGCCCATTTCTATTCGAGTTTTCTAATGGTTTTATGGAATCTTTGCCTCTGGTTTACTTTATAATATACTGCTCTGTCTTGTAATCTCTATATGCGAAGCTGAGCATTTTCTTTTTTGTGCATGTTGCATGGTTCTCAGGTCTTAGTGAGAGAATGCAGTGAACTTATTTTTATGACAAACGGGATTCTTCGTCTGAGTTCTTCTCGTTTTGAGGACATATTTAAAATTTCCTGATCTTTTCTAGGGCTCAAACTCTGGAAATGATGTAAAATACGAAAGACTCTTAATCATGGGACAGGTTAATAGAAATGATTTTAATGATAATAACTAATCAGGAGAACTGGGGGTTTGAAGATTGTGCTGCACCGATCTTTCAAAGGGGTCGAAATTTAACGTTACTCAGACTCGAACTTTTTGAACATGTGGGAAATCACAAATAACTCAGCAAGGTGCAAGTGTCGAAGTACCATTTCCTTCTTTCTCGACTGTACCAGTATCCTTTCCGAAGGTTCGGCATTGTTCGATACTACCGAAAGCGACAACAGTATTTGATTCAACACACAACAGCGGGAAAAACACATCTATTTCAACCGAGAGAAACACCTCGGAGTGATATTTACTTTTTATCTCAGCTGCACCTTTACCCCTGGAAATTGCCCTCTGAAGAATCGACACTTCGATAACATCGAAAGCGACAATAATATTTGAATCGACACAAAAAAAAACACAGTAAAAATACAACTACCTTAGCCAAAAGGCAAGCGTCAAAGTGATTTTTTCTCTGCTGCACCTATACCCGCGGATGTTGCCTTCTGATGGTTCTAGGCCGTTGAAAGCGACAATATCAGTTCTATCTTGGCTAACGAAGTAACACAACGTGGCACAGCACACTTCAACATGAATTTAATCTCCGCTGAATACTCAAAGCAAGAATTGATATAGGTTGTATTGAATTTAGTCGACATCTATCAGATATCAATAATTCTTTGCTACTATTTACGTTCGTCCTAACTGTTGTTGCTTTGTATCGCAACTAAACTCAGGCTGGGCAATCTTCAACAATGAGTCAATGAATAGTAGCAAAAATGAATTTTTATAGCCATTTATAATACTCCATAAACTAAAATAAATAGAAATAAAAGTAAAATTCATCAGATAGTTTCCAATTGTGATGATTTGATCATAGTAACACATTGCATCATCATTATCATCATGATCCGTCATCGAACATATATCTTCCCCAGGTTTCATTCGATCTCTCTATCATGGGCGTTACAGAGCCAATACTTTTTGAACTTGTGTAGTTCATCTCCTCCTCATGTATTCTGCCGGCTGCAGTTACGCATGTGATCACTTGGGATCCATGCTGTGAGTCGTGATGTCAATCGGTTATCTGCCATTCTTGCAACATGGACCAGCCCATTGCCATTTGAGTTTTTTGAATGACTCGGGCTCCTGTTTTTCTGTACAATATATTGTGCTGTTTTGTGATCTCTCCATATAGTGTTGAGGATGATTCTTTAACGTACACGTTGCATGGTTTTCAGTTAGAGTGTCTGTTAGGTTCCATGTCTCAGCTCCATAGGTGACAACCAGGTGGATGTATTGATTGTATACTCTTCTTTTTTGTCAGTTTTTCACAAACCAATGGCCACAAAGCGAATGGGAGTAGCAAAGATCCCTATGGATATCGCAGTATAGTTTGACCCTCCCCCCAAACAAAACAACAATAGCCGTTCCTCACATAAATGAATCCCTGTAGCGTTTACCAGAATTAATTATCTAAATAATTATCAAAGCATATAGTTTTCCATCTGAGAAATACCGGTACAAGATTTTGTATTGATGATCCGAAATGACCACAGAATCCCCAAAAAGCAATTTTGGAAAAAACAAAGGAGTGTATTTAGGTGGGGCTTAGTGGTGTACCCATAGCGAATTTAAATGTGATAGACCCGAAAATATGAAGCACCCGGACGCATGGACACTGACGAGAGAAGAATCTGTATCCCACTTGACTGGTTGGTCAAGCTGGCTATCTGTGGGTCACTGTGATTCGATAAGAAAAAGATATTAAACGTAGAAACATGTTAAATACATGATGGGAAGATCAACTCTATCAGAAATCATACACAACTTTTGTAAATATTGCTCGATTTTCGCGAAGTAAATATAATTCTAATTTGATTTAATTTATTTTCATTAGATGAAGTATCATCATTATAAATATTTTTTTGCTATCATTTCCAGCATCCTAATTATTGTTGCTTTTTATCGAAACTAAATATTGCTGAATACCCTTCAGCAGGTAACAGATAAATAAACACCGCGAATCAGAGTAAAGAAAAAGTTCCAGGTGAGAATTGAACAATAACCATCTTTGCAAGAGGGTAGCCTACTCCAAAAAATTAAGACGAAGGTGAATAGTACCAAATATATATGTATATATCTTATCCTTACAGCGTCAGAACTTTATTAATCGTGTGGTCCAAAGTAATGCTTGTTTGACTACAATCGACCAATAAATAATTAATTCATTATTAATTTTCTATTGGAAGTATCCTCTCACCCGTCCAGTAAATGTTAGAAGAGAAAAATAGTGCAAATATTTTTACATCGCAATTTCGGTTTATAAAGCGTCATTGAGGCTCTGGGATGCAAGAAATAGTTGTAAATGATAAATCATTCGGTGATCAGCGTCGTAGACGATAAACTTTGAGGAATATTGCATTAGTTGATACTCTGGAGGCAGCCAAAAAATTGCAAGTTGACACGTGTAATGCCAGTAGACAGAACCAATCAGTGGACAGCACTCATTTTTTGGACAAAAAAAGAGCCGGGTCAATCGATCAAGTATAAATACGAAGCCCCAAGCTTATTGATATTTAATAAAATTTGCTTAAGAGGTGCAGGTATCCCAACGGCACTGAGAATAGAATCCACGAACTAAGTATAAAATCCGGTTGAACCGTTTGCATTCAATTCACATTAGTGCCCCTGGGAGAGGCATGAATCCAGTTTATTACCCTCTCCGAATATGATGATAGATAGCAGAGAAGTTGTAACCCCTCGGCTCTATCCAACTTCGGTATCGGGCTAGCACACCAGTCTCGTGAAAAACAACAGCAACAACAACAACAACAAAAAAAAAAAACAAACACAAACGAGTGGGTCTCAATTGATCATTCTAGAAATGGAGAGCAAATTATTTTCTCATGTATTGCTCGACACGGATGGAACTGAGCTGAGCTATGCTAAGCTTAGCATAGTATGGAGGTAAGCTGTGCAGACTGAACTCACCACAGTAGAAAGAGTTTGCAAAGGTAGTAGTATAACAGTCAGCAAGCTGGTCTCAGAGATCATTAGATGTGAAATCGATTATTTGAGCCAAAACTAAACTAAGCTCAGTCAATAAACGTTTCGGCCGTTGTAGTAGTAAAACGTAGAGTATAATGACCGAAACGTTGTATGAAAAACAACCAAGATGAGGATAGTCCGAATAATAATCGAAACCAATCTTAGTAAATAAGTATAGGTATCTACTAAGCTAAGCTTAGTAAGTGCGGGGCACGGTAATAATCTACCGAAGTTATTGCTTAATTACCGCTTTATCCCTTTTTTTTTACTACATCACTTCAACACGTGATGCTGCCAAAGACTTTATTCACTTGACAGTATTGAGCTAATAAACAGACGGGTTATATTATAAGTATTTATAAGCTTAGCTCAGCTTAATCCATTCATCATCTTTGTTTGTTCTTTCAGAAACAGTCAATCGAAACTGTCAACATAGGTTTCTTCGTTTTTTTGGACTTGGTTCGTCTCGCTGGCTATGTATGCAATTATATATGTATGGTGCAACACAGGTCGCACCAATGAAGCTAGAGCAGGGGTCCCCAAAATGTTTTGACTGTTGACGCCCTTTGGAATCGTGGACTTTTGATCGACCTTTTAATTTTTTAAAATCAATAATAATGTCATTGTTGAAGGTAAAATAACTCAATAAAGATTCATACAATAATAATAAGATATTATTACAAAAAAACAAAAAAAACAAACAAAAAAAAACAAAAACAATAACTGGTGTCTGACTTCTTTTATGGGAGGGAACCGGTTGATGATCTTTGAGAAAAAACCTTTATATTTGGTTTTAAATTACTGAGTTTTAATCTCAATTCACCCAATGCTCATCAAAGCTTTGTTGGTTCCTTCATTTTGTTAGAATTGAATCTGCAATGTTAAACCAGTTTCAACCTCACAGGATCTTGGAAATGTATGTAAAACCTCTACAAAGAAGTTTGGAATACCTTTTGACAATATTCACATTACTCTAGAAGCTACAGAGGGTCGTTTGTTAGAGCATTGCTTTAGCTTCATGATCCTCAGACAATTCAACGAGTTTATCTTGGGGGTTAGATTAATTTTCCTGTCCTGAATTAAATGGCCTAACAGTGCGGTCAGGTATGTACATTTTTCCAAATTCTCAAGCACACTTCAAAGACTTCATTCTACTTTTCAAGGCATCTTGTAAAGGTATCCAAATCATCATCAGGAATAATTTAGTTTTCATTTTCCAGTTGAAGTAAGTTGTTAAGAACTAAGATTCTCTTCGTCACAATGGCGATTTAAAAACTTCGAAGCCGGACAGGATTGTTGGAGCATAGATAATTGTTATATCTTTACCAGAGTATCGTCAGCCTTTGAATGTAAATCTGCCAAATAGAAAAGATGGTTCTCATCCTTTTTCTAACCACCATATTGAACGGAATCGACAACTGTAAAAACTCAATATTTGAGTCTTTCAAATCGAAAAACCTTTCAGAGCTAATACCTCTTGACAGACAGCTTACTCCAGTATGTAACAGTAATATAATAATCATCTTGTGACACATAGCTTCCCAAACAGTTAAGATTTAAGTGGATGTGCTTTAATATTTTATCGATCTGACACTCAGTAGTGTATCATGAAATTCATCACTGATCTTTTTCTTAGTGTTTGTGTAATACATAGTCCATAGTGAACCCGTTTGGAAGCATTTCCTACAAGAATGTAGAAAATCCTCTGTAACGACCAAACTTGGCGGTGCACCATTGGTGGCCACTGAAGGTACATTTGCAAGGTAGATTACTGTACTTGTTTAAATATTCCTCCAAACATTAAAAAATCGCCTCCCCTTTTATGACGCATTTAAGATACTTTGCAAACAAAAACTCGTCAGTGATTTGATTAGGGGTTAAAAAAATACTTGATATCAAAATCACTCACATAAGCTTTGAGAATGTTGATCTACATTAAATAGATTCATCAAGTATGATGGAAAACTTACAATTACTAAGCTTTGATGCCAAAGTTTATTTCACATCTTCAGCCATCTTATCAATACGTCTTTGCACCGTATTTGCAAGCAGTTCAAAACAGGACTAGGCACTTTTTTCATTGCAGTTTCAATCATGTCTTTGACTGACAGTATTATATTCTCTTTTGCAATAGTATTTGGTTTCCCTTTTAGTTATATTGAGAAAATATTGTATGATGTCTTTAATCTTTCGATATCAGCCTGATCAGGTGCTTTTATAAACGACAAAATATTCAATCAATTTTTATATTCATCTTATCAAAATTCAAAAAAATCAAAATCTTTTTTATCACGATGAATTCTTTAGGGGTGGTCTTTATCATTGCAGGTGTCATAGAATCATCACTAAATACATTTTCACGTGGAACAAAGCCTTAGGCCCATAGGCTTTGTTCCATTTGTAAGCTAAGGTATAAATCTAACTTTTAAGTATTGAATATTGTCGACACTTTCTATCAAGATCTGCGGGTGTCATAATGGTTGATGGGATTATAGTCGAAGTTAAATAAATGAATTGAGTCAACAAGCACAGGACAAATCTGCTTAATTGAAAACAAGAGAGGAGCTCTCTAGTGTAGAGTTCATTTCTTCAAATTAAAAGGAAACTAAACAAATCTTGTCTGCCGACTTACCGTATATACCTAACGGAATTTGCTTGGAAAACGAACTTTAACCATCGCAATTTCACCACCATCTGTTGGAAGTCTACCAAAGTGTACAATGATAGGATGCTGATATCTTTCAACATAGACAATTTCTTATCGACCTCAATAGACCTAGTGTGATTTTCAACCCCTAAAATGTCTTGACCCCCTAAGGGTCAATATCAACCACTTTGGAGACCCCTGAGCAAGAGGGTTGAAAATTCAAACTCCTTATTAGGTCTATGTTTTTTTTTCAATCTTCCCAAATAAGTCTTTAATGATGGTAGGGATTCAATTTGCAACGTAGGTTAATGCTAAATTTGTCCCTTAGTTGGTATCAACCAGCATTCAAGTTTATTTCTTTCTTTTTGACTTCTTGGTTTTCACTGCCCCTCAAACGCGAAAAAATAATATATTCATAAGTTCCTCTTTTTCCAATTTTTAATTGATCACCCTAACTAGTCATGCTGCCGAAAGATATGTTTGTTTCTAACGAGTGACTAATAAGACCTATTCCTCTTTTTTCTTTCTTTCTTTATCTCTTAGTGAATTCAGTGTAAAACAGATTTTCTACGGATTTGATGTGTCGTTTGGAGGTGGAGACAGCAGTCGTATTATTTCGTCCGTCTGTTTATCGTCTTGTATCTCATATGAACATTTCCAGCCATTTATTTATCCACTTAGTCTAGAAATAAACACCTTACTTACACAGCGTAACTCAGTTTTGACACAAAAGCACGGATATGGGACCACCATTGTGGATCGAACGCACGATTCAGTAGTAGTATTCTGCGATCTAAATTTGTTAACCACTGACTCAACGCCAAGGCAAGCGAGTTAGCACTAATACATGTAATATTTTAGGAGGCTGTCTTGTTTTTTTTTTAATAGTTACGTATTTTGCTGTAGGTGGGTACTTGCATGTTATCTGCACAGCACTCATATCCTAATCTTAACTTTCACACAATTTCCTCTTGGGTAGCAACACATTTTTCTTACATTAAAAGGAAACAGGTTTGGTAAGTAACAATAGAAATTGTCACCCGACCAAAGACTTTTGGCAGCATGCCGTGTTGGATTTATGAATTAAAAAAATGAGGAATGATCAATGAATGAATTGTCTTCGCCTTTCGTTTTGAAGATTGAAAAGTTCGATTTTTCAAAAAACAAGTTTGGATGCTGCCTGACGCAAACTAGCATAAACTTACGTTGTAAATTGCCCCCCCCTTATTAAAAACCTATTTTCGACGGAAATGTTCAAATTTTCAGTCCCTTTGCTCCATTGGTGTGGTTTGTACATGTTTGTTTGTGGTTCATATATATGCAAGACTGACTTAATAACTGAAGAGATCTATGTTGACAATATTGGTTGACAGTTTCTAACACTTTTTTCCTTTCTCCTAAGAAAGTTATATCTTTGGATTTGGTACGATTCGATGTGGCTGAATCGATGTCAGAAAATTTTGAAGTCAGGCCAAATCTTTATCAAACAGTTAAAATATTTGAAGTATAGTTGTTTTGAGAACTAAAAAAATATTTTCGCATTTCTACAAGATTTTATTTAAAAAAATGTTAATTTTGTTTACATCTATTTATTAATAAAAAATATATAATTTTCTTATTTACGTATATTAAAATTAAATTTATTTATAAATCTGAGCTATTCCTTGTACGTATTCCAGAGGGAGTTTTCCTTATTGTTTAAAACTATATTACGAATAAAAATTAAATTAGTCTTGATTTCAACAACCAACCTACGGTTGTATAAAAGGTTTTGGGTATGAAAGAAAGACAGTTACCTTTCACTGTTTTACCAACAGGAAGATTTCTTATTTATTAGTACCAGGCTCAGCGAAGAAGGGATTTTAGTATCCAGGTGCAAAAAAAGGTAAGACAACGAATCTCCACGAAATCCCCAGAAGAAAAAGAAATCAAGCAAAGAGTCACTCTAGGTTGGCAAGCTTTCGGTTTAATCAGCTTACCAACAAGAACAAGAAAATCACCCTAATGCTGAAGAAAAGGGTATAAAACCAATGCACGTTCTCGATAGTCACCTAAGAAACTGCAGACCATGCAACGTGGATAGGAGAGCACCATGTATACATGGAGAGATCACAAGACAACAAAGTATATAAGAGAAAAAAAGAGCTCATAAAATAGAATCCATTAAAAACCTCAAATGGCAATGGGCTAGTCATGTCGCAAAAACAGCAGATAACTGCTGTAAATCACGACTCAGAACATAGATCCCCAGATATCACATGCGAAACCGTGGCCGGCAGAATAAGATGATGAGACGAACTAGACAAGTTCAGAAAATATTGGCTGCACGACGCCCATGATAGAGAGGTCTGGCAAATCTTGAGAAAGGTATATGTCCAACGATGAATCTTAAAAGGCTGCTGCTGCTGATGAAGCTGTATCCTTTGTCTATTATCAAGTTGGTTGACGTCATACCATTCCTTTCCTGAGGCTATAGCCCATGTGCAACTTCGACCAAACCGAGAACTGTTCCTCAAAGAAAAAAAAGTGCAACGTTGTTCAGATGGTGGTTCTGGTTAAAAGTTCACACGCTGTACAAGTGCTGGTATTTTTTACGACCAGGGGGATATAAATGCTATCAAATACGGTATTTTCAAGACTTGATTTGATTAACTGTAGTAAATGTGATGTGTTGTTCAATATTTTGTGAAGTCTGCTCTACGACCATTTCGTTCTGAAACTGGTTATAAAGAAAGGAAATCTTTGTCTCAATATGCAATGGAACGATATTGTGACTCCTCCATGGCACATGGAAATTCTGCGATGCCCAGTCGACAGAATTTCCCTTCGGCCTCATTAGAAGAGACGCCATGAACCACCACGAAGGGGCTCTACTTTCCGCTTTGGAATCAAGGTTGTCCTTGTCCTAGATTGCCATAGTCTGCACAGTTATTCAACCCACAGCTGATAGAAGAGATGGATTCATGCTTTTTCCAAAAAGGCGTTTGTATGAAATGAACGTAAACAGCCTCGACCGGAGTTTAAACGTGGCTCACCGATCCCATAGCCCAAGCAGTTAACGGCAACGCCACTTGCACCTCCAAGTTTTCTGTCAGTAAATTAAAATCAATGCTAATTACTGGATATTGCCCTTTTTGTGACAACATGAAAAAATTGTAACATCAAAATAAAAGTGGTCTTAATTATGATAGCAAAATCAGGCATAAGTAATTAAAAAGATGATATGTTGGCAGGTAATTAGTAAAATGGTACGTCGGCTGGTGATTAGTGAAATTATATGTCGGACGTTACGAGGAAAAAATTATCTTTTGGGCAAATTTTTAAGGCTCAGAATGCTTTAAAAAAGACTGATTGTCGGTGTGTAATTAGGTAGACTGGAATACAATCATGAGACACAGTTGAAAGGGAAAGAAAAATTAGACCGAACGTAAGATTAAAAATTAAAATACGAAAGCTGCAATCAGTTCCGTAATTATGGGATGATTCTTAAATCCCTTCAGACTGGAACGAGAAAAAAATCAAAACGGGATGGAATTGACTCAAACGATGTTATAGCAAAATACGGAATGAATGTTGTGGATTTGATAAAACTTGGCGTCTTTAGGCATTCAGGAGTAAAATCCAAAGAATTCCCCTTGGATGAAATTTCATAATTGAATCACTGTAAACCCACAAATGAATGGCCGAGCGGACTGCAGATTCTTCTCTCTTTGCTCGTCTGTGTGTTGTGTCTGCGTATTTAAGCGGTACTGGTCACATTTTTAGGGCTACAGCCTTGAATATTTGCATGAGTAAATCACTGGACATCATCTTGAAATGTTTTATTTTTGTGTGCATTTTTGGGTCTTTATTGTATTCTGGCCAACAATACCCAAATTTTGTGCTGGTATATATATATATATATATATATATATATATATATATATATATATATATATATATATATATATAAGACAATTTTGGATTAAAGATCTATATTTTAAGGATAGTTTTATATAATTTTTGAGGTGATTAGTGTTAGTACTCGCGCCAGTGATTCATTTATGCGAGGTACGGATATTGTCTTAGTATTTCATTAATATCCTCATTGGGTGCCCCATACGTAAGTTTTCTTTTTATTTCTTCAAGAAATAGATCCCAACGTTTTGACAGCGGAAATAAAATATGAAGGGTGATGTGATCTTTTTCTTGATATTGCCAGAAATTATTTTGTCCACATGTGATATATTCAACATTTGGCGGGAACCCTCCTTCTTGCTTTCAGAATTTATTGGCTCTCCTGCCATTACATAAGCAATTAGCGAAAGAGGAAAAATACGCCCTTGGTCTTAAATATAAAGTGGTTATGATAACCTCTGCTGATATGTAATTCCAGATTGACTGAGTGCAAGGTACTCCATTTAACCTCGAACATGTAGGCCATATTTAATTGAACGTAAAAACTTCGCATTCGTTGACGCTGAGGTGTATAAGTCAACATTCGTTAATCTAGGTAAATTCGTGCGCAAACATTGACAAATAAGTCCCCTATTCAACACGCTCAGTGACGACAATGTACAGTATCATAAGAACAAACATGCGCATAGACACATACACACGGACTGATGCAAACATACACGCACACATACCCCCACACAGGCACACATACGGACAAACGCACACACATATGTACATACATGTTTAGATTATGTCCATTGCAGCTTGGTACCCATGACAAATGATGAGATTATTTATGTTTGGATTAGCAATTCTGCCTAGGATCAGTGTTTCAGTGCACTCACCGGTCCTCTGTCTAACATTGTGTCACATCTTGTTTTTGCAGGAGAGCAAGTAAATACGGACTAGAGCGCAGTATCTGTTCGCAGGATACGCTCTGGCTTTTCACCGGCGCAAAGCTATGGCCAATGATCGTTTACTGGGGCTCGGTATAGCTAACAGCAAGAGGCCTACAAGTCATACTATGGCCCCTCAAAATAACTTGGCCCAGTCTCAGGGGAGCAGTATCTATTTGCAGAACACGATTTGGCTTTGCACCGGTGCAATATCGTAGCCAATGATGGTTTTACTGAGGTTTGGTATTGTTAAACCACAAGAAGCATTCGATTCGTCTTATGGCCTCAAAGAATAACCCAGCCCAGTCTCGGGTAAATAGTACGCCCTAGGGCAGTACCGTCCTATCGCACTAAAAGGGATGGGTCGGTGTTGCCCTGACGCCTTCGTCACACAAGTTGCGGGGACTGGAGTAATTTTTGCAGCTCTCCTGTAATTGACACCGTACATTAAAAACGACCTTGCACTTGTGGAGAAGCAAGTGAACACAGATGAGGGTGTATTATTTGCTAACCGTAAATTCTTTGGTAGTTTTTTCCCCCGGTGCAATGACGTGGCCAATCATGGCCCACTGAGGCTCAGTATTGCTAAGTGAAAAAGACTAAGGATTCGTCTCATGACCTCAAATAGATTGACCCAGCCCAGTCTCGGAGGATGAGTAAGCCCCGGAGCAGCACATCCCCACCGCACTAAAAGGCAAGGGTCGCGCTTGCCCTGACGCCTTCATAACATTAGTTGCTGGTGCAATTATTTTCAGCTTCTCCGTGTGCAGAACCCCACATTAAACCGACTTTGTGTCACATCTTGCTCTTGTGGAGAAGCAAGTATATGGGGATCAGAGTACATTATCTATGCGCTCATCGAAAGTACTATACATACACACACACACGCACCATATATATATATATATATATATATATATATATGTGTATGTGTGTGTGTGTGTGTGTGTGTAAATATAGATACACATTTCGTTTTATATGTGATTTATATGCTCTTCTATTCGTCTATCTATCTATCTACCTATCTATCTATCTATCGATCTAGATGAGTATATATGCATAATCTGTGTAGTTATTTTCTATACAGACTACCACAAAACAAAATCTCACCGAGTACACAAGTGAATTGATCTGTGAGACGAGATGGCTGAACACCCTTCGATAATGGATGCCACGTATTTAAATTAATCGATGCATAAACACACACACACACACACACACACACACACATATACACATATATATATATATATACATATATATATATATATATATATATATGTATATATATATATATGTGTGTGTGTATGTATATATACATATATTTGTATGGGTATATATAAATCAAATAATGTGTATTTCGGCAGCGACTCTTCTCTTGGGCATTTTTTTGCTAAAAACGGCTGACAGATTTTTTCGACAGGACTTTTTATTTTGTTTTTCATTAAAAAACCTGGACAGTTTTTACATTCCTGAGTCCAAAACACTAAACAATTGATCTGCAGACAGGAAAAACTAGATAAAGAAAAAATTGTCATTTGTTTTTGAATATATATATATATATATATATATATATATATATATATATATATATATATATATATATATAACTAAGGAATGGATGTATAATCCGACAGAAATACTTATATATGCGTTATATCACTTTGAAACTCTATTTGAAATGATCTCCTGTTATGAAAAGATGAATGTATCATTTGGCCTAGGCAGTGTCGAAAGAGTATTGGAGGACAGTTCGTCTTTCTTTCCTCCTTTCCGATTTTAGGAAAATACATGGATTTAAATCTATCTATCTATCTATCTATCTATATGTGTGTGTGTGTGTGTGTGTGTGTGTGTATAATCATCCCTGAGGTATTCTCATCTAATCACAACATATTCTGCTAGGTTCTCGTAACGGCGAGTATCTGAGCAACCTCAGATTCGCAGACGACATAGCCCTTTTCGCAGAGAACCTACACGACCTCCAACTAATGATAGATGAACTAAATGAGGAGAGCAAGAAAGTCGGCCTACACATGAACTTCAGCAAGACAAAGATCATGTGCAACAACCACATTGGAGATAAGAACACTAAGATCGAAATCGAGAACACAGAACTCGAGAAAGTAGACCACTACATCTACCTAGGGCAACGAATCTCCATGAGACCCTCAAAAGAAGAAGAAATCAAGCGAAGAATCACACTAGGATGGCAAGCCTTTGGCAGAGCTAGCTCAACCTTCAAAAATAATAAGATCCCATTAATCCTAAAAAGAAGGGTGTATAACCAATGCATCCTCCCAATAGTCACTTATGGAGCTGAAACATGGAACTTAACCAAGAAACAGACCCGAAAATTGAGAACCATGCAACGTGCACATGAAAGAATAATGCTGGGCCTCACATGGAGAGACCACAAAACAGCACAACACATCCGGGAAAAGACAAGAGTTAGAGACATCATAGAAGCCATAAAAAATCTCAAATGGCGGTGGGCTGGCCATGTTGCAAGAATGGCGGACAATCGATGGACATCACGACTCACAACATGGATTCCCCGAGACCATATGCGCAACCGAGGCCGGCAAAATATTAGATGGAGAGATGAACTAGACAAGTTCAGGAAGTACTGGCTCCGTGACGCCCATGATAGAGAAGTGTGGCAAATCCTGGGGAAGGTCTATGTCCAACGACGGACGCTAAAAGACTGATGATGATGATGATGATGATGAATGATGACATGGTAATAGCAGCAGAAAGAAATGCCTGGCCGTCCAGGCAGTAATATGTGTAAAGAGTTGTTACAACCTTCAAGGTCATCTTATTGCATCGGCACACCGGGTAGTTTGCCTGGGGTCCCCAAGATTTGGAAAATAAAAACTAACGTTCATATTATTAAATAACAGACATAATGAATCTCCTGTAAATATATGTTTAAATTCATGTTCAAATCCATGTATTTAATCAGGATTAGCATTAAGACCTGCAGGCCAATTCCAGTACATTGCTTTACGATAGATTTACTATCCAGGGGGAAGATTGTGTTAGGAGGTATAAAAAAAATATTCGTGTATGTGTATTTGTGTGCGTGTGTGTGTCATTATGTACATATGTGTGAATGTCTTTGTCTTAATGCGTGTATTTATGTATATAAATGAATTTCTAAGAATATTTGTAGTGTTTGTAAGCGATCCATATTCGGTTGAGCTGTATGAGAGTGCGTTTAAATTGAGTGTGGATATTTTAATGACTATCCAATCATCTTGGCTATGTATTGCTGGGAGGGAAGGTTTTCGTTGTTTTATATGGACCTTCGCATGAAAAAATATTGAAGAAGAATAAACAATGAAGTATAACATCAGAGAAAGAGACAAAAGCAAGCGTGCAATAATCAGTTATCACAATGAATGATCCTGTGAAGTCTATTTTGGTTCTTCTCCAACGGATCTGATTGGAATTTGATGCTATACGCCTTTCTATTTGCACATATCGAATTGATAATAAATTGGGTTAAATTATATTGAAACTCTATATGAATTATCTCCCGATACTACACGGTGAATGCATCACGCCAAGACAACGTAAATAGAATAAACAATTGAAAAAAATGGATCGAACCTGCAACCAATAGGGTAGCTGCTTTAATTTAGCGTTGTGCTTACCATAGATATAAGCAGTTGCCGGTAATGGAAAGATCAAAATAACTGTTTCAACCCCAAATACTCATTTTATTAATTCACAGTCTACATCTGCTCTATTTGTTTCTTTCAGTGCGGACAGTTATATATACCTAATTCTAACTGTCACAAAAATGTCAACATAGGTTTCTTCAGTTTTCCAGTTGGCCTGTCTGGCTGGCTATGAATGTATATATCCCACGTACTAGTCGCACCAATGGTGCTAGAAGGCTAAAAATTTAAACATCTATTCTTTATTATTTCTAGTAGATTGGTTCCTAAGTTTGTGTCCGACATCATTCACGATTGTTTTCTTCAGACTTTCTGGTGATAACTGCCCAACAAAAGGCGAGAGAAATGAATTATTCACTGATCACCCTTTTCCCCAAATCTTCTGATTGATCATCCCCAAACATAGCATGTTGCTAAAAGAAGTTGATCACTTGACGGTTTCTACTGACCAGACCTATTGTCTTTTTCATCTGCAAATTTCACCTTCATCCTGATTTAGAGGAATAAAATGTACAATCTGTAATGAGCCATTGAGCTATAAATCTCTATAACTGGTCCACTGATGGTATTTGGCATTTTTTTGAACAATGATCTACTTGATACATCGATAAATATACACACATTTGTTGTATATTCATTGTTGTTCTCTTGGTCTCAGAATGACTGTTTGATTATATCCGTTTGAGACCGTTATTTTTGTTTGAGTTTTGAAAGTGTTGTCCTTTTCCTTGCTTGTCCAACGAGAAGAAAGCAATTAACAAATAATCAATTTTTGATTACAAAAGAACAGAGCTTCATTCTGTCTCCACAGATAATAGGAAGTCACTGAAATTGCCTCTCAATTCTTTTTAATCACATCCGTTTAAAAGTTATTTTCCTGGAGATTTGAGAGAGATGTCCGTTTTCTTTGATTCTCAGACGAAAAATATAATTATTCTATGTTTGAAAATAACAATGGCTGACTTAAAATAATCTCTCACCAAAATAACCCCAAAGTGGCCCGAAAAAATCGGTATCCAATTATTATTTCATGTTGAAATGAATCACTTTATTAGAAATATCATTCTAAAATTCGTCAGTACTTTTTATTAATTCAAGATATTTTTCACGCTTCCATTTCAATGTTTTGTCTGCTGACGTGTGCAAGCCAAGAATAGGTCAATAGAGATTACCCTGAGACAAATCGACATAACTGAAAAGCAAGCACCAGTCAGAGCAGTGTTTGGATAATAAAATGAAGACAAGGTGCAATTTTCAAAAGAGCGGCGTTACGACATTTATGCCATTTACCACTTTTGAATTTCCCAAAATATTATTCCCGACTCTATTGCAATATCTTCAGCACCAACGATTTTTTTAGGCTGACGTCTGTAGATCCAGAATAGATAGGACAAGGGGGATTCTCCAGAGACCAAGTAGCATAGTAGTTATGAATCGCAGAAGTTTACGGAGGAAAAAATGAAGACAAAATGCTTTATTCAAAAGGGACGTTACGTAATTGACGCCGTTTACCGCTTAACAGGTTAATTAACGTCCTTTAGCGCTGAACGTTTTAAACGCAATTACCTTTACTTAATCTGAATCTGTGTAGTGAAATACGTGTTCGCTCATTAGACAAAGGATATTATAAAAAGAATCAGTTCTGGGGGTCAGCTCGCCAATCAGTCTCCCTTATGGTTAGTTTTGACTCACCTATCCAGCAAGTGTTTAGCTTAAAAGTAGCTCTCCCATCTCATTGGTCAACTTCTCAAACAAAGACATCTTTAGCAACAAGCAGCAACACCAGAGAATTTGAATTGTTGTAGTTAGTTGGTGAAAGAGACGAAAAACGAAAACATTTCTCGCTAGTAAGCCAACGTTTTTCAGTTTCTGTTCAGTTGAACTTTCCTCCATCAAACCTTTTTCCAGTATTTGTTTTCACCTGCTGTTTCCATTCCTCATTTTTTCGGAAGCTGATCTTGTTATTACAACGGAGCTGTCAATTTTACAAAAGGCAATCTCCTCAGACGTCCAGGTACAACGATGCAATGGGTTTCCCTCGTATTTGTCTGCCATGTTGGAAAAACTTGCGAATGAAAGTTCCTCGTCGTTATACAACACACATCGCTGCCAACCCAGATCTACGTTTCACGATATCTATATACGTTTCTGTGTTTTTAAAATTCAATCAAATATAAGTTATTTCTGAACATTTTTTTAAGCTTTCATTATTACTTAGCAACCAGAAATAATCCTCCATACAAGTGTTAATGAATAGGTAAAAATAATTCATTTAATACTGCCTGTATTGGATTAGATGTTATTCATGTTCGGCATAGAATCTGGGGTTTACTGAGCGCGGAATTTCAGGCTTTTTAAAAAGAGCTGCTGGTAGCCCTGTAGCAAAAACGATTCTTCAAACTTCGTCAGTTAACTCTGCAAAATTAAAATTCTAATTAATTAGTTCCATTCCCATATTTCTTCTCAACTTAACTCAACTTAATCGATTTTTTTAAATCAGGCAATTTTATTTTGTCCAATTAGCATACAGACTTCATCAAAATGTTTTATTTGATTTTATAAATTTTCACTGTGAAAATAAACGCAGCTTACCTGGAAATATCTACACATACGTATAAAAGAGGAATACACCCCCATCCATACGCAAAAATATACCCGTTCAAATGAAATAAGATGTCCGCACATAGGCACATAAAAGTATATAAAAAGACATGCGATAACATTCCTGGTAAGTACATTATCATTTTTGCTTCATTTTGAATGTTGAATGTGAAAGCCATCGAAATGGTATGTCAGCAATCCAACTGCTTTTAGACTTCATTAGAAAACCAACACTTTCCTTAAAATTGTCAACACAGGTTTCTACAGTTTTCAAGTTGGTGTGACTGGCCGGCTTGCCACATATGTATCACACCTGAAGGCTGTACCAATAGAACTAGAACTGAAAACATCATCTTACACTTCTTCAATTGGCAATTGGCTGGATATGTTCCGAAAACGTCAGACAGCCGTTATACATCACGACTCACAACTTGGATCCCGAGAGATCATATTTGAAATTGTAGCCGACAGAAAGAAAGATGGTGTGACGAGCTGGATAAATTCAGAAAGTTCTAACTCCACGATGCCCATGATAGAGAGCTCTCACGAATTTTCGGGGAGGTCTATGTCCAACAACAAACGCTAAAAGGCTCCAGCTGCTGCTGATGATTATGATATTTAGAAATTTTTGTTTTTGTTTTGGGTTCAATTCGCGGAGTCATTTTATGCTAATTTGGTCCTTCACATTTGTATATTGAAAATTCAGACTTTCCCTGCCCAACAAGAGGCAGGGGAGTTATTCTGTTCCTTGATCACTCCCTCTTCCAATTTTCTTAATTGATCACCCGACACAGCATGCTGCAAAAAGATGCTCGTCACCTGACGGTTTCTATTGATTGACAAACTAAATCTTTTTTTCAAGGTTAGTAATTTATTTAGTGATTGATAGAATCAACGTTTTATCAGACACTTTGTTGTCTCTAGTACCTCAGCAATAACAATCATCATCATCACCAGTCTTTTATCGTCCGTTGTTGGACATAGACCTTCCCCACTAAAATTCTCTATCATGGGCGTCGCAGAGCCGGTATTTTCTGAATTTGTCTAGTTTATCTCTCCATCTTGTATTCTATCGACTTCGGTTTCTCGTGTGATCTCTGGGGATCCATGTTGTGAGTCGTGATGTCCATCGATTGTCTTTGATTCTTGCTACATGGCCTGCCCATTGCCATTTCAGTTTTCTTAATAGATTCTATGATGTCTCGGACTCCCGTTTCCTTCCTTCTATACTGTGCTGTCTTGCTATCTATACATGTAAGCTGAAGCACGATTCTCTCTTGCGCATGTTGCGTGCTTCTCAGTTTGCAGGTCTGTCTCTTGGTTAGGTTCCATGTTTCAGCTCCATGAGTGACTATCAGGAGGATGCATTGGTTGTATACTCTTTTTTTTAGGATTGCTGGGATTGTCTGGTTTTTGAAAGTAGAGCTTGCTTTGCTGAAGGCTTGACATCCTTTAAAGATTATTCGCTTGATTTCCTTTTCTTTTGAGGATCTCATGGAGATTCGTTGTCCTAGGTAGATGCAGTAGTGTACTTTCCTCAGTTTTGCATCTTCGATTTTGACAGTAATGATCTTATTCTCGACGTGATTTTTGTACAAGACTTTTCTTTTACAGAAGTTCATGTGTGGGCAGACTTTTTTGCTTTCTTTGTTTAGGTCATCTAGCATTAGTTGGAGGTCGTGTAGGTTCTCTTCGAAAAGGACGATTATTAGATGATGGTATTCAACGACTTTAAAGTCACTTCTCTCAGGATTTGTGTATTCTTGAAGAACACCTGTGTCCAATACCCTCCCTCTGTGTTTGTAAATTGGCAACAGACACACACAAGCGTGCACAGAGAGAGAGAGAGAGAGAGAGAGAGAGAGAGAGAGAGAGAGAGAGAGAAGAGAAAGAGAGAAACGGAGAGAAACAGAAAAATTTTACAGCTTACATCATCATCCTTATGGGCTGAATTCGCAAACAAAGGTTTGGGGTACGTTTGTGGCAGGCCAGACCCACACAGGTCGGTCAAATTTTCCACAGTGGCTGCTGGAGAAGATGTAGTATCTAGAGATAGCTCAGATTTTACAACTTGCTTTTTCTCTCCAGCTCTTATGTACATACACAAGGAAATACTGCCGTCACACGGACAGTGGTACTCACATGGACACCGTGCGTGCAGACACACGCACACATACACAAACGTAGATACGAACACACACTTAGGGACACAAATACACACATCAAAACACACTAAAAGACACACCGAGATACACTGAAGCACACATACGTACGCACACGTACACGCAAAAACACACAAATTTCTACGAATACATCGAACATTGAAACCTTTCTGTTTCTCTTTCGGTAGCAATGGACTCTTCCAGTCCTGCTGAAAAGAGCTCAGTAGTTCCGTTTCAGAAAAAAGTCATTTCATAAAAATTCAGACATAGCCAAGATTTTTTTTCAAACATTACTCAAAGAGGCGTAAAACAATAGACTGGATTCACTGCTTTTTTCTGCGGATCCATTTCTGTTGTCAACATCGTTTAATGTTAGCTTTACATTGACTTTCGTTCATTTCGGTAAAATAAAGGAATCTATGAATGCAAATTGCATCTGGGATGGATTCTCGCAGTAATCATAGTTATTTATGATCCTGCATTAGGAAAAAAGAAAAAAAATTGAAAACAATGAAAACCAAGACAAAACAATATCTAAGTACTGCATGGAAATGTTTCTTTTTCTCATTTTGTCCTTAAGGAATCCGTCCATCTGCCGGATAATTGTGGTTTTCTGGAAAAAGCATTACTTTAGAATTTTTATTCTTCTTCTGCATATTTTTCCTTTTGGTTTCCAGATTCGTGTCCCCTAAATCCGTTTTACAAACACACACACACACACACACACACACACACACACACACACACATATATATATATATGGTATTGTTATATATTTACATAAAATCTCAGCTAGGAATCTTAATGCAAAGCAAAGGTTAAGCTCCTTTCGTAAAACGGTATTACTGTAGGGAATTCAATTCTCACTAGGTGTCATGACCTTGTGTCAAGTTTAGTTAAGTTTATCAAATATCTACCCAAAGACATTTACTAACAAGAAAATTTAAAGTGAGCTTGTATTCTGTTTGATCGATATGCATAAAACATATTTCATATATATATATATATATATATATATATATATATGTATATATATATATAAAACATATTTTATATATATATATATATATATATATATATATATATATATATATATATATATATATATATATATATATATGATTTATGTAACTTAATGATGGAACTACTGCATCGACAGATATGTTGTAGAACTCTGGTATATGTGATGATATAGCACTCCTTATACTTTTACTTGGGAATTAAATACGAAACCCTTCTCTAAGCTAGATATCAAAAACGTCAATTCATACGATGGCCCCCTATAAAAGCCCCTTTGGTGATCACTTTGGCAAAAAGTTCGTAATTATACAATATGAAAAGAAACACAAATTTAAAATTAGGATGTAGGCAGATGAAACTATTAAGCAACATTCTTTAATAAAGATCTCGAGTGATGATCGTTGATGATGATCATAATTCACATAAACGAGGACAATATAGCTAATTTCTCAAGATCAGGCTTTTATTTATACACCCCAAGGCTCAATTTCAAAATTATACACGAAATTATGAACAAATGACTTCCCCCTCGACATATTCAACATCATTAAAATATGGACGATCAACGACGGCTCCGTAGCAATGACGTCAAAAACAAGCAACTTTCAAAACTCTGCTTCATCATGAATCTTTGTCTCATTATCCAGCGAAACATGTTAACAAATTGATAATTTTACAAACAATTTGTCTTTCTTTCAACACCCACACATTCGCACACGCGCATTTGTGCGCAGCCTATGGCTGTAAAACATCGACTCATTACTCAACTCACGTTTTTTCGATCGTAGTTTCCATATAGCTGGAGATTACTGCTTGGAGGACAGATATTTTCAGCTAGTGTTAATAAAAATTGAAGGTGAGATAGGTGTTGTTTTACAGAAATAATGGATACCTCTTACAGAACCGTCACTTTGGTTTACTGTTTAATTTACTTCGAACAAACTGAAAAACAAGAGTAAATCTAGATGAAAACTGTAGTTTCAAGTTCTAATTACTGTAGATAAATTGATAGAATCATGAAATTAGAGTAGATATTGCAGTTATCACAGTGTCGTACCTTTATTTGAATTGAACTCTTCACAAAACAAAACTTTTAATTTCCTAACAATATGACTGCTTACCTTTCCAAAGTAACCAAAAAAAACTAGACCTTTTGGCACCAGTGTTACTATAAATAACACAGCCCCAAACCCTCTCAGTGAAAGTTTGACCTCTAAGTGACAAAACGAATGAACTCTGGGACACGGCAATCAGTGACTTCAATTATTGAATTTTTGGACCATTTAAAAAACTAGAGTAAGTATTTTTTCCTGTACCATGCCGTGTCACAAACACAGTTATGAACACACACCAGTGGCTCCTTCAAATACACTTTCTCAAACGCATAGACATCAACAGCAAAGTAAGTGATCTCACCCAGGACCAGATAAGTACACACTTATGCATACACAGTCTATAAGGGATGATGATTTACTTTCCAAGAGCACAAAAAATCATTTTCAATTCAAATAAAAGGTGGCCTGCAATTAAAGAATGAACAAACACGAACAATAAGCTTAAACTGAATCTTATTTGGGATTTTTTCTAGTTGTAGCGGCATATCTCGTAGAGGACCCAATTAAGTGTGGGTACAATTCACAGTAAGGTTACTACAATTAAAATTGAATGCAACTCCACGAGTTGTGCAATAAACAAAGAGATAGTCAAAAATTAAGTTATGAACAAATCTATTGAAAACAACACAGGGAACCATTTTTGTATTAAACAAATAAGAGTATAAAGATTTATCTTGAACAAATAAATGTTCACCTAGTTTGTATGTGAGTTGTGCGAAGGGAAATATCAAAAGGGAAATATATATATATATATATATATATATATATATATATATATATATATATATAATAGAACAAATATGCACCTGAACTTTTTATCAGCTTTATGGTTCAAAGACCTTGGGTAGATATATCACTTCTGTTTATATATATACATATTTATGTATATAGAATAATCATATATATATAAATAAACACACACATATATGTATGCATGTATGTATGTATAAACACATACTTATATAAACATACATATATATATATCTAAACACAAATGTACATAGACACACAGGCATGCATACATATAAACATATATTTATATATACATGCATGTATGAACACACATATATTTATATACATACATAAACACAGACACACACATATGTATATATACATATATAAACACACACACACACACACACACACACACACACACACACATATATATATATATATATATATATATATATATATATATATATATATATATATATATATATATAACAGATGCCCTTACAGAATTATGGAGTTGCATTTAATCCCAAGATTAGGAAAAACGTTCACAATTAAGATTCGATTCAAATCTATTGTTGGAGTTCGGCGTCTTTGAATAGCAAATGAGTAATTTTATGTGCTACATGAAAGTAATTCATCGTCATTAGCAGCAGCCTTTTAGCGTCTGTCACTAGACATGGACCATCACCAAAATCCCCCAGACCTCTCTATAATGGGCGTTGTGGAACCAAACTTTTTGAACTTGTCTTTTTAGTCACGCCATCTCATATTTTGCCCGTCACACTTTCGAATATGATCCGTAGGGATCTAAGTTGTGAGTCGTGATGTCCCTTGGTTGTCTGACATTCCTACTACATGACCAGTCCATTGCCATTTGAGTTTTCTAATGGATTCTATGACATTCCTGACTCCCATTTCTTCTCTAATATACCGTACTATCTTACGATCCCTCCATGTGAGGTTGAGCATAAATCTCTCATAAGCATCTTCCATAGTTTTCTGTTTGCGGGTCTTTTGGTTAGGTTCCGTGTTTCAGCTCTATAGTTGACTATCGGGATGTTACATTGGTGGTAATTCCTCCTTATTTTCTTGTTCTTAGAAATTGAGCTTGCTCAACCGAAAGTAAATAGTAGTTAAAATTAATACCGCAGGTTTTGGAACCAAAATGGCGAAAGAGATAGGCGCGCGCGCGCGCGCGAGAGAGAGAGAGAGAGAGAGAGAGATCTAAAGTAAGAAAATTGACGAAAAAGCGGATTGTATAAACATTATTAATTCAAAAGGCTTCTTTATTTCTAGTGATGCTTCTGGGGGCTTTGGAAATGTAATCATAAAACTAGATAATTATTCATTTTTTCTTTTACCTGTAATGTGTTGGTCCTCACGTTAATGTCTACTCGTATCTACTTACGGTTAGTGGGTAGTAAGGGAAGCAAAACATATTAATAGGCCTTGAATGAAAAAATTCAAATAGCATCGTACTCGTTGACTTTACCAGAGAAAGAAATCAAGCAGTTTTACTGGAGAAAATGTTTAAATTATGGCCATCTATAAAAGGTAGCGTTTTAATGGGATATAAACTGTCAGATGGCCAATGTCTTTTGGCAGCACGCCGTGTACGGGGTGATCAATTTAAAAAATGAAAAGAAGTGTGATCGATAAATAACTTCTCTCACTTCTTGTTGGGCAGTGATAACTAAAACAAAAGCTCAAATTTTCTAAGAAAAAAAACAACAAAACAACGTGAATGCTGCCGGACGCAAACTGAGGGACCAATTGAGCGTAAGCAAATTGCAAAACTGAAAACTTCTGTTGGGAGAATTTTCAAAGAAAAAAACAGTGAGGAGAAAATTTGTTTACCTTTGTAGCTCTATTGGAGCGGCTTATACGCATGATACACACATACATAGCCAGCTTATCATCCAGACAGTCAGCTAAACTAGCTTAAAAACTGAAGAAACATATGTTGATAGTTTTGGTGACAGTTTTAGTTACTGGTTTTCAATGGAACGAGGAGATAGAAATATGAAAAAGAGTAAGGACACATAGCGAGAAAAATTATGTTTTCCTAAGTAGATCCATTTTTTCGGTTGAGGAAGTGACGTGCTTCCTAATTGGCCGGTGAATATGGCTAATTATCAGTGCAATAAGTTCTGGAGAAGCCAAAAATCAGTCAAACTGGGACGAAAACACAAGATATGCATAATGAACCAGGTACCAACCTGCAGCGTATGGTGCTTTCTTTCTTGGTTATGCTGTGTCCCCAAAAACGTTAAAAAATCGTGTCTCTAAAACTCAACGGATAATGAAAGCCTGTAGGAAAGTTGGTCCCGATTGTAAATTGTAAAGTTTCACGCCCTCACTGATTCGATATAAAAAACGGCAAACTAAACAATAGAAATAAGATTCAACAAAAGAAAACAAAATTTGGATTGGACATTATTATCCACAGCTAATACTGTCTAATCCAATTTCTCTTTTCCATCGATTCTCTGTTATATACAATAGGAACCACTTTTCCCACATTGTCCACCCCGCAAAAGTGCATTGCTTTTCGCAGATACTAAGATGTTTTTACGTTTTCATGCATTCGTAGCACTGGGCACACCCCAAATACAAAGCACCAAATGCCACTAGCATCAACAACAACAAAATACAGGAAAAAAAAAGTAGACCCAGGCATACAACAAAATACCAAGAAGACGTAATATTCTTTCAAAAAAGGAATGGTCGTGTCAGATTTGAAAATGGTTTAGTCAGCACTGAGATGATTTTCTTCTTGCCTGAAAAAAAAAAATTAAGCCAAAAATCAATAATCCAAGTGGAGATCAATATCAACATCGGAAAATGAAGAGAAATCAAGAAGAAAGAGAAATGAAAGATGTATAGTCAGAATATTTTCCCACTTGTTATATTTTCGAATTGTTTAGGAAAGATAGCGTCCTTCATTGGTGGACAGATAATCGGTTGATTATCAATTATTAGTCTATTGTTATCTGACGTCCGAAAACCGGTCAGACGAAGACAAGGTCACCAGATCGATATATTGAGAGACATCTGACTACAACTAACTACGTTTAATGTGTGAGGCATTCGGCAGTAAGATATGAAGAAAAAAACCCAATGAAAAACACAACTAAACCAGGACTTATCAAAAGAAAATACTACCTATGCCTACAAGAAATGAAAATCCAAGATGATATCGATATCAAGTATCGAGAAAATCGATATCAAGTATCAAGGGAATCGATATCCAGTTTGAGAAGCCTTATTTCTATCGATGACGATGCAGGGCTCCACCAACTTAGCAGATTCATATTTCCAATCTTTACATGTAAGTATAGACATCGTTTTTTTTTCAGTGTATCTACATATGTATATACTCAATTATATACGAACAGATGTAGATATCATTATCTGACCTGAAGTGCTGAAAATTGCGGAGATCGAAACACAGCAATCTCTCAACCAACATCATATCAAGTTTGGATACGGACTAGAACGATGTAGAAAAATTGCTAAAAATGAAGAGGGTGGTAAAAAATAAGCCCCCCCCCCAAAAAAAAAACAGGTCCATAAACAAATACGGCCTGAGAAACTAAGATGGTGAAAAATTTGACTGAACATAACCTGGTGGTAAATCTATTTTTTGAAAGTTAATAGGGTTGAGTGTTAAACAAATTTGATAATATGGTTGAGACGGCTAAATCGTCCGAGCATACAATAGAAAACAGGAAATAAATTTGTCGAATATCACAGGCCCGTAAAAATGTATGGTTAGAGATATAACAGGGCGGTAAAAAAAATGGCTGACGTACTATAACCAAGATAACATAACCAAGAAAACAACATTTTACATCGGCACTCACAACATGAGAAGGTTCCCCACCCCAATAGACATGCACCTAACCGACCATGAAAATGAAATCAAAAACATCAAATGGTAGATTATCGGTATTACCTAAAAGAAAAAAAAGACCTAGACAAGAAGCAATTGAACTAAACGGTAAACATCTTTTGAATAACTAAGAAAAGAGACAGCAGAGAACGCTTTCTTATTCATAAACAACTCGAAGACAATGTTGTAGGATTCAAAGCTATCTTTTGGCTTCCAAGGAGGTACAAACTGAACATCCATCAAATTAACGCTCTAATTTCACAGTCAACCAAGAAGGAGATAGACAGCTTTCACGATGACTTGAATTTGATAATTCAAGATACCAAAAACACGGCGCATTAGTCGGACAGGGTAATGAAAGATGATTCAGAAAGGCGTGCAGATGTTGTTGATTTTGTAACAGCAAACATGTTCAAAATCATGAATATCTTCTTTAAGAAGAAAACTAATAGAAAATGGACTTTGGGAGCTTCAATCATGGAAGTGACGGTTTCTGACAACAGAATTTAGTCACAAAAAACATTGCCTACCGTATTCAATGTTGCATCTTGAATAATTTCTGGGATCATACACTTTACGCCATTGTTTTATCTTTAAGAGAAAAGGCGAACAGCATTTCTTTTGCCCTGGGTCATTATAGACGCAGCTCACAGCTTCTCCCACTCTCTATCTCTCTCTCTCTCGTTCACTCTGGTATCATGTCTCCTAACAGCCAAACCGCCGACGACTCTAAAATAACATCATAATCATTTCTGGGCTTGGAACGCTCAAAGAATTTCCCTTTAAAAATTAATGGTACTTGCTTCTCCCCTTTATGCCATTTGGACTTTTTTTTTGTTTTTTGTAGTTCTACTTTACTTTCGGATATCGGTGAAAAACGTGTATATAAACAAAGTTAGAAGACTAGATTTAATGGTATTGGGGAAAACACAGTAAAAAGTTCGCTTCGCTCATTTGTGAGGAGAAAGTAAATAACATCTGATATATATATATATATATATATATATATATATATATATATATATATATATATTGGCAAATACGGAAACCTTGCATAAAAACCGAAGAAACTTGAAAAAAATGTAAAAAACAGGTCCGGCTAGTCCTCCATTGGAAACCGTCACGTGACCAACGTCTTTTGGCAGCATGTGTGGGTGATGATAAAAAAAAGTTGAAAAAAGGGGTGATCAATGAATGAGTCTCTTCTCTTGCATTTACAAAATGTACGTAAATGCTACCAGACACAAAATCAGAGACCAATTTAGCATAAACTTACATTGAAAGTTGAATCAAACCTTCAAAAATACATTTTGGGATAGAAGGCAAAGGATAACAAAAGGTATTCTTCGACATAATAAAGAGTGAATATTGAACGTTTCAGCCCTCTGGGGTCACTGGTCCGGTCTGTGCGCACCTTACATGCATACACAACCGCTCAGCCAATCTTGCTAAAAAACTGACGAAGTCCAAGTCGACATTTTTGGTGACAGTTTTTGTTGACGATTTCTAACATCGCAAAATCGGATTCTATCAGATTTCTTTTTTATTTTTGTTTTTGTTTTTGAGTTCTGTTTCTTTCAGGATGGTACATTGATAAAACCTCTGGTGTACAATGTTCAGCAAATTAGGAGGAAAAACCCACAAAAGTTTTGCTGCGTCGATAAGGCAGAACAGCCAGAGACGGACGAAGCGAAGAGATATAATTAGGTGACACAAGCTCTTCCTCTTTGTATAACTTAGTTATCACCGCATGAAAAAGAATTTCATTTGTATCATTTGATTGTTAGGCTGACAATGGCCGTATTTAGATACCAAAGATCATTGATGAGCATTGGATATCCAACAATGTTCTTACGTATCATTGAAAATAAACGGTATTATAGGGTGAGTGTTTTCAGCTGAAACTTGGACGGGAGACAAGATGGTCTTTTTAAGTTCGTTTTATGAACAGCGTCGTCTGCATTACAGTAGATATGTGCATTGCTTTATTTAGTTTAGTAGATGACTACAAAAGCAGTACAGATAGTTACTACTAAATTCACTAGTAAAGACTACTGCCGATATAACGCAAAATCAGCGGAATTGTCTAAATGGAGTATATTTTTTGTAGAAATAGTTTGATTTCACACTGATTACATACATTGAAGATGGAAAGAATCTAAGTTTTGATGACGTCTCTTTGATTGCCATAAAAGATGTTTATGGTGAGCCGGAACAACCAAATTGGTTTCTGATTACATAAACTTCTGATTGTAGAAAAATAGTTTTTTTTATATCTTTGTTATTTTTGGTCTTTGATATTTTTGATTAAATAGACTTTTGATTTAATTTAAAACTGTGTATTTTCTTTTTTTTTGTGAAAAAATTGAAAATACGAATTTGATTATTCTTTGTTAAAAAACAACTTTCGAATAAAAAAAATGTTTTTTTTATATCTATGTTTTGATTAAATGCACTTTTGATAAAAATTAAAATTATTCATCTATTTTAGTAAGAAAGTTAGAATTTCACCATTTACGTAATTTCGCCAATTTGGTATAACACACACACACACACACACACACACACACACACACACACACACACACATATATATATATATATATATATATATATATATATATATATATATATCAGGCATAGACTTATCCACAAGTTACTGAGCACCCATGCAGTCTAAACTACTATTCAGCCCCACAATATCTATGAAAACCAACGTTCCATCTGAGCAACACAACCAATAAAGTACCCATAACTGCTGGTACTACTTCCAATAGGATATCCAAGCATACCAACACAGATTTCCCCACGGACAGAATACAGTCTGAGCTTACCATTATGAACCAAAAGGAATCCTCTTTCTTGATTTCCATTTTTCCTTCCAAAGTAAAACGTTTCATGCAAAATTCATTTTCAATGGAAACTTTTCAACTAATGAGAGGTGCACACATGTTAGTGAAGATGGAGATCCCTCCTAAAACATATATTGCATATTAAATAATTGATTTATAAATTAATCCATTGAAAAAAAACTCACCATATACTTTTATTCCTGAGTTTGTTTCATTCCCCATTGTTTACACACGCACACACACACACACATATATATATACATACATATATATATATATACATGGGAAAATAATGACCAGACATAGAATCTCATCAGCCTTCTGAGGACTTGTACGAAACCAGTTAACGTTTATTAAAAACTACTATACTTGAAAACATAACTAAAAATTTGGCTTTCTCTTTTTACACTTCTCTTAAATTTATTTAACCCTCATGGCAAATTTACCAACCTATTTTACCATACACACACACACACACACATACACACACATACACACACACACACACATATATATATATATATATATATATATATATATATATATATATATATATATATATATATATATCAACGCAAGTTTTTAATTTCATTGAAGACCATTGAAGAGGTTTGTTTTATCAATTTTTAGAAAATTTCCCGTTCTAGCACAAGCTAACGGATATTTTGGTCACACAATTTCTCTTTCTCTCTCTCTCTCTTTCTCTCTCTCTCTCTCTCACACACACACGCACACACACACACACACATATATGTATATATATATATATATATATATATATATATATATATATATATATATAAATTTGAATTTTTTTCAAAGCATAGATGGACGTTGACAAGAAAAATTAACTGAAAAAGTTCTTGTCTATGGTCTTACTTGAATCGAAGTCAAATTGAAGAATAAAGATAAGAAAGAGCCTTATGTACATTCACACAACGTCTTTATGTGTCTTTTAGGCTGATAGATTGACGGATAGACATTGGCTGCAACGAAAATGAACGGAAGAAAAAGACAAAAAAGGATCAGGGAGAAAAACATAAATAAAAAAAAAAGATTATTAAACTCTGTTCCTTAAATCTTAACAATGCCAATGGCTGCCAGGTCAGACATTTGATTGGCACAATCGGCTTTATCACGTACTGAGAAACTAAAAGGACAAGAAGAAGCATATACCTTTTATTTTCAAGTAACATCGTTTATTCATCCATGCAGACAAATCGAGAATCGTTTGTCATATGCGTCAATTGATTTAAAATGGGCTTTTCGAACAGAAGTCAATTGCGTAATTGAATTAGGTTCAGTTTAGTTGAGGTTGGATTAAGCTAATAAGAATATCAGTAGTTAAATCTAGTATCACCGGTATCAGAATTAAGATTAATATAACATCTATGTATTCATTTATAGAAAGTGCCCTCTTCTAAGAAACTCAATATGAGTCCCTATTGGACAAAAGTACACGAAAACCGATGCAGTAAAAATATAACATCTATTAGAAAATAAATTTACTCACATAACACAGCCATGAATCACAATTACGAAGAGCATTTGTTTACTGAGTGTATATAATTATGAAAGTCTCAAATAGAGAAAGTTTTTATTTCTTATTTAAAACTTCCCAATGTGTGTGTGTTCCAAATACCATGGGGTAACTGATTCGATGGTCTGGGTGCTATATGAATGAAATACCCGTATTCATATAGGCAATATCTAAAGTCAAATCATCTAATCTCGGATGTTAACCAGGCTTTGCAATTCATAGGGGTCCATATCATGCAGACATTTCAATAATGTAATTAAAATTTCAAAGGCAACACTTTCTTCTACCCTAAGGCAATGCAGACAGGTGATATTGTTTTGTTTTAATCTACCAGAGTATGATATAGCTCCCAGCATCGGAGATATATCTCATACTGGAGGATCAAGACAAAAATAAAATTTGATAAACTTACGATGAGTAGATTCTAAAATTTTTACTTCTTTATGCCATACGTTTTATCCGATATTTCACCTTCTCTTAAGGAATTTCCGGTGCATTGGAAGTAAAAAGCAAATCTACGTGTAGGAGGTTTTTTGAAAAATATCCTTATTTCATGATCAAGAATAGTCCAGGCATGTTGAATGGGATTCATTGTTTATGAAAATCATTTAATAGCTTCTTAGGCATGTTACACTTTAATGAAATATTTTGATGCAAAAACTATCTCTTTCACACATTAACAATGTATTTCTATGTAAAAGCTATCCTAAGCACTTTTAAATACTACTTGTTCTCAAACGGCAATGAAACATGATGGGGGGAATGGCAGAGATTTTGTGTAGGTTTGAGAACTAGTAGTATCGAAAAGTGGTAAGGAATGGCAGGGAGTGGTGGGTATAAAGCTACTGCCTGACAAGTCATTATTGTATCATTTCTCTTCTTTTGCAGAAAGGTTTGGAGCTGTATTCTCCAATAAGATAGAACTGCTCTTGTCCAAAATATATTAAAAAAGTCTGTCTTGCTGATTGGATATCTATTTTTAAATTGAACCCCCCCCCCGTGCACCTCAGAATGCTTGAACCACGTGTCCTCCAGATTGGTTCTCACACCATTGCCCAGTCCTACTCATGTTCTTTACTCACATGAGGATCGCAAAGACACTCCTGAGGGTCACAGAATGGCTAAAAAGAAAAAAAAAACAACTCAGGTTAGCCACTCGATAGAAACCGTCAAGTGACCAAAGTCTCTTCAAAGCAGGGGTGATAAATGAATAAATTGCTGTTTTTGTCGATGAAAAAGTCAGAATTTCCACAAAACAAGCAGGCACAAATTAGATACAAATCTAGCATAAACGTACATTGAAAGCTGCCCCCCTTCCCTAAATAAAAAACTTATTCGGAAGGATTGAAAAGCAACGAAGAAAACACGACATAATAATGAGTAAATCTTTAATTTTCAGTCCTCTAGCTTCATTGATGCGGCATATTCATATGATACACACATAGCCAGCCAGCCAGCCAGCCAGCCAGTAAGACCATTTAAAAAACTGAGAGAAATTATGTTGACAGTTTTGGTTGACAGTTTCTAAAAAATAAAATAAAGAATTGTAAAAAATGTAAAAAAATGAAAAATGAGAAAATAAAGAATGTTAAAAGCAAAAAATAATGAAGATATATTACTTTGCAATTTCGGGATATAAAGCGTCATTGACACCCTAGGATAGGGAAATATAGCGAATAATGAAGCATGTATGAATGTATAAAAACTACTGACGTATCCAATTCCAGTACAAGTTCTCGATTATTAAATTAAAGTAACATTTAATGGATAAAACTTAGTGAAAGAAAATTGAAATTATTTCTTCGTCATCAGACCAACGAGATTCTGTGTTCAGAATTGAGACAGAAATGTCTGGAAAACACTGCCATATCTGATAGCAGACTGCAGTGCCAGCAGTCCACTATCAATTATCAGCGTCAATCGAAATTTTAGGCTAAGCAATATTCACACTTATTCTCGTCAGTTTTTTCGGAAATTGAGGTAGAGATGATGTTTGTGTGCCAACAGTTAATAGGTACGTCCGTTATCTCAATTCACTCACCGTTTTCTCTCCAGAATGTTGAGATTTTAAAAACAGACATTCTTGTGGCTGCTTATAACTTATAACAGGTTATTGACTTACGTAGACGCTTTTCAGTTATTAAAAAAAAAGAAGCTTTTTTCTGTTTTGGGAGGACGATCTGCAATACTGGCTTATTTGACGAAGATACTCGTTTGAGCGGATTCAGGCACATCTTTGCTACATCAGTCATCTCATCAAACTAAGAGAAAACCCTTTTTGAGGGATCAGGTAGTTCTGAACGGAAAGCAGTGGTTTCCTTTCCTTCATAGTTTATTGTACAATTAGACGTTCATAGATGAAAATGTCGCCTTTCTGTCTGAAATGCTAAAATGTTTACCAAAACTGTCACCAAGATTGCCCGTACAGGTTTAGTCAGTTTTTAAGTGGGTGTGACTGGCTAGGTTACTATACATAAATCATGCGAACAGGTCGCTCCAATGGAGCTGGAGGGCCGAAAATATAAATATCTACCGAAGATTATGGCTAAAAAAACTTTTTTATCTTTAAAAAAAATAACCCACCAAATGTTTTTGTTAGAGTTCACTTTGTGATGCAAGTGTTATAAATCGATCCTTTCATCTGTTTGAGTGATCAATGAGGGAGATAAGTTACTTATTCATTGATCGACACATTTCCAATGTTTTAATTGATCACCCACGACACAGCATGCTGCCTAAATGCGTTGATTACGTGACAGTTTCTACTGAGTGACTAACCAAACTTTTTACTATCATACATTGATTATTTAATATCAGCTTTCTCTTTGTTGTCTTTGTTTGAGAAATTTCGGATGCTGTACACTCTGGTCTTCTTCCTGTCTGAAATTCTGACCTGAGGTGTTACTACTAGACATTGATTCTTTCAGATCAGTTTCCTTGTCTTTTATACCTTATTACAACATTTTAATTCTTGAACTACCCGAAAAAAAAAAAAATAGAACAAAACAAAAACAAAAAAACAAACAAACAAAAAACCAAAAAACAAAACAAAAAAAAAAAAAAACCCAAGATTTTTTCCGAAGTAAAGAATTCAGTTAATGATGACCGTGGCTAATTTCTTGTCTTAAGTTGAAAAAACATCTAAGATGCTGGGCTAATTGAACTGCATGAATATTGGTAACAACTCTAATTTTCCTACTTCCAAAGCCTTTGTCATTATGTGTTTATATATATATATATATATATATATATATATATATATATATATATATATATATATATATATATATATATATACCTCGCACAAATAAATGGTCGTGGACGACACAGGAAACAAACTGATCACCAGAGAAATATTCAGAAATTATCTAAAAAATGATATAAAGGAATACTTCTTGTATTCAAATTTATTTGAAAAAAAACCCCAAAAAAACAAAACAAAAAAAACAAAAAACACTGTGCAAGAATTGGGCACCGTCAGCCCAAAATGCCTGTAGAAATGGAAATAAAGGATTATGAATTTAAACATTTACTCCCTATTATGACTGGAAAAAAATTTCACCCTAAATCGTTTTTGTCGGGGTTCAATTTTGCAGTGTAAGTTTATGCTAAATTAGCCCCTTAGTTCGTGTCCAAACTTGTTCATTTTTGGAAATTAGGACTTTTCCAGTGATCACTGCCCAACAGAAACCAAGAAAAGTGACAATCATAAATCTCAATTTTCCCCAATTTTTTAAATTGATTACCCTGACATAGCATGCTGCCAAAAGACGCTGGTCTCATGACGATTTCTTTTTGTTAGCTTCGTTGACATAACCAGCAACAGACTTGATCTGCCAATCAAATGCACAGGAAAACTTCACACCTACGGAACTCTGCTTTAGATTTTAGAAGATTTCTTTTTCATTCAGTAATGGCCATTGCTATCACTCAATGGAAAAACTTTCTGTTTAGTTTCTTCTCGTTTGGTTTGTTCCCAACGAACCACACAACAGACTTCATCTGCCTCTTCCAACAAATGCACACATCCATATAAGCTCATATGCACTTACACACGCATGTACACTCACATGTACACAGAATCCCATACATATACACACCCACATTCAAACACGCATACACAAATATACACACATATACGCACATAAAACACACATAAAGTTAGTTTTATCATGTATCATATGATACACTTCAGCACCGGACCTTTAGTTTTCATATGTCAATACCCAATGATAACTCACGAAAAATCCCTTTGCTTTATTTTTGTTGTATTTGTTGTCGTTTGTTTTCTTGATATCATTAACATCTTGATGATAAAAAATATATTATTAGTCATGGTGAATCTATCGTCTGTTTGCTTTTATTCGTAATATTTCAACATTGTTTGTCAACGTTATTTTCCAACTGGAATTTGTTCGTGACGTACATCACCCATTTCCGGTCTACTCTGCCACACTCGTCAACTGGTCTACTTCTCTACTACTCTTGGCCAACCTTTGTCTCCCTTTTTAAAGGCAAGGGTCCCTTTTATTTCTCTATCTTTCTACCGTATTAACTTTCCCCTTTCTTTTACTTGATACCTGAACTAAATAATCATCTACCTTTTTCTCTTCGATTTTTTTCTCGCTTCCTTTCGTTTCTCAAGCCACTAAACTTACTGTCTATCTTTCTTGCTTCTGCTGTTAGAATCCTCGTACATGTTTTTTTTTATCAGCCCCTTTTCATTTTTCTCTCTCTTAATTTCTTTTTGATTGAGTTGCTATGGCTGACTATCTATTTGCAGGGGTTCCAAGCGACAAGGCTTTATCTTGTCAATAAATCTACCTAAGATGTTTCAATCGTCCTTTTGTCGACGGAAAAGTATTGCTCCGTAACCTAGCTTGTCTTTGTCCAAGTATGTAAGAAAGCTTCACGTATATTCACTCTTGAATCATCTTTAACAAAAATGCTACTTAATAATGAAATAAAATATTTGAGAATAATATGAAATATTCAATTAAAGAGTCCCCATCTTTTGCGTTTTAAACTCATTCGAAATTTGCATTTCGATGTGTCTCTCTTCATACCAAAAGCTTTCCAGACAATTATGGTGAACTGTATTTATTTAATTTCCGAGGTCTTTCTTTACCGTTATCACCCAAACTAAGTAAATATATCCCTCAACTTTTTCTAAGGTTTCACCGTCTGCTTTAAAAGTCTTTTTTTGGGGAACTTTATCAGTGAACATGACTTTTGTCTTTGCTCTGTAAATCATCCGAAGTGCCTGATAATACCACTCTCTCTCCCTATCCCCCTCTCTCTCCCTCTCTCACTCTCTATATATGTGTGTGTGTGTATATATATATATATATATATATATATATATATATATATATATATATATTCGGATAGTAATGATATGAAGTGTTCATGTTAAAGGTGCTCAATATTTTCAATGATTGGAGCCAGTATATATATATATATATATATATATATATATATATATATATATATATATATATATATACATATATATATATATATATATATATATATGTATATATATATATATATATATATATATATAATTATTTTTTAGTTATCTATGTGAAGAGTGCTCAATATCGGGGATTGAGCATATGTAAATAGGTGCTCAAAATGAAGTTTTTCGCGGCAACCCCGAGTTTCATTCCGGTGGTGCAAGCGGTAGACCTTATGAAACTCAATCACTGCTAATAATTGAGTTTTTCTAAGCACACACACACACACACACACACACACACACACATATATATATCTATGTGTATATATATATGTATATACATACATATATATATATATATATATACATATATATATATATATATATATATATATATATATATATATATATATATATATATATATATATATATATATATATATATATATATATGTAAGCTATGATTAATGGTCAATTTTGAGTGGCAGGCCAAACACTTTCTTAAATTAAACATGGAACTGACATACCACAATTTCGCTATGAACTTTTCTATTTATAAATAAACAGATGATTATTTTAATTGTATCAGCCCAAGTTGGTACATCTGGCCCCTTGTAGAACGGGTCAAATCGCGCAAACCCGAGAATCTATCACCATAATAACATCACCTCCGCTTCAATTCTCCAGGTTTCTTCGCACAAATCCATCTCTGTTTCTCATTAATCAATTAACGTCATAATGAACTGGCCCAAAGCCAGTTACTGGGACATTTGCATCAAATCTGGTTGGCAACGTCATTTAGTTATCGAGCATTCTATGGACGGGGCGAACAATTTTCTTGGCAATATTTCCCTGTCAATGACAGGGTTAGGGAAATGTTGCCCTGTTAATTGCAGATGGACATGCCTTGTTGCATGTGAAAGGTAATCCGCCCGTAAAAAGTGGGTGTGTTTGTGTAGAGAGTTTGCAACAATCAATTAAACAGCAGTTACCTAATGATAAGTATTAATACACTAAACGTTATGTATTAGCGAGTGTCAAAAGTAGTTTTGTGTTTACCAAGCTTTGCTCCAAAGTTATTTTATATAAAGACTATCTATGATTTAACTATGTTTATGATGGTGATATTTTTACAGCATACTGTAGCCCTGTGAAAAGAACACACAGTAGGCAGAATCATTTTAACCCCTATCTTCAGAGAGCTCTAACTTAGAGAATAAATCGAATTCGGCTGATTTTCATCTGTTACATTATATCAAAATAGAGAGTCATTTTACTATACAATTGCAATGCAGAACTCGACCCTGTGTCATGTGTTGTTATACGTAAATTCGGAATTTTTATGTCATCATTAAATAATCATTTTGTTCTGATCACGAATCCTTCTGGAATTTTTTATTCTGACAACACCTTTTTCATGTTTTTTTTTACCTCATCCCATTTTCATATCATACTGGTACTTCGCAATATATATCATACGAAACCGTGCCTTTAAAGTAATGCTGTTAGTTCTCTTGACTTCATCGAGGAAACATTTTTCCAAAATACGGTTTTTGGGGTTTGGTTGGGGATTCTACTATTCTATGATTTTATTATGTTGGTCCCTCTTTTATCAAGTACTGCAATATATAATGATAATTGTGTCATCCACAGGCAGCTGTTTCGTTGTATTATTATAGGCTCTCCAATATCCCTTCTAGTACCACGAGGTATGATCGAAACTTCCGCTTCAAACCCAGACGCAGATATTCTACCCCTGACCTACGTGGAACTGGACGATAAGTAGGACCGAAATGAGCGATATATTTACTTAAGCACGACTCCCCGTCCATCAGAGTTAGAAAAGCATCGCATAGACGCTTATAATGGACGAGTGCTCAACTTGAGAGTGCTCGACTCTATAGAACAGAGCATTAATTATGATGATAATTAATAATCGTGGTATATATATATATATATATATATATATATATATATATATATATATATATATATATATATATATATATATGTTTGTATTGTGGATGTGAAGTGATCCAACAAGTGTTGATGAAAATGACAACTGAAAGGTGAAGAGAAAAACTGAGGAGAAAGGTGTTATATCTCAGATTTCTTTATAATTCCGGAGGTATGTTTTGATGCACATCCCCTCTTTACATTCCAATCGTCATTTTCATCAACACACACTGATACATATATATATATATATATATATATATATATATATATATATATATATATATATATATATATATATAAAGTTTTTTTCTCTGCTGTAGATCAGTTTTTTTCCTTTGGATGAATCATATGTTACGAAATACACACGTTGAAAAATTGGATAGAAAGACAGAAAAAATATTTTTCTACTTTTGGTGCAGTTTCAACGTTTTTTTCTGTTTGTATTGATTCAATCTGAGGAAAAATTAAGCAAATAATTTGATTTTAACTACGTACTTCAACCCCACCCACATCTCCCTGGGTTGTTGGAGAATGCATACAACATACATACATACACATATATATTCACAGATATATGTGATAACACTCTTTCACACACGCAAAGAGGAAAAAATATTATTCACATAATATATTCTTGTGTATATACATATAATCATACATATGTATGTGTGTGTGTGCATGTGTGTGTGTGTGTGTATACATACGTAGGCATATGCATACACTCTTGCATGCATACATATACATACATATAGCTGTACTGTCGAAATACTCCTTCAAGGGGGCGGCAGATCAAGAGGTAGCCCTGGCATTTGCCAGGTGAAAGAAACCCCAACTAGACCTATGATTCACGGATATTGCTCCCATCATTCCTTATCAATGGACCATGGCACGAAGACCCTTCATTTAAAGTATGAGTCAGTCGCACCTCACTCCAAAACTGCATTGCGCAGGCTCCTGAGCTATTCACTCATATATCCTCCGGCTGTGGACCTTTAAGACGTGGAGAAACCTTCCACATTTTCGCTCTCGAAAATTATAAACATAAACAATATTTTTCTCTTTTTTTTTACGCTGAATCGTGTAATAATAAAACTTAATTTCTTCTCCACATTCTCGAAACGCCCTTTTTGATTTCACGGAATTTTTTTTTCTTCTGTATAATCCAAAAAATTACTTATCCTGGTTTGAAAGGTCATGTAAATTTCTATCTTCCATCTTGTATGTCCAGATGCTGCCAACCACAATATTTGTATACTGGGAAAAATGCACGTTTTCTTGTGACCTATGTATGTTGAATTTCATCGAATTTTTTTATTCTGCTTCATGTTTGAGTATACAACTCTTCATTTTTGCATCTACTTGATATTTACATTGAGCGCAAACATATCCATCAATGGTTGCGATTTACTAATAAAAAACCAACCATTTTGACAGAAAGAAAAAATATCCTCAAATCATTATGTGTTACATTCCATGTAATAACACTACTTACCTCCCACTACAATCGCATTTAAAATACTTCGCACTTGAAAAAAAGAGAGCAGTGAACGTTTTATATTGATAATATGATCTTTTAACTCTTAAATTCATGAAATGTATGAAGGTAAATAATTCCAGATTAGAATTATCTTTTTTTGGCCATACGATGGATTTTATTTCTCCTCTTCTTATTTAATTAACTGAAGAGTTCCATTAGTTTTAACTACTACATGAGTCGACAGTTTTATGAATGGTGGAAATTTCCCCTCAAGACCAAATTCAAATCGGTTGACAGTGATTGTAAGGAATGGGTACAGAGAGATAGGCAGCGCTCCTAACAAAGAAATAAAGCTGTTATCTTGATAAGAGAGGGAAAAAGAGAGAAGGCAAGCGAAAAAGAGGGTGAAAGAAAGAAAAGGAGAAAGAGAGAAAAATACAAAAAACACTCTCTATTCGGGACACTTAATTCCTTATAGACTCTGTTACTACCAAAGTAACAAGCGAGAGAAAGAGAGAGAGAGGTAACTTCGTTTGTTTTTACATTACTGGCAAGCAGATGTAATTTCTTTTACAACTGTGAAATTTGAATCTTATTTTAAAATCAATCATCGAAAAAATGTGTTGTGAGAATGTTTCCATGATTTAAGAAGACATTGTTTGACATGCCTCATATTGTAAGTATATTTTACAACTTTTCATAATTATTTTTTTTTAATCAATTGGAAACAAATAGTTCTATTACAAAAACAGCTGCTGCCAAATGCTATCAGAAAATGTGTAAACAACGTCACAGGTTTCGAACAGAGTCTCGTTAATTCTATTCGCTGTCAATTACAAGTGCTTAGAAGCGGTCCAAGAATTTAAGAGTTAAATTTCATGGGAGATTATTTGATTCAGTGCTGGTTACGGACAACCAAGGCCAACATAAAACAGGAGTCATGTTTCATCTCCTCCACTTTTATCTCCTCGTCGAAAATCCCCATGACTTGTTTCTTTGACGGGTTTTTGGCAATTAGTCACTGCAATTATTGTTACAAAAAACTGTCGTCATAGGTTTCTACATTTTTAAAAATTGGTTTGGCTGTCTGGCTGGCTAGCAATCTCTGTAGTATGTGTATCGGCCACACCAGTGGAGAAGATAATTTAAACATTTACTGCTCATCAAGTCTAGAAAAAAATTAAAAAAAAACGTTCTGAACTCTCCCCCCCCTCTGAATGGTGTTTTTAGAGGGGTTCAATTTGCAATATAAGTTTATTCTAGTTTGATCCCTTTTCATATCTGGTAGCATTCACGCTTTTTCTCTTTTTCCAAATTTTGACTTCTTTTAGTGATCACTGCCAAAAAAAGGCGAGAGTCTTAGCCATTGATCAGCACTTTTCACCAATTTTTATCTTTGATCCCCTTCATCAATATTTCACTTAGAAGAATCCCCTTGACTCTTCTTACAATATTCATATTCTTCAGCAAACATTTCCTGCTTTGTATCTATCACGTAAAGTAGACCCCCATAAAAATCGTAAACCCATGCCAACTGACCCGCCTATCCCCTACTTATCGACCATATCTAATTGACGATTTTAAAATAAAAAATAGTAATCGAATTGTCCTTGCCCCACCAATAGCCCGATCAGCGAGCCAAGTGGGATAAAGATTCTTCTCTCTTAATGTGCGTGTGTGTGTGTGTGTGTGTGTGTTTGCCTTTGCGTGTGTCCCCGTGCACTAATGGTCACATTTTGGGGGCTATGATCATTAGTTAGGATCTAAAACATTCTGTTTTCCTTTCTTTCAAGAGAAGTGCTTTCGGTGGGGTCTATGGTCATTCGGGACCAACAATACCAGAATCTTTCGCCAGTATCTCTTTTAGATATTTTTGGATGAAAGATTTATTTTCTAGATAATTTTAGATATATTTTAGGTAATTAGTTCTGCTACACACGCAGGCCATCGTTATTCACTTATGCAAGGTATGGATATCTGTTATATGATTTGATATAGTGCCAGCTATGGATGACCAAAACCAACATAAAACAGAAGGATCATGTTCCTTTTTCTTTTTCATTTGAAGTATCCTCCTCTTCTTTGTCCCCATGTGAAGCATTCAATGACATGTTTCGATATAATTATAAGGTAGAAGCTGTCTTCAAGAATAGGACGCTTAGAATTCGATGGAACTTCAAGAATGAAAATGAAACACATTTTGTTCTAGGTGACTAGGTTTAGTCATCGTAAATAAAGAACGGAGGATCTGCCAAATAATGGATGAAACAGTTCGAGCAGACCACAGATTGATATTGAAAAAGACTGAAAAGCTTTGAAAATGAAATCTCGACCTTGCCAGAGAAGTGAGTTCATGGAATAAAATTGTACCCAGAGGAGCTTTGCAGAAAAAATTGAAGAACAGGTCTAGGTAGTCACTTAATAGAAACCGTCACATGAGCATATTTTGGCAACATGCTGTGCTGATTTTTTTCATTCAACCATATAATTCTATAAGAAAAGAAAGAAAAAAATTTCCAGAAATCTAGCATTCAAAACCATGAAACATGAGTAAATGCATGCCTTGTTGCGCTGGTTGTATTGAAAATTGATTCTTCTTGTGTGAAGTTCTTGTTTTTAACTCTCATAACCAAAAAAATTTGTTTGTTCAAATAATTATGATCAATATTGTATAATATAAGGCTCTGAAACAGTCAGGGTCTGATGTTTGCATAATCGAATTTTAAGTTCCCTAGCAGCGACTGTGAGAGCAAATGTTTTAAGATTTATTCAAGATATTCATCGTTATTATTTTGTTAAGTTAACGTTTCCTTATCTTATCGTCCATCTTCATGCGTGTAAGTTTATTGTTTAGAACATTTCTTCCGTCATTTTTGAACGTTTTACTACATGATAATACTTTTGGGAAACCTTCATAGCATATAATTGATGTTATATGGCAAGCATTGTGACAGTTTTTGCTAATATCTGCATTCTTATCTGCATAATATTCTTAGTGATCTTACATCAATTTAAGTGTGTTCCTATCTTTCTATTATCTATCCGTCTATTCGAATTTATGTTCTGTATTGTTCTATCCTAATCTTTTTATATATATCTAAACCCGTTCAAATCTACCGCAATCAGTTCCACTCCTCTCATAAATGACTGAAGTTTTTCATGAATGTATGATTGGTGGCCAATTTGAGTACTCACCCTAACGAATACGTACATCTTCATTTTATTTAATAATAATAATAATAATAATAATAATAATAATAATAATAATAATAATAATAATGATAATAATAATAATAATAAAAATAAAGAAATCATAAAGAGCGCGAGAGATAGTGCAACAAACAATGAAGTAGAAAACAATGGAACAGTACAGCAAACAAGAAAAGAAAGATGAGAAGGGAAAAAATTGTACGGCGAGTTTAAAAGACAGATACAAGATGTAGCAGACGAGAAATCATGGACGTGGTTACGAAAAGGGAACCTTAAGAGAGAAACAGAATCGCTCATCATGGCAGCCCAAAACAAAAGCATAAAGACAAACTACATAAAAACAAAAATCGACAGAACACAAACAAACAGCAAATGCCGCATGTGCGGTGAAAGAGATGAGACAGTAAACCACATAACTAGTGAATGTAGTCAACTCGCCCAGAAGGAGTATGAGCATAGACATGATAGAGTAGCAACGATGATACACTGGGAACTAAGCAAACAAATGGGATTCAACCATGTGGAAAAGTGGTATCAGCACAAGCCAGAGGCAGTTTTGGAGAATGACAAACACAAACTACACTGGGACTTTGACATCCAAACTGACCACCTCATCCAGGCAAGAAGACCGGACTTAGTAATAGTAGACAAAAAAAGGAAGGCCTGCCAAATAGTAGACGTTGCTATGCCAGCAGACCATAGAGTAAAAAAGAAGGAGGGTGAAAAAAGGGAAAAATACCAGGACCTAGCAAGGGAGTTAAGGAAGATGTGGATCATGAAAACCAGGGTAGTACCGGTCATAGTGGGCGCACTAGGAACTGTCCCCAAAATGCTGAGGGAGAGACTGGAGGAGATCGGGATTAGGGGGAGGATAGAGACCGTACAGACCACAGCACTACTGGGAACTGCACGGATACTGAGGAAGGTACTAGAGATATAAGTACTGCAACGAATTATAGCTCTGTCATTATATGCGAAAGAGAGAGGAGACGTTAGCTGAAGACCTGAGGAGACTTATTGTCACTCAGCCTTCAGAGATAACCACTGGGCAACCGGTGTGAAACTGTAAATCGTAGAATTACTGCGACCTATGAGTACTAGGAGAGGAGGGCTGGAGACTTGAGGAGACTTGCTGTCACTCAAACTCCAGCGGTTACCACCAGGCAACTGGTGTGAGATTCCAAATAATAATGATAATAATGATAATGTGGAACATGAAAGCCAGGGTAGTGCCAGTCATAGTGGGCGCTCTGGTAACTGTCCCAAAGACACTGACGGTGAGACCGGAGGAGATCGGCATAAGGGGAAGGATTGAGATTGTACAGACCACAGCACTGCTTGGTACTGCGCAGATACCGAGGAAAGTGGTAGAAATATAAAGACTGCAATGTTAAATACTAACAGAGACCCAACGGAAGAAGGGAAATGAAAGCAGAAATGTAAACCACAGCACAGGTACGATAGGCAAAAGAGAGAAGAGATGTTGGCTGAAGAGATGTTGTCACTCAGCCTTCAGTAATGACCACCGGGCAACCGGTGTGAAACTGTAAACCACAGTATTACTGTGGCCTATAAACAGTAGGAGAGAAGGGCTGGAGACTTGAGGAGACTTGCCGTCACTCAAACTCCAACGGTTACCACCAGGCAACTGGTGTGAGATTGCAAATAGGGGAAGGATTGAGACTGAACAGACCACAGCATTACTGGGAACTGCACGGATACTGAGGAAAGTGCTAGGAATATAAGGACTGCAACGAATTGTAGCACTGACATAGTAGGTGAAAGAGAGAGGAGATGTTAGCTGAAGGCCTGAGGAGACTTATTGTCACTCAGCCTCCGGCTATAACCACTGGGCAACCGGTGTGAAACTGTAAACTGCAGTATTACTGCGACCTATGAGTACTAGAAGAGAAGGGCTGGAGACTTAAGGAGACTTGCTGTCACTCAAACTCCAGCGGTTACCACCAGGCAACTGGTGTGAGATTGCTAATTATAATAATGATAAACGTTTTTATCAGTTGAACAAGAAACAGAAACGAGTGAGACAAAAACACTGAAGTTTTTACGGATTAAAGGTTTTGCAAAAATGATTCCAACCCATGCAAGAAGACTTAAAAGCAACGAATCAAAATAATGTGAAAGAACAAATGATAAGAAAAAAAATGAAGGCATAATTTGAGTATTAAAAAACCTATAACCCTAAAAGTAAAAGATTACTGTCACATTAGATCCTTGTAAGATTTGGGCATTCCGAAATCATGCCACAGTGACAGTAATCTGAGATTCCGAATGAACAAAATTAAAATACTAGAGTGTTCACGTCTCCAACAGTGATTGTTCAGGGGAAGAAGACTTTCTCTCCATGGTAAAATTGATTTGACAGTTTTGACTTACATTCTGCAGTCTTGTATAGTGGAATTATCTGCTTGAAGATATACTTAAAACTCTATCCACGTTGTGACATAGTTTCTTTTTTTTTGACAGTTTTGGCGGCATATAATCCTTAGGTTCTGCTGTCTGGAACAGGTGAAATTCAATCGAATTCGTGGATTTAGCTTTTATTTCGATTGTAAGCCAAAAAAAAAAAAAAAAATGACCCCCCACCAAAAGCTACCTCCCAAAAAGACAAAACAAAACGAAATAAAAACGGGTATGTTTAGTCCCTCCATAGGAACCGTTGCATGATTAACGTCAAGTGGTAGCAAGCTGTATTGAGGATGATCAATTAAAAAATAGAAAAAAGAGGTGATAGATGAAAGTTACCTCTCTCAATTTCTGTTGTCTTTTACTGCTCGAATAGGCTTTTAGTTGGGGGTCAGTCGGCAATGTAGGTTCATGCTAGATTTGCCCCTCTTTTGTGCCCGCTTGTTTTTTTTAAGATCCAGTCTTATTAAGACGAAACTTATTCATTGATCACCCTTCTTCTTTTAATGTTTTTATTGATTAGACGCTAAAAGAGATTGGGCACGTGACGGTTTCTTTTGGATGACTAACCAGAAAGAATTACTTGAAATAATCAGTCTTTTCTGGCGTAGCAGTGATTAACAAAACCAAGAATAAAAACTAAGAACCATTCAAGAGAAAGAGAAAAAAACCCTCACAATTTGACTTCCCTAAAAACAAAAACAAAAACAAAACAAAACAATCTTTAATACTTTAACCCTATCTATACGCCACTCATTGTACTATGTACTTTCATTTTACCAATCCCCACATCTGCTCCTTGACTTCTCGGGCGGCTATCCGTTACTGTCAAACAGAAATGCTCCCTAATGCTATTAAGGCGTCATCATCATCAGTCTTTTATCGTCCGTCGTTGGACATAGACCTTCCCCAGGATTCTCCACAATTCTCTATCATGAGCGTTGTAGACCCAGTATTTCCTGAATTTGTCGTTCATCTCTCCATCTTGTGTTCTGTTGGCCTCAGTTTTTCATGTGATCCATGTTTTGAGACGTGATGTCCATCGGTTGTCTTTCATACTTGCAACATGGCCTGCCTATTGCCATTTGAGTTTTTAAAAAATAGCTTTTATGATGTCTCGGACTCCCATTTCCACTCTGATATACTGTGCTATCTTGTGATCTCTTCATGTAAGGTTGAGTATGATTCTCTCATTGGTGCGTTGCGTGCTTCCCAGTTTGTAGGTCTTAAGGGGAACCAGAGGAAAATTGACAATCACAATTCTTCATTTAATGAATTTGGGCAACATAATTAAAGTGATTCAAGCGAAGCAAATACGACTGCATTGAATTTTGATAATGATTAATGAGGAGTTTTCGAATTGAAAGTAGTATAAATACTTGCGCTAACCTGATTTACATCAAACTCAACTGATTTCGTTAGGTATTGTATTTTACCATATGACAAATTAGATTTGAACAGAACGAAACTGAAGATTTTTCCCGAGTTAAAACAATATGACAGGTAGCGTTAAATGGTCTGTTTTTATGTATTTGTAAAAGCTAATTTTCGTATTTTGATGTCAACTATTATTCAAAAAATTGAGGCGACGTGTAAAGGGACATGGATTCCTGAATATAAGAAAAAAAGGACACAAAAAGGAAGCAAATGAATGCTTGAAAGGTTGAAATCGGAAATAAGGACGAAGGAAATGGTGGAATTGGGAAGAAAACAACAGGAAGTCAAATGAAACAGGTCTGGTTAGTCGTTCAGTAGAAACTGTTGCATAACCAATATCCTTTGGCAAGACACCATGACAGGACTTGGATTGGGAAAAAAATTGGAAAGGGAGTGATCAATGAATGATTTCCTCTTGTTGTCTTTTGTTGGATAGCGATCACTCAAAAAGTCTGAATTTTTGTAAAACAAGTATAAATGCCGCCAGACACTAACTAAGGCTAATTTAGCATTAACTTACATTGTAAATTGAACTTCCCTGTGAAAACTTATTTTAGGTGAGGATCATAAAAATCTTTTTCTAGGCATATTGCGGAATAAATGTTAAAATTTTTCATTTGTGTGGCTTGTACGCGTAATATACCAGCTAGACCAACCTTAAAAACTGAGAGAAACTTACATTGAAAGTTTCAGTGAGAGTTTTGGTTGACGGTTCTTAGGACTGGAAGAGAGAAAGAAATAAACGGGGGAGAATGAATGATGATGGACAAAATGGTCAAACAAAAGAAAGTGAGTGTACTTGAAAGAGAAAAACAAACAAACAAATGGTACAAAGAAACAACTGACTAATAGCAGGATCGAACTCCACTCCAACTTTTAACTCACTGTCACCTGTTGCTCAGAAGATCTAGCCAGTTGAGATAAACGAATCGGTAACTTTTACTTCTATTCCGACTGAAGATGATTACAGCCACTTGCATCATCATCATCATCATCATCATCATCATCATCATCATCAGTCTTTTAACGTCCTTCATTGGACATACACCTTCCCAAGGATTTGCCACACTTCTCTATCATGGGCGTTGCGGAGCCAGTAATTCCTGAACTTGTCTAGCTCGTCTCTCCATCTAATATTCTGCCGGCCTCGGTTTCGCATGTGATCTCGGGGGATCCATGTCGTGAGTCGTCATGTCCATTGGTTGTCTGCCATTCTTGCAACATGGCCAGCCCACCACCATTTGAGATTTCTAATGGATTCTATGATGTCCCTGACTCTTGTCTTTTCTTGGATGCACTGTGCTGTCTTGTGGTCTCTCCAAGTGAGGCCCAGCATTATTCTTTCATGTGCACGTTGCATGGTTCTCAATTCACAGGTCTGCTTGCATATCACACAATAAATAATTTTTTCGATGATGTCCGAGACTGGTCAATTTAGCTAGTTCAGCAAGACAGCCTGGCAATCAGTTGGTCGTTTGTTCCAATCATGGTAGGGGGCGTGAATTTTACATATCTATCTACAACACCAATTTTCGTTAGGATTGTTCTTCGTGTTCTTGTTCTAGTTCCACTAGAAAAGAAGTGAACTTCAGTTCTGAAGTTTGAAAATATGATACAGACATGAAAACCGATGGAGAATTGGGACGAGGAAAAGAGACCATTTTGATAAAGTGAAGAAGAAGAAAGTGCTGATGATCAGAAAAGAGGAAACAGATCTGGCTCGCCAATATATAGGAAACATCACGTGACCAATGACTTCCGGCTTGTGTTGAGGATGATCAATTAAAAATTGGAAAAACCGGTGATCAATGAAAAAGTTACTTCTCTTGCCTAACGATGCATCAATAAAAAGTCCGAATTTTCAAAAAGCAAGCGTGAAAGAAACCAGGCACAAACGAAGGGACAAATTTAATATAAAATTACATTGTGAATTTCCTCCCCCTCCTTCGTTGAGAACAGGAGGGTTGGTTACAAAATGGAAAGAATGTATTAAGAGAGTAAATGTTTGAACGTTCAGTTCTCTAGCTCTATTGATCTGGCCTGTATGCGTGACACATTCATAGATAGTCAGCCAGCCAGCCAGCCAGCCAGCAAGCCAACTTCATTAAAAAAGGAACCTATGCTGACAGTTTTGGTTGACGGTTTCTGATAGATTGGAGACGATGAAAAGAAAAATGAGAAAGTCACTCAGTTGGAACTGTCATGTCTTCTGGCAGCATTCTGTGTTGTGGGTAAAAAGGTTGATCAATGTATTACTTATTTTCTTGCCCTTTTTTGGGACAGAGGTCACTGAAATAGTTAAAATTTTCAAAAGATAGGCGGACACAAACTAACGGAGGGATCAGTTTAGTATGAAACTACATTGGAAATTGAAAAAACAAACAATTTATTTTAGTTCCAGATAGAATGAGTAAATGTTCAAATTGTCAGCCCAGTAGCTATATTGATGCAGCCTGTACGCGTAAGACATACATAGTCAGCCAGTCAACCAATAAGTCAAACCAGCTTAAAAACTGAGAGAAACCTAAAATGATAATTTTGGTGACAGTTTTAATGACAGTTTTGGTTGGCGGTTTCTAACAAGAAAAAAAGTGTGATTCGAGAGCAACAGTTTTTGGCACTTTTAGGTGTTAATGAAATAAGCAAGTAGCAAAAGTGTTAATGTAATTTGGATTCCATTGTCATGGATTTGCAGGGAAACTTCTTAAAAACAACGATAGACAGAACTTTCTTCCTACGTGATTAACCATGTTAAACATTCACGAAACAGCTATCAGATGGGAAACTCAACAATTGTTGTCACAAAGACAGGATAATACTGTTTAGCCAGAGGCAACCACCAGCGTATCTTCGTGATTTGAAATTTCTAAAGAAATCCCAATTATAAACATTTTCGAAGACAGAATTGGATCTCACAAGTCAACGCTGTGATTTGCTTCAATAGGAACACAAATATTGGATGGTCCATATTGTTTGGTCGCATTCACGGTCAAATCAATCATCGCACCAGCAATCTGTATTCCACTGAATAAGACTCTCAACGATATGCTCAGTATTACGTATTCACTTCGAAAATGGCCGCTGATATTTGATTGCATTATCACAATGATGATCCTGCTTCTCTCAAATTAAGGCAATATTGGACGAGATCATTAGAATGAATGTTGAGGCTTTGACGTAAAAGTGTTAGGAGAATTTGAATAAATTTGAAAACTAGCGGGACGCAGAAAGCAAAATTTAATTCTTATCATTCATCCATACATAACTAATATCTGTAATTTTTGACGGTTCCTGCGCTAACAACAATAACAACAAGAACAATAGCAAAAACAAAAACAACAATATTAACAACATCAATAATAATAATAATAATAATAATAATAATAACAATAATAATAATAATAATAATAATATCAGTACCTCACGAAAATGAATCACCGTAGCTCACGCGTGTACATGGAGTAATTATCAAAAGAACTATCGAAGATTATCAAAGGAATTGAACAACAGAAATAGATTTTCTATCCAAAATCATCTGGAAAAAAGAAATCTTTTATCTAAAAAAATATCAGCACAAAATTTGGGTATTGTTGGTCTAAAATGACGATAAGGACCCTAAAGAGTTCTTTTATTAAAATAAAAAGGCTTTAGATGGCGGTATAGTGGTATACTCATGCAAATCTCTATGGTATAGCAGCAAAATCGTGCCCAAGAGTAATTAAGCTGACACACACACATCGATGGACACAGACACAGACGAGTAAAGAGAAAAGAGTCTGTTGCCTAATTTGACTGATTGTTCGAGCTGTTAATAATAATAATGATAATAATAATAATAATAATAATAATAATAATAATAAAAAACAGGAAAAATACCAGGACCTAGCAAGATAGTTAAGGAAGATGTGGAACATGAAAACTAGGGTAGTACCGGTCATAGTGGGCGCACTAAGAACTGTCCCCAAAATGCTGAGGGTGAAACTGGAGGAGATCGGGATTAGGGGAAGTATTGAGACCGTACAGACCACAGCACTACTGGGAACTGCACGGATACTGAGGAAGGTGCTAGAGATATAAGGACTGCAACGAATTGTAGCCCTGACATGATAGGTGAAAGAGAGAGGAGACGTTAGCTGAAGACCTGAGGAGACTTATTGTCACTCAGCCTTCAGAGATAACCACTGGGCAACCGGTGTGAAACTGTAAATCGCAGAATTACTGCGACCTATGAGTACTAGGAGAGGAGGGCTGGAAACTTGAGGAGACTTGCTGTCACTCAAACTCCAGCGGTTACCACCAGGCAACTGGTGTGAGATTCAAAAGCAAACAAATGGGATTCAACCATGTGGAAAAGTGGTATCAGCACAAGCCAGAGGCAGTCTTGGAGAATGACAACCACAAACTACTGTGGGACTTTGACATCCAAACTGACCACCTCATCCAGGCAAGAAGACCGGACTTAGTAATAGTAGACAAAAAAAGGAAGGCCTGCCAAATAGTAGACGTTGCTGTACCTGCAGACCATAGAGTAAAAAAGAAGGAGGGTGAAAAAAGGGAAAAATACCGGGACCTAGCAAGGGAGTTAAGAAAAATGTGGAACATGAGAACCAGGGTAGTACCGGTCATAGTGGGAGCACTAGGAAGTGTCCCCAAAATGCTGAGGGAGAGACTGGAGGAGATCGGGATTAGGGGGAAGATAGAGACCGTACAGACCACAGCACTACTGGGAACTGCACGGATACTGAGGAAGGTGCTAGAGATATAAGTACTGCAACGAATTATAGCTCTGTCATTATATGCGAAAGAGAGAGGAGACGTAAGCTGAAGACCTGAGGAGACTTATTGTCACTCAGCCTTCAGCGATAACCACTGGGCAACCGGTGTGAAACTGTAAATTGTAGAATTACTGCGACCTATGAGTACTGGGGGAGGAGGGCTGGAGACTTGAGGAGACTTGCTGTCACTCAAACTCCAGCGGTTACCACCAGGCAACTGGTGTGAGATTCCAAATAATAATAATAATAATAATAATAATAATGATAATAATAATAATAATAATAATGTTTACATGCTTGGCTGTGTCAGGGTCAAACTCTCTTGCTTCATTAAAATATAAAAGGTAAACAAAACAGAATTCATTTCTCCATTCAATATTATTCCATAACTACGTGATCCATTTCAACTCCTCTAATAGTAGATCCTGTAAATGGGATTTGCAAACTTCAGAAAAATAAGTCGACCTTGGTTGGACCCTAGAAGTGGAAGTTAATTTGTCATCAGTTTTTTGCGTACGTCACTCTCTCACTGTTATTTGTGCATGGCGTAAGTGGCTTTTGGTCTGGTCATTGTCATCGTCATCCGCCATTGTTGTTACATATGAAAATGAAGTCAAAATCCAATAATAAGAATTTGACAATAGTAACAGTACTCCGGTTGTTAAGATGTTTGATGGAAAATGTCGAAGTACGATTAAAAAAATTGTCAGAAACTTATTAGAAAATTATTTTAGCATAAAACTTTTGAAGTATCCATTTTTTTCAAGTTACATGAGGTAAACTCATGAATGCCAGGAATTCTGAGGACTCAATTTTAAAGAAAGATTGTGCGTCCTTATCACCTGTGGCTTCATTAAAAACATGGGATTTTGACAAGGGAAGAGGAAAAAAAATGACAGGCGTGGTTATTCACTCAATAGATACCGTCATGTAACCAATGTCTTTTGGCAACATGCCGTTTTACAAGTGATCAATTAGAAAATTGGAAAAAAAGGTATTTAATGAATACATTACTTCCCCTGCTTTTCTGGGCAGTGATCAGTTAAAAAGTCTTAATTTAAAAGAACCCGAAAGGGTCGATGCAAACCAGGGCATAAACCTGCATTGCAAATTGAATCCTCCTCTAAAACCTACTGTGGAGGGATTTAACCCCCCCCGTTTTTTTAGACATAATAAAGAGTGAATGATTGAAATTTCATCCCTTTAGCACCATTGGCACGGCCTGTGCGTGAGATTCATACGTAACCAGAGCCAATGGAGCAGCTCAAAAAACCTGAAAGAAACCTACGTTGGCAGTTTTGGTTGACAGCTATTCAATAATGAATAATTGGTGGAAAAATTGTGCAATATTTTAAGTAGTACGGAAAAGTGTATGTTCATTAGGTATGTGTGTGTGTGTGTCAGATATATATATATATATATATATATATATATATATATATATATATATATATATATATATATGTGTATATATGTATATATATATATATATATATAAAGAGAGAGAGAGAGAAAGAGAGAGAGAGAGAGAGAGAGAGAGAGAGAGAGGAACATGATGTGTAAATACAATCTGAAAGAAAATAATTGGGGTTGGTCTTTGAAGCCAAGATCTCCTTGACGTCTGCAAATAAAGTACAGACGAATAAACATACAACTGAGGAAGTCCGAAGAATAAATTGGTTGGAATATGTTAATAGAAAAATGAGGACAAGAATTTGAGTATACTAAGAAAAAATGGAAACAATTCAATCTGAGAACTTCAGAAGAGCTCAATAAATAAACCGTCGCGTAACCGATATCTTTTTGCAGCTTGCTGTGTTAGGTTGATGAATTATTAGGGAAAGAGGGGTGATCAATAAATGAGTTACTTCTCTATCACCCTCTGGGCCTCAAATTTTTCCATAAAAAAAACAAAACAAAACAGGCAGACATAAACAAAGGGATCACTTCAGCATAAACCTACATTGCAAATTGAATTATAATGAGTGAATGTTCCATTAAAAAAAAGATCTCTCTAGTTCCGTTGGTGCAGCCTGTAAACGTGATAGATACGTATACAATCAACCAGCCATTCAGCCCGACCAACCAAAAAACTGAATGAAATCAATGTTATATATACATTTACTTAAACATATTTTACTTTAAAAGTTTATTTATCTACAAACCCTATTGAAATCAAAGAACTATATAAACAAAGATGCACAAATAACATTCTACACACCATTGGATGATTGTTGTGTTTTATCCATCAACTTTACCATAAAATATAAATTCAAATCTATTACCTCACTGGAAGAGTCCACTCCATGTGAAGGATAACAACGGCATGCAACATTCCAACCATGTTATATAACCGAGGGGAAAATAGTGGGAGACTTCATGTCCGGATCTTTCTCACAAGAGCTGGCTGCTCTGACCCCAAATGTCGGCTGCACGGTTTCTACAGTGTGTGCGTTTTGTACTAGAACCAACACCGTTGATGCTATCTTCTGCAAAGCCCGTTGTGCTTTCCAATCCGGTTTCTGGGAATCTGCCAAAAGGAGAACACTGCTCATGTGGATATATATATATATATATATATATATATATATATATATATATATATATATATATATATATATATATATATATATACACACAGTATATGTGGTACAAATCAGGCTAGCAGTATAACATGATATAATTATACATCAATAATATAAAGCCACTTCTGAAATGTATTGGATTTATTTCATTGAGTGCTCGATACATACAACATTTTACTTATGGAGTTGAGTTGTTTTAGAGTATAGCTGGAAATAAATAGTAGGTTGTGGATTCGCTACACAAACTAGCTCATGTTTCGGGCCTCTCTGGGCCTCTTCAGGCGAATGATTGTCTATGTTTTTTTTTGGTCTTAAAACAACTCAACTCCAAGAGTAAATTGCTATATATATATATATATATATATATATATATATATATATATATATATATATAAATATATATATGAAAACTGGTTCAATATTAAGGACGAAGAGTCTCTTAATGGAAATAATCCATAGAGTACTATGTCCCTCTCTTGATGTTGTAATAAGATTAAACTTCGCTGAAAGATTCTTGCATCTGAAATGGTATATTTTTTTCATATTGCATTATACCCAAACGATGAGGGAAATCCAATTAAAGTTAGACCCTTTCCTGGGAGACGCAAAACTCTCCCACTGACTCCTAAAGCCAGTGGAAGCTAACTGCTATCCATCCCCAACTTCCTATTCTGGGATCCTCGTTTGAGTCCCCACCTCTCTCTCTCTGAATACGTACTATTCCCATATCTATCTATGGATTCATGTTGGTTTTTACACACACACACATTTGCTCCAACATATATCTTGGTTCATCGATCGGTGTGTCACTTATAACATATGCACACACACATACACATAAGTTAATACATTTTCTCTGGTCTCATCATTCCTATCAGTACTGATCCCTTAATCGTCCCTTCACCGGCCAGCTATTTTGGGGAAGACGTTAGCCCCTCTTGACCCCAGCTGCTTCCATGTTCTTATTCGAAAATGAACAGGGACGACACAACACACACACAAAGCCATTTTATCATAGGTGTACGTACAAATATATTTTCGACATACAATATCGCTCCCAAATTGCTGACCTTGTGCTTCACATGTACCCATTACGTAACACAGACATTCGTACATTTCTATATAGGGGACATTCCTCATGATGTAGAAAAAATGTCCCACAGTATATATATATATATATATATATATGTGTGTGTGTGTGTGTGTGTGTATGTGTGTGTTGGCAAAATGACATTTGGATGGTGAAGAAAACATTTAAGAGAAAAGCAAGCGTTCAATTCAAAAACTTCCATTATGACGGGGTCATATTCTGATGCAATTCGATAGCAGCCATCCACATTTTTCAGAAAATCCCACTGAGACGCATATATATATATATATATACATATATATATATATATATATATATATATATATATATATATATATATATATATGCTGTTTTAGGAGTGGGAGCAGGTGTTGGTATCTATGTAAGTGAGTCACATTAGATCAGAAATAAGGAGGGTCTACATATATTAAGACTACTGTCGAACAAAACAACAAGCTGAACATAAGTATCATAGCTTGAGCGGAGATGGTGTTTTGATCAGCACTGCGCCGGAGCCAAACAAGCTCATCATTATTTCATTTGAAATTAATACTCTGACAAAGCCAAAATCAAAACATATTATAATGAATTTCATTAAAACACAATTATCTTTCTTTTTATCGAGTGGGTTTGTGTATTGTGATACTGTTACATTCATAATGAAAGAGCCTACACATCTTCACAATGAAAGAGCTTGCACGTCTTCTACTAAATTCTTCTGCCAAATACAGAAACATATATGTCTGTCGGTCCCTACAGATCTGGCTCCTATTGACTTCTGACTTTCCAAAGTTGAAAAGGAGGAGATTTTAGACCTTGGATGAGATGGAGTAGATGTTGATCCTGAAAAGTGTGAGGTCCAAGGACTTTGAAGTAGACTGATACGATATTGCCCCAGGAAGGTTATTTCTCCGTTAATATCAAGACGGATATCATATGTACATACATTCATAAACACAGTATTGGACACACATGCGCACACATACACACACACACACATTCACACTCACACACACACACACACACACACATATATATATATATTCACAAGTAAATTAACATACAAGTCTACATTTTCTGATAATATACATATAACATAGAATTATTTTGCGTAAACCTAGATCCACACAGAATAATAATACAAATAAAAGACTTCAAAACAAATTGATATCATCATCATCATCATCATCATCATCAGTCTTTTAACGTCTGTCGTTGAACATAGACCTTCCCCAGGATTCGCCACACTTCTCAATCATGGGCGCCATAGAACCAGTGCTTTCTGAATTTATCTGGCTCGTCTCTCCATCTAATATTTTGCCGGCCTTGATTCCGCATGTGATCTCAGGGGATTCATGTCGTGAGTCGCGATGTCCATCGGTTGTCTGCCATTCGTGTAACATGGCCAGCCCAATGCCATTTGAGCTTTTTAATGGATTCTATGATGTCCTTGACTCTCTTGCCTTCTCCGGATATACTGTGCTGTCTTGTTATCTCCCCAAGAAGATCCCATTAATCCTAAAAAGAAGGGTATATAACCTATGCATCTTCCCAATAGTCACTTGTGGAGCTGAAACATGGAACCTAACCAAGAGACTGATCTGCAAATTGAGAACTATGCAACGTGTACAATTGATATCATAGAGTAGTTATATTCATGGGAACATAGATGAATATAATGGGGAGTGCAATAGCAAGACACTTATGAAACAGAACTTTTGTGAGACAACAGGCAAAATCTATTTAAATTAAGATTACATTAAATTAAATTACCAAAATAAATTACAAATAGAGATAAATTCCATGCACCAATATCCTAAGATTAAATGATAAAATATTTATAAGATAACACGTTGAAATTAGATTGATCACATTAAAAGTCAATTGCATGGCGCATGATAGAGGATAATTTTTGGACGATATGTAAAAATTGCTTTAAAAAAAAAATTTTCTTTTTCAGAATCGAAAGGATAGTAAGTTTACATAACTATGTATACATATATTAAGAAATGTATATATATGATCCAACAGAATGATCATAAATTGCTTTATATTAGACAGAAACTTATTTGAAATGATCTCCCGTCATTACACGGTCAATGTATCACTTAACATAGACAACATAGAATAAATGATTTAAGGAAATTTATTTATTAATTTACGTTGGGAACATTTGAAATAAGTCTCTACATAATATAACGCAATTTAAATCATTGTGTCCAATCATATATATTAATTTCATAATATGCATATATATATCAAGAAATTAATACATATGATCACACACACACACACACACACACACACTCACACACACACACACACACACACACACACACACACACACACATATATATATATATATATATATATATATATATATATATATGTGCGAACTTCTTGTGATTCTTGAAAAAGGAAAGTTTCGGAAATAAACAATTTTTATCTATCGTCCAAAAGTATCCGATATCATTCGTCTCCAATAAATAACTTTTCTTTCATCGTTTATTCTTCTTATGTTGTGTTTGTTGAGTGATACATTAAGCTAGTAATGACAGGAGATTATTTCAAATAAATTTCAATATAATACAATACAATTTCAAATTATATATATATATATATATATATATATATATATATATATATATATATATATATATACTCATTGATTGAATTTGCATGCAAGTCTACATTATATGATAAGTGTAATCTCATGAATTTTCTTCATTAAAAATTAATAGGAGAAAAAATTATAGAAAACTATGGGAATCATTATCGCTAAAATTTTAAGAATAAGAAAATGTTTTACAAGAACTTATATTACCTTTATCAAGCAATATATTATCTCTATTCTCTTTATTCTTGGAAGACATGAAGAATACTATCTATAATTTCTTAACTCTAACTTAACTTAACGCAAAAGGTTTCATGACGATGAAAGAAAATTAATGAATGTTAAATCCCCGCAAGGAATATAAGATCTTTTTGCTAAAATTAAAATGGAAATTAAGGCAATTTATACTCATGTGCATGCGTATTCACGTATAACTTTGAAACTTCAAAAGATCGACTGAAAAAGTGTCTTGATATAAAATTCTATCCATCAATCAATCATAGTAGGTTTATATCTATATACAGGGGTTGGACAATAAAAAATGAAGACCTTTTGATCTCGCTTGTATTTCAAAGCTCAGCAATAGACCGTAGAATGTTAAAGTTATAAATGAATCTTAAATCCGCTGCTCAATTAGCGTCTAATATCGATCAAGAGACAGCCTAAAGAAGCAAATGACCCTGACTCTTACTTCAAAACAAGCATTGAAATTGGACTGTGATGATTTCGGTGGTGATGCCATGGAGTTTTCTTTGTCCTGCATGGTTGGGGGAACTCCCCGGACTATCCGTCAATTCTATTTGACTAGTTGCATCGTACTATATCCAAATGGTGGCGACGTCTTTCGGTGGGATAATGCACCCATTCACTCCGCTAGAGTTATGAGAAACTTGTTTGAAATACATGAAGGCGAACTTCAATGCTTGGAATGACCTACGCCATCACCAGATCTTGATACACTCAAACATTTGAGTTATCAATTGAAGCAGCAACTGAGGGACCGACTTCCTTCACCAGTGTTTCTGAAGGAGCAGGAGATGAATTCGTTCGAAAAATGGCTCAGATTTCCACAAAATACTGTCCGAAAGGTGTATTAATCAATATCTTGACGTATTGAAGCAGATATTATACTGAAAAAGTGCCAACAACTTATGAAAATTAAAATTGGCAATTAAAATGATGTTTCCATTGATTTGACCAATACTTGTTGGTATGTATATAGAAAGATCATCATCATCATCATCATCAACATCAGTCTTTTATCACCCCCCCTCAGGATTCGCCAGACCTCTCTATCATAAGTGACACTTTCATACATAAATAAGACTAAACTATATATTAATTAATTTTAGGTCGATAGACAAATAGATAGACGGGGAAATAGAAATGATTCGGATCAACAGATCTATCCATCTATCTATCTATCTATCTATCAATCCCAGTTTGTTTATATCTATCTGAAGCAGCTTAAGTAAATGTGTATCCATCATCGGAGCCACATTTTCTATTGCACGTAAAAGCACATATTTCAAAAATTGATTTCCAAGTCACGGAAAATCTAGGTACGACACAATCTTCCAATCTTCAAGGTCATGTACGCAACCGAGTTTAGTAAATAGCTCTACACACATTCAATATTTCAGCAACTTTTTTATACGCCCTTTTTCGGCGTGTAATCTCTTGCAATCTGGTCTCACAGATATTTACTACCGAGTAGTAAGGTCCCCATTGAGTGGTCCATTGTATTGACCTTGTGTCAACATCACGCTGAGCTTGAAAAATATATTGGACGATTATTTTCACGCCTCTTTAAATAAATATCAGCTAAACGTACACATCTGTGTATTTGTATGGCTTTTTCCTCCCTCTCTCTCTCATATATCTATATCTATATCTATATATATATATATATACATGTATATTGTGTGTGTATGTGCATGCGTGCATGTATGTATACGTGTGTGACTTTTAGTTTTGTAGACGCCTGAACAGTTGCTCCCTACTAGCTGGAAATTTGTATATGAGGGTACCTTGGCCTAAGGTTGAACACATGATAGGTTACGATGATCTGTGAGAACCAGGTCAATTGTGCCATTTTCAAATGTAACATAGTCAGCTGTACTCTAAAGGCATGAAATTTGTGTACAACTATTTGACACCAGAATGGATAGGTGTTGTCATTTGAGGTCTATTATTCTGCGTTTTCCCTGTGAATTCATTTGAGGGTTTCAGTGGTTGATATATTTATGCTTCAATTCCTTTCATTTTATATTAATTGGTTGATGTTGAAGGACATACTTGATCAATCAAGGGGAAAAATGCACCGACTCAATTTTGGGTTTAATCCTTTTAAGGATCTTACATTCTTTCAAAATGGTTTCAATTTGGAACTAATTTTCTATTTCAAATATGCAATTTGCCCTTGCAGAAAACATATATCTCCGTCATTTCAAGAATTTAATGGAGGAAAATCATGCAGAAAATTACATCCTGGCGATTATCCCGAGTTATCTCATCCGCGATTCATTGATGAATTTAAAATGTACACAAGCCTGTTTCAGAATCAAATTCAACCTCAGCTTCTTTTCTAACCGAAGATATTTTACTGCAACTTCTGTACTGTATACATAATGAATAAATTTGTAAATATGTGTTGTTACTTTAGCTCAGTTGGCAAGAGAATTGCCTTCCGATCACTTGAACTTGATTCAATGGTAGGGAAATATTAATTTCATGTATAGGTTTGGTTAAGCCTGACGTAATGGACCAACAGTGAAGAGTTTACTTCCCTGAATAAGGAGAGGATTAGTTCTTGCTCTTCTTCAACTTTGACTTGGACTAGACTTTGACGAAAACACTCGTAATTCCACGTGTGTTACGTATATCCACTCGATAACACAAGTTTGAGGATTAAATTTGTTGGTTTCTTCATAAATGCGACCTGACAATTCTTCATCAAAACAAAGATCGAAGGTCATTGCATCGTCTGCATAGGTTTCACACCTGGAGTACCGCCAAGAGGAAATCGTGGAAAGGGTCGAATTTAGTTAGTCCACAATTAACTTTGCATCTTTTCGAAGCTCTGGGAGTAGAGTCGCCGTCATCCCTCGGAGAACAATCATAACTTAGGCCAAGAGTCTCCATCACAAAACGGAACTGATTCAGTATCTGGAAAATCATCAAAGTCATTTTCAGTTTCTTCAACCATTGCAAATCAGCTGCATTTCAAAGAACGAAAAAACTAGTTTTTCAATTGTAACAAAATCCGACCGTATAAGAAAAAAAAACTAACAAAAACCTCTGCCTAACAAAATAGTAATTGATTACAACTTAGTACAGATCACTGCTTAGATTAGATGGAAGACCGACCCATCCAACACTAGATTTGTTTGTTTTTATTTATGAATCAGGGATTTTGCCGTACAAAACTAAGTTTAGTAAATTATTTGAGCCTAACCGTAGGGCTTGGGTTCGAAAGTTAACCCAGCAGGCCATTGATATAGAATAAAGTCAAAATTTTGATATTTGGGAATAGAAATGTCATCGGTTAGAAATCAATTAAGGCCATACTGATTGAATAGATACTTAAAGGAATATTGTAAATTCATTGCTAATGATTTTACTATAGAAATGTATTGAAAATATTTCTACTATGAAAAGATTATTGTTGAATAATGTGAATGATTTTACCATAGAAATGCATTGGAACTTAGGAAGAAAGGGGTTGTCAGTGGTCAGGACATGATGCAAACATTACTGACAGCACACGGCTATTATATGTACAATTTAAATGCATTTCTATAGATCTTACTATAGCAATACATTTGAAATCTTGAGGAAAAAGATCATCATCCTTTCAGCATCTCTGACGTCTCTATTATGAGCTTCATGGAGCCAATACTTTCTTAACTTGTCTATTTCATCTCGTCAGCTTATATTCTGTCGGCCCCGGTTTCGCATGTGATCTCTAGAGATCCACGTTGTGAGTTATGATGTCCATCGGTTGTTTTTCATTCTTGCAACATGGCCTGCCTCATGCCATTTGGTTTTTTAAATAGTTTTTTCAGAGATAGATTCCATGATATCTTGGCCTCCCTAACATATTATGATGTTTTGTGATCTCTCCGTATTATGTTGAGCATGATTCTTTCTTGTACGAGTTAAATTGTTCTCAGTTTTAGGGTTCATGTTTTGTTTAGATTCCATGTTTAAGCTCTGTAGGTGACTATAAGGAAAATGCATTGGTTGTATACTTTTCTCCTTTTAAGATCCATGAAATTTTTTTGTTTTGAAGGTTGGGTTTGCTCTTCAAAAAGCTTGCCAACCTAGAGTGATTTTACGCTCAATGTCTTCTTCTTTTGATGATTTTATGGAGATTCGTTGTCCTACGTAGATGTCATGGTCTATTTCATGAGGCTTTGTATTTATTGATCGTTGCATGTTTGTTCCAACATGCTTGTTGTATATGGTATTTGTCTAACTGAAGTTCATGTGAAGGCCGACCTCGTTGCATCCTTGATCCAGTTCGTCTATCATTAGATAGAGAAGTACAATGCAGGTGTTACAGAACAAATGCAGGCATTACTGAGAGAATAAGACGATGTATAGCGTAAATACCTTGCTAATGGTTTTATCATAGAAATGCATTGGAAATAACTTTATCATAAAATGCATAGTAAATGATTATACTATAGTATTGCATTGAAAATCACGCAGAAAGGGTCGTCAGAATTCTGAAATTAAAGTCCATATTCACTGACAAAATAGGGATGTCATTTGTATGATAATGTACTTAGTAAACTTTTGGTCAATTTCCCGAGAAAATAGAAATTGATTTATAATGTGTTTGGCTTGATACGTTTAACAACCGTTCAGATTTTAGTTCATTGATAAGACGCCAACGGGAAAATCGAAGTTGGTTTAATGAGAAACGGCAATTCAATACATAATAATACAATTTCTGACAGGTTTAGATGGTCACTCAATAGAAGCCATCACGTGATCAATATATTTTGGCAGCATGCTCCGTGAGGGGTAATCAATTCAGAAATTTGGAAAATGGTTGATCAATTAATAAGTTACTTCTTACTTCTTTTGTCGGGCAGTGATGACTGAAAAATCTGGAATTCCTAGAGACAAGCATGATTGCTAAACTGTATAAACTCAAGTACCAATTTAGCTTAAGCTTACTTTGCAAATAGAACTCCCTCTAAAAACAAATCGAAGAATCAATTTTACTCCAAAAAAGAAAAAAAAAACACTTGTTCGAGACATAAGGAGTAGATATTTTAATTTTCAACCCTTTTGTCCAAATATTGCGCAATATACATACATAGCCAGCCGACCGACCAGAATGACTTAAAAGGTGGAGGAAATTATGTTAACCGTTTTGTTGACAATTTTTGTCGGTGGTTTCTTAAAGAAAATTTAGGGATAACCCAAGATTCACGAGTACGAAGTGATTTCGACCTCTTTTTTCACAGCGAAGAGTTAGATTGACACTAAAGAGTCCAAAAAGTAACCATATATTTTGAGAAATGATTGGAATTGAAAAAGATATATCAAAATATAAATATACAGGATGTCTGTAAAGTAAACACCTCTTTTGATATGAAAGGATGGATTTCAAACATCTGTTTCATTGGCATTATTATTCACATGATTTCATACAAACGTGCAAGTTGAGCAACTGAAACCATCAAAGATAACGAAGGGTTTTATCCTATTTTTATACGTGTGTTTGTGGTTGTGTGTATGTTTATTTGCATTTCCCAGCTCTCCTGCTCGAACTGTTTTGTTTACAGATTTGAAAATTGACTCCGCTTAGCTCATTCTGAAAATATTTTTATTTTCATTTTAGGACTTATTCTAACGGGTTCATCAATAACATCTAGATGCTCCAGAATCTTTCCAGATGTTTATTTTTAAAAACTGTATTTTAGATGTTTTCCAATGAAATCTCTAGTGATGTCATAAACAGAATTAATTCTGACCATACGAAAAGAGAAGATTAAATCGCAGCACTTTCACCTAATTTAACACCTTTAGACTCTTTAGCATGGAGTTTCATTACATCTGAAGTATATTGCAGAAAAATAAGAGATCGGGCCAATCTTCGTAATCGTATTACTGAAGCAGTTTCAACAAATAACACTTGAGATATTTGAGAGTGTGTTGTAGGAAACTGTTGATTCTTTCAAGATCTGGAGGGACATTAATCGTTGCCACGTAAAATCTAATAATTGGATTAGAGTCCGGATTCTTTCATAGATTTATCTAAACCTTCATGTATTTTGTTTCAGCTTATGCACATATTTCCATGTGGTATCGTTCTCTCTTTTAGACAATTCTCATTATTAATCAAAATAAAGTGTTACTTCATGGAAACCCTCCATCTTGCAGCGAAGGAAATGTTTATTCATCTAGAAAATGAACAGAGCGCGATTTTTGTGAAATGTAAACGTCTAAAATGTCTAATCATGGGCTAAAAGAGAGGTCACAAGATATTTTTGTGTGCATTCTTACCATGGATTTTCAAAAGGAAACCGAACACGCTTGGAGAGCAAAAAGGTAGAAAAATGTAACATACTATCCCGAGAGAGCCATTGAGTAATTTCGTCCTACTCACATAAGCCGAACTAAAGTAATGTTTGACAACAGGAGGCTGAAAATATTTGGGGGGTTGAAGCAAGATTATTAATGTTTAATGTCTTAGTGGCTAAAGCGATTAAAAATAACGAGACAATGTTCATTCAATACTTGCTTTGTTATTGAACAACCATAGCCAACGAAGGTGGTGAGGAGTTCTATCCTTTTCTGTATGTACATGTATTCATCTGTTCCAGTGATCCTGGCCATACCATTTTGTCTAAAGAGTTGTAGTGTTGGCATCAGTATTCCACAAGACCACTTCTAAAAACGGATATTTTGATTTTTTTGGAAAAAACAAACTTTTTGAGCTTTATCTCGTCGGGTTTATCAATAACACCTAGATTCTCAAGAATCAAGATGTTTTCGCATGTTCTTTTATTTTTTCTTTTATTTTAGATGTTTTCCGGCAAAATCTCTAATGATGTCATAAATAGAGTTCATTCTGATCATATCTATTCGTTGATGGAATTTTTCTTTACATAACGTCAGATTTCGATGATATGGTAGTTTGATTATCGACTGTGATGGCGAGTATTATTTTATTTTGTTGTTTTTCATTTTAAAAAGTATAAGATTTTATGCATTATGAATCATTATATTATATCATATTATGAATTATTATGGACAACATTATTTTGGGGAGATTGATATTCTGTTTACATTAACGGACCTGCAAGAAAACGTGATGTCAACACATTTTTGCCAATGAATTATTAATTCGCTTGAGGCAACTGCAAAGATTATACTTTTGCTTTTCCGAACTCCATTGCAATGGAGAAAATAAGACAAAATTTTTCAATGCAAAATCACATATTCAGTCGTGTCGGTAGTCAGAAAAACGAGGGCTTAGGCCCGGTTTTACTCGTGGGACGAAGTTAGCTGACCCATGTCGTAACAGAGAGAAGGGGTTTTCGGAATGTTCATTCGAACAATTAGTTAAAAAGGTAAACATATGCTCTTATTTAAGCTGGCTAGAGTTTCATCTTACACACACACACACACACTTAACACACACACACGCATATATATATATATGTGCATATATGCATGCAAATGGATGTATACGATGAGATGTATAGTTGGGCATATATTAGAGTGTGTGCAGACGTGTGTGCATGGATATATGCGAGTGTGACTATGTGAGCATGTGAGATGATGCATGTGTGAGGTTGAATGAATATGTGACTTTGAGTAAAGACCAAAGTGCGCATGTGTTAACATATACGTGTGTACGTGTGAGTGAGAGTTGACGTGATTAGTTGTGTATGTGCATATGTGAGGAATAGGTGTATATGAATGGGTGTGTGTATATCTGTGGATGTGTATTTGTAAGTTGGTGTGGATGTGTATTGTAATACCTGTGTATGAGTAAGTGTGTTTGTCAATATGTGTATTAGTATTTAGCTGGATGTGTATTTGAATGGCTGTATATATCTGTGTGTATAACTGAGGATAATTCCTTTTGTACATAGATGCATGTATACATGTGTAGTTGAGTTTGTGTATGTATATGAGGCGTTTGTGTGTATACATCTAGACATGTCTAGTGATCTTTGTGTTTGTTAATATGTGTGAAACTCTGTGTATGTTCAAACAAACAATATGGAGCATAGTAAATTCAATAAGGGAGATTTTAGCTATGTGATTAAGTTTGAACTACATCTGCTTATAATGGTCTAATTACTATCGCTGCCAGACACCTCATTAGGACAAGTGATAAATATATATATCTATATCTATCTATCTATCTATCTATCTATCTATCTATCTATATATATATATATATATATATATATATATATATATATATATATATATATATATATATATACATATATATATATATATATATTACAGCAAGATTGAAATGACGAGTGATTCGGCAAAATCCCTGGCGAGGAGGTGAAACATTTGAACCAATCAGTACCCCTAGTTTCTGAATCAGTGTAGAAATGATTACCAAGCTTGTTATGTTCACCATCACTTATGTAATGGGTTCGATCCTAACTATTGTGGCTTTATTTCAAACCAACTTAAATTTAGTAAATATATTTTCTGCTCCAGCATTTAAAACAAGTTTGAACATATCCTCCGCAAATAAGAGGGTCTTACAGTAAAACAATCGTTTATAAATCAGCAATTCTTAGATGTTCTGGATTTTCCTTGAAGGTTTCACAACTACGACTGATCGATATTCATTCACAAAATCTATTCTGAATGCAACATTGTCGCACGTTGGAATTATCGTCTTTTCCTGGTATTTCTCAAGTGAGGAAATTTTAGGCAAGTGTCCGTAAGTTGAATATTCGGAGGGGCTGGGCTATACGGTATGTTGAGCAGCCTGCCACAATAGTCATTTAAGATGATTTTCCGCCCATCATGCATAACTATGACTTCGAAGTATTTCAGCCACTATTCTTCAGTGTTGCCAATTTAGATATGAAATATTTAAATTTAGATAATTCAAGGGAGTGGAAGTGAAGGTTATTAGATTTCTCGACTTCAAAGTCGACACAGCATTGCTTTGTGTGCTGATATATATCCGGAGAATGCACAATGGCCAGTTGTTGAGTAATCACGGTACATAATATTTGGCGAGAACTGCTGATCCAAGTAACTTCAAACTTGACACTGCAATGCCATGTCTGCTGACTAATGTATTTGGCTAATTACAACTTGTGAATGTGTATAATGGCCAGTTGTCAAGTAATCTCAGTGCATACACACATACAGGCAGTGGTTTCTTCAATTGTATTAGATTATTCTCTGATTCACTCATGTTGGTTTAGTTTCGGTCGTTGAACTCTCCGGTCTCTTTTTTAAGCCTTCATTCAATTCATGGAGGTAGATTGTACTCATTCCACTATCCATGTCAGAGGATATCTCGTATAGATCGATTCTTCTTAGTTAATTTGTCCTTGCAATATTGCTTGTCAGTCTCACACACTGAAACATAGTGTATGACTTTTCTGCATTACCAGGCCCAGGAATTGAACCGCCGACCGCCACGCAGATTGCTAGATATCCTTAACCAACGCTTTTATTTACAAGACCATTCATCCTGTAGTACGACGACTAAAATGTTGTGATTATTGCTACCAAGACACTAGCCTGGGCGAATCAATGTATTGATGATATTAATAATTTTTTTTTTTTAGGAACTCTCAAAGAAAACTATTGACATAGGTTTCTTCAGTTTTTAAGCTACTCAGGCGGCCTGGCTATCCATGTATGTAGCACGCAGAGCAAGATGGCTGAATATTTAAATATTCACCCCATATGATATAAAAAAAAACGCTTTTCTCGTTCCTTGAAAATTCTCCCGCAAAATAGATTTTTTTTTTACGAGGGAGTCCGATTTACAATATGATTATGCTAAGTTTGTCCCATATTTTGTGTCAAATAGCATTCACACTTGTTTTTGTTTTTTTTAAAAACTTTTTCTAAATTATCACCGTCCAACAAGATGCACAGGAAGGAACTTATTCATTTATCACCCTTTTTTCCTAATTTCTTTAATTGATCTGGCCATCGAAAGACCTCGTTTACGTGACTGTATTCAATTGGATGACTACCCAGACTTGTTTTGAAAAAATTAGGCAATCAAATTTTGGCCCTCAGAGAACCTCAAGGGGCTTCGGGGTCATTCACTCAGCAACGATTTCCCGACCATGCAGCTGTCTCTCTTGGATTTGGCCCGTCTGATTGACTCCTTATCTCTACAGTTTAGTATCGCCGCTGAGAAACGGACTGTTTCAAGTGCACATTGTTTCCCTCCTCGAAAACCAAATGGAGTGACCGTTGCGAATATTGCCTTGTTCAAAATGAGACCACAAGATGAATATCGATTGATCAACTAATATCCCATTTCATTTCGATTCTTGAGCGAACCATCGGTAAAATTCTAATCTATTTCCTGTCTTGACGGCGGGATTCATTCCCAAGATATTGTAAGCTTAAAGCATTTGTCTTGATTGTATATCTAGGTAATTTCTATTGGTCACGATTAATGTGAATCTACCAACTTGCCAGAATAGACAAACAAATACAGGAATACTTCGAATTTTATGATTTTGATCAGCGCAGGCTTTCATATTGTACGGTTGAAGTATTGCTGTGCAAATTAATGTTATCAAATATCAGCTGGCGCATTTAAACACATTGAATTTTGATAAGATCTTCAACAACGCTGGCCACTTGAGATCGAATTATTTGTACTAATCAAAGTACACCTTCAAGGGCATACCAAATTTTATACCTTTGAAAAGCCGTTTTGTAACAAATAGTTTCAGTAGCAGCTATCTATCCATCTCTCTTCCTATCCTCTTTTAAAACCACCACTCTCTTCTCCATTTCCTCTTTCTGCCATCTTAATAAACTATTTAACTTTATCATCTCCCCTCTCTTTCGTATCCTTTTATGAAACTACCTAAGTATTTAGTTACCTTCTCATTAAAATGTCTAACTTTATATCGCCCTTCTTACCCTCATAAAATTAACCTTTTCCCTCTTCTCCTCATTCCTACCGTAACTGTCAGACTTATACTATCAATAGCAGCCATCAGTCCGGCCTGTTATCTCGGATTCATGATAACCGCCAGCGACACAATAGGTCATGGACTGGATGTGATAAATTTTGGAGGTAAATGTATATTTTCCTCTGGTGCCAGTTACCTGGATAAAAGTCGGAGTTTCGAATTCCGATTGTTGAAGGCACCTAGAATAGTTGTTCGCTGAGGAAGATTAAACAATTCTGTGAAGATAAAATGATAAAGTTATCTGGAAGATGAAAGAAGATGATGCAAAACAACGGTAAGTATATTATTCTATATAGTTGCTGTCAAATACTTAGAAGATGTCATTTAACGTAACTCAATAAGTCAAACGAAATTTACAATGTTGTCCAATGAAGTTGATATCAAAAATAGAAACCATCAACCATAACTGTCAATATAGGTTTTTTCAGACTTTAAACTGGTTTGTTTGGCTACGTACGTGTGTATTTATATATCTATCGCTCGAACGGACTACAACGATGGAGCGAGAGGGCTGATATTTCTTTGTTTCATGAAAATCTCCATTGAATGGGTTTTTCATGAAGGCTCAATTTTCAATGAAATTTCATGGTAAATTGGCTCCTTCACTCTTGTTTTCTCAGTGATATCTGCCCAACAAAAGTTGAAAGAATTAGATCATTTATTGATCAGCATTTTTTTCCTATTTCTTTTTATTATGATCGACCTCAACACGGTATGCTTCCAAAAGATATTGGTCACATGACAGTTTTTTTGAGTGACAGACCAGACCTTTAATCTTTAATTTTTACATCAATGAAGTTATAGTAAAAAATTTAAAAAGAAAAACGTCTATTATTTTTTACCTAATGAGTAGAACGTAATGTTCACTCCATCTCATGATAAACGGGATCTATTTCTAACCAAAAAGATATCCGTGTGCGTAATATAAACGTGGTTGCGACAAGATTCCTATTTTGTTTTTCTACCAATTAAGAAACTATTGTATATTGTCCATAAAACAATGTTGGTCTTTGATTCCTAAATCCTTGGTTGGCCAAAGATGATGAAGAATCTTTGACCAAACAAGAAAAAGTCAATTACTTCGCAAAACCAGGAAGATATAAAGCTTATTTGTCATTTACAAATAAGACCTTGACAAGAAAATTTCTTCTTGCTGGAAACCAACTTCGTTTCTATATTGATAACTCCATAGAAAACTTTGTTTCGATCCTTACTTTTTTCAAACCGATGGTATAACATAAGCAATATCTATGCCGATATTTGAGCCTTTCTTTGTTTGTATGTGCTTCTTCGCTGCAAGAACTACAAGGTCGATTGACCTGATATTTGGCATTGAGAATCAATAAAAATCGACTTCCTACATAGTCTAACCTTGAGGTAAATCGAGGTCACTAGAGGATTTTTTAGCCAATGTTTGCTTCTAAACATCAGGAAGAATAGATTTTCACACTGGGATTTGTTTCATTCAATCTTTGTACGAATGGCACACATATTTCTAACAATAAAACCAATTCCTAAACAAGTATAGGTATTTTGGGTCAGATTTCGTTTTTTGGCAGTGAAAGACCGTATTAGTTTTGCTGCTGTTAAGACTGCGGAGGCTTTCGTTTCTCCCTTTATTTCTTTTGTTTTCTCATTGATAATATCCAATAAAACCATTTCATAGTGAAGGAAAGCTTCCTTTTATGTCTTTCTCTTCTCTCATTGACAAAAGCCCAACGTACAACAGTTCATAAAAAAGGTAACGTGACATAGTAATGAAGTAAAATCAGGTTATTTACTAAGATAATCTTGAAAGTAATAATTCTAATATTCTTGGAAGGGTTGAGGCATCCGAGCTATTTCATAATAATTTTCTAGTAGTTTTTCATACTTTTCATCATATTTTGTTTTAATATTATCAATATTTGCAAAATAATTCAACTAAAGAAAACAAGCGTCGAAAAACAATGGTTTTCAACAAACGCAATCAAATACATTTATTTACAGTCTGAGAAAGTTCTCGTCTTTTTCGAATCAACAAGAATGCAACGGCTTTAGCAGATGTGATCAAAATGTGACAATTTGCTAATCTAACAATTTTTTGTCGGGGTCCATAGAACAGGCTAGGATCTCTTGCCTTGATTGGCAACCAGTCTATGAGACGCACACTTGATGATTCAAAACCAAGAATGGAGCCCCAAGAAGAGTCTAATGGTAAACTCTACCTCTTCTCTGGAAATTCCTTCAACAAAAAAAACCCAGCTATTATGACGTCTCATCGTATCACTTGGAAACGACCGTGGAGGCCGAAAGTGTGGGTCGCTCCTGTGCAAGACCCCACACCTTAAACAAACATTCACGCTCAGTTTATTGTATAAATATCATTGGATTCTTAGATCAAAAAAGATTACTGAGCAATCACAGATATCATAGGGACAATGGTCAACCAACTTTACAAAGAAACTTTGTCACAATGAAATATTGCAAATTTAAGATCTGAAAATGGAATCAAAATGCATTGATTACTAATAGGAAAATGATCAACAGAGCCAATAATCTCATGTTTTAACATTAATATATAAACATTCTGTCTGCACCATTAATAGTCCCCAGTCAAATAATGAACTGTATATTTTTCAATATGAGTCGACCGTAGGTATGAGACAAGGACAGATTAGAAGTGTGAAGTAAGTCGGATGAGTCAAATATAAGCCGATCCCAAAACCATAATCAAGGCATTAGATAAAAATGACAAAAAACAAAAACAAACTTACAAATAGTCTCCATGTTTTTTTTATTGAACACTGACTAAATATGAATAAATGTTAACTTGCAAATGTAGTTTCTCCGAAAAAAAGCCAAATCAACATATAGAGGCAGTTTACACCAATATATGGAAGTGTTCGCCATCAGATTTGTCAAAATACCAAGCCTGTTCTTATGTCACGACATCATCTACTTACAGTGAGCTCTTCGTTTTCGACGCTTGATCAACGGGTTCTTTCCATAAGACGTCATTTTCTGTTCCACTCATTGCATGGTTGGATCCACATTGCCTAAAGCAGTACCGAAACATTATCATCACTCACTCAAACATCTGTTAATTACGGAATTTGGTCTTTTCTTTATGAATGACTTGACTATGAGTCGAAGTTTAGATTCTTGGTCAATTCCCCGTTAAACAAAAAACACTACTTAAGAAAATATACGTAATTGGCTTTGTTGCCTATCCCTGTGGACCCGTTGTGACCCATAGGGCTGCGCACACTCCTTTGCAGTTTCCGTAGCTAGAAGGTTTTGTGGGGCTGACTTGCTTGACCAACTCGAAATTCTACGCTTGACAGGTATGGTGACTGATAAGTTTTCGGATTTTTTGTCTCTTTGCCCGATAGTCACTTATGGAGCTGAAACATGGAACCTAATCAAGAGACAAACCTGCAATCTGAGAATTGTGTAACGTGCACATGAGAGAATCATGCTCAACCTTAAATGGAGAGATCACAGTACAGTATATAAGGAAGAAAACGGGTGTCCGTGACATCATAGAAACTATTAAAAAAACTCAAATGGCAATGGGCTGGCCATGTTGAAAGAATGAAAGACAACCGATGGACATCACGTCTCACAACATGGGTCCCATGAGATCACATCAAGAAACCGAGTCCGATGGAACACAAGATAGAGAGATGAACTGGACAGATTCAGGGAATACTGGCTCTACAACGCCCATGATAGAGAATTGTGGCGAATCCTGGGGAAGATCTATGTCCAACGACGTACGTTAAAAGACTGATGATGATTGCTTTGAAAGGCTAAAGAGCTCAAAATGCCCTCCTATCACCCATAACTGGAGGGCAAAGTGGATTCATGACGGTTGTTTCGTCTGCAAATTCTGTTTTCCTCATTTGGTCAACTTAAAACTATCTAGGGTGAGTAATATGTATCATTGACAGTAAATAGATTTGTGCTTTCAAGCTTAAAATTGGAGGATTTCATCGTCCATTAATTTGCTCTCCTTCAGTGGCAGCAGCAAAACCAAATATTTGGAACCTACTGGCGTTTTGAACGATCATTGTAAGTGAATCAGATTTATTTAGGAAACTGTCGACTAAAACTCCAACACAGCATAGTTTTTCTTCAGTTTTCAAGTGAGTCTGACTAACTGGCTGGATATGGGTGCGTTCCGTCTAAAAGCCGCATCAATGGAGCTAGAAGGCTGAAAATTGTAACATTTACTACTTTTTATGTCTAGAAAAAAGATTTTTTTATCTCCCATCGTAATGATTTTTTAGTGTAGGGGATTCAATTTACAATATAAGTGTATGCTAAATTGGTTCTGAAGTTTGACTTCAGCTGCGTTCATACTTGTTTTTTCTGAAAACTTGGACTTTTTACGGTATGAGGCAAAAGAAATAACATTGATCACCCTTTTTTCCATAATATTTTGATTGATCACTTTGGGTCATGTGACTGTTTCTATTACCAGACCCATTCCTTTCATGCCTCCGAAATTACGTCAGGTGATGTGCTTATATAGTTTTTAGACAGCAACTAATCAAAATATTCACATAAATTCTTTTTCTTGCATCGCCAGTCAAATTCAAAAAAAATTACATAATGATTTATCTCTTCCAAGAAAGAAAGAGAAAGAGAGAAAAGATGCGTAATCGAACAAAACAAGAACCGAAAGTTCAATGAGGCGTCCACCATGAAATTAGACGGCAATTATTGCTAGATCACTTGATACTGAGAAGAAGATAATTTTAAGTAAAAACAACAATTTTTTCTCAAGTTTCAAGTAAATATGACTTGAGACAACTGAGAAAATTGATTTTTAAACAAAGTTTATAGGCTACTATTGATCCTGAGCTAAAGGTTTTTCAGGGTAAAGAGCATCTTATCAAAATACATCTTTCTAGTAAATCTAACTCAGAAACAATATGGGGACTGACCAACTATTATAAAGAGGCGAGGACATCTTTAAAAAAGAAATATAAGATGCACAATTAAATAAGAAAAACCTGTACAAACATTACAGTGTTCTATGTGCTGGTATTATAACACGTAGAGCGTCTACTAAAGTTAAGATTGAACAGTTTTATCGATGAAAGTTGTTGCTCAAATATCCTTATAAACAATGCGTCTTATATTCCAATGAATATGGTAAGTTATACCATTTCTCAATATGATACAAGAAAAATGTATACAGACATGTCTGGTTGGTGCAGGTTCAAAATCCACCCATATTTATTCAAACTAAAAACAAATACTACATCTTTCATGTATGATAAATAAATTCGTAGATTTATAATACTTGTCCATCAGACTCAGCGGGGGGAGAAATCCACCTTGCAACCATTTGGTCAT
>OY735233.1:5657983-5712983 GCA_963457665.1 Thysanoteuthis rhombus
AATTGCGAAGCACACTATGTTCACAAGTGAGAATCATGCTCAAGATCATAAGACAGCACGGAGAAGACATGAGTCCGAGATATCAGAGAAACAATAAAAAACTCAAATGACAATGGGCTGGATATGTTGCAAAAATGTCAGACAACTGCTGAACGTCACGACTCACAACGTGATATAATGAGCATTGACAGAAAAAAAACATCGCATGACGAATTCAGAAAATTACTCCGCAATATCCATGATAGAGAGGTCTGGTAAATCTCATGTTGGTCTATGTCTAACAACAGACGCTAAAAGCCTGCTGCTGCTGCTGCTGCTGATGATGATGATTATGACTTACAGTTATCTTATTTTCATCATTATTTCACAGATTCATTCGCAGGAACTTTAGTGTCTCTGTTTATATTTCCGAAGTCAATTGTCATATTCCATTCTGAGAGAAAAATCACGAATTACAAATTACATGCATGTAGACAAAAATTCCCTGCACAGACTGAGGCCCCTTCGTACCCTCATCTCCCCTTCACTGCCAGATGCCTTCAGAACGTGGTGATCATGGCTCTACGCAGCTTCCTCCTCTTTGTTGTTTTCAGCATTTTGTCAGTCCTGTAATCACTATCCTGGATGACGGTCAGACGATAACTGTCGTCCTCATCAGGCAGGGGAATCAGTTTCTCCACACCGTTGTCTGAGATCTATAAACGTTGCATTGACATAATTTTTGTGGAACATGCTGAAAATCAAATTGAAATTCAGCTTTTTTAGATTGAAGTTTAACTTTTTTAGATTAAAGTTCAACTTTTGAGAATTGAAGTTCAACTTTTGTGATTTGAAGCTCAACTTTTGAGAATTGAAGTTCAACTTTTGTGATTTGAAGCTCAACTTTTGTGAATTGAAGTTCAACTTTTGTGATTTGAAGCTCAACTTTTGTGAATTGAAGTTCAACTTTTGTGATTTGAAGCTCAACTTTTGAGAATTGAAGTTCAACTTTTGTGATTTGAAGCTCAACTTTTGTGAATTGAAGTTCAACTTTTGTGATTTGAAGCTCAACTTTTTTAGATTAAAGTTCAACTTTTGAGAATTGAAGCTCAACTTTTTTAGATTAAAGTTCAACTTTTGAGAATTGAAGCTCAACTTTTGTGATTTGAAGCTCAACTTTTTTAGATTAAAGTTCAACTTTTGAGAATTGAAGATCAACTTTTTTAGATTAAAGTTCAACTTTTGAGAATTGAAGTTCAACTTTTGTGATTTGAAGCTCAACTTTTTTAGATTAAAGTTCAACTTTTGAGAATTGAAGATCAACTTTTTTAGATTAAAGTTCAACTTTTGTGAATTGAAGTTCAACTTTTGTGATTTGAAGCTCAACTTTTTTAGATTAAAGTTCAACTTTTGAGAATTGAAGTTCAACTTCAGCAAATTGAAGTTCAACTTTTTTTTTCACTTTGAAGATGCTGAAACGTATATACACAGCATTACTATGTGTATCTTCCGCAAAGTGAGTATCTTAAATCTCTGGGATATCTTTTTGAATTGATAGAAAATTCAATGTCCAGAAGACAAACTACAGCACCGCGGGCTTATTTCTCTTTGTTTGCTGAGTCTTTCTCCTCTCCGACCTCCACTCTTCCCCTGGTTGACAGGCTTTTCAGGTAAAAATGCCAACCGTGTTTCTCAGGTTTTCACAGCAGACTGACCAAATCAGGAAATGCCTTGTCTTCAATTTTTTCTTCCCACCGATCACTTTGTCCGGCTTTTGGCATTCTTTCAAACTTGGCCCTTTTCGGTGACCTAGGTCAAGCCCTCTTTTTCTCTAAGTTTTCCGGAGATTGTTTGACTGACATTACTGTTCTCTCATTGCAGTATTATTACATTTACCTATTCATTATTTCTAACATCTGTAAACTGAAATACGACCAACTCCCGCTTCTACATCATTCTACTACAATAAGCTTCGAGATGAGCTGTATTACAAGATCTGTCAAGAAAGTATTTACACATTTAAAATTAACAAAAAAAAGCCTGACCTGGTAAATGGTGTCTTGTTACCCTCCAAAGTATTCAGCTTTGAACTTCGCACACTCATCAATACATTCTTTTCTCTTATGAAATCAATTTGCAAAGTCCTTTTTTAGGATCGCCATTAGCTGCCTTGTACAGTTCTTCTTAATCTTGTCCACAACATGATTTTTTTCGTAAAAGCAAAAAGTCCCTGGGAGCGAATTTCAGACTGTAGGGAATAACTGACAAATCTGGGTGATTGGATGCCTCGCAAGAACTCTCTGCTCTTGACGTGAAGAATGGGAAAACTCTTCCATGGTAAATGCAACGGTCACACAGTACATAAGCTCACTCAATGTCATCTCATTGCCGATTTTAAAAAAATACATGGAGGATTTCTGTCTATGCATCTGATCAGTTGCCAAGTTACATCGAAACGGCGTAACTGAATCTGTAGATATTCAAAAATGGTTAAAAAACTTTGCAATGAAACTTCGTAGCAACTCACTAATTGTACCGGCAGAAGTCCGTACTACATTCAGTTTGCAAACTAATCCATTTCTCGGACGTTTTTGTAACACCTGTAATGTATTAAATTTGGCGGAGATTATATCATAGATATCACTGCATACGAATGAAGAGTCATGTGAAAGTAGTTACAGTGATAGATCGATAGGAAGATAGAGAGTGTGAGAGAGAGCAAGGGTGACTGAGGAGGTAGAGTGAAAGATAGAGACATATAGGGAGCAGAGAGAGAGAGAGAGAGAGAGAGAGAGAGATGGAAAGAGACGGTGGCAACACAGAAAGTAAATGGATGGATGAGAGTAGAACAGAGAGAGAGAGAGAGAGAGAGACATAGAGAGGGAGAGAGTGAAAGCATGGAATTACAGGAAGGAGGGTGACAAGGAATAACAAAGACAGGTGGAGACGGCACAAGAGGCAGAGTGATATATATATATATATATATATGGAGAGAGTGAATGGCGATTTTTCTTGTGTTTTCAGAGAGAGATCGATCTGATACTTGAGATTTTGCATTCAACATATTCGGGTTTAAGAAAAATATCTTCCGACATTTTAATTGCTTGTCAATTTGATCATTGTCAGCATAAGATAATTTCACATTATATATTTTTCTGCACAGCAATGTTTGAATATATTTGATGACATTTCAAAATTACTTTAAAGCAGTTATCGATCGTTAACAGGAAATTGCATGATTTCAAAGGACGTCACTATTTTTTTGTCTGCTCAAACATAAAAGAGAAAAGTGATATGTCTGAACGGGAAAGTCAGCGCACTTAATGTGGACATTTGCGAAGTATCACGGCGTATAAAGACAAATGCGAAGTATCACGGCGTATAAAGACAAATGCAAATATGTCTGATTTAAAACTGAGAGTCCAAAAGACCTTTTTAAACGATGAATGAAAAACATCAAATCTTTAGCTTTGATATATAAGGGGAGATCAGTCAAAAATCCTTTCTGTCATTCATTTTGTTGAGAGTTTCGCTGATTTGCTCCAAAGTCTACTAACTTGCAGGAGCAAATACGGCATTTCTTCGTCCTTTGGCAGCAAGCCGTGTTGGGAATGATCAACTAAAAAAATGGTAAAAAGGGATGATCAATGATAAGTTACGTGTTCGATCTTTTAATGGGCAGTGATCGCTGAAAAAATCAATATTTTCCTAAGATCAAGTGTAAACGCTGCCGGACACATTGAAATACCAAATTTAGCATAAATTTGCAATTTGAACACCCAATCACCGTAAAACTATTTACCAGAGGAAATTTTCGGAAAGCAAATGGAAAACGCCTTCCCTAAAAGAAATAAGGATTAGATGTTTAAATTTTCAGCCATCAAGCCCTTTGATGGAATATGGTAGAAACTAGGTGTTAGGGTAAGCAATTGTTTACCATGGTCAAATAACACGAACGTTAGGCTACTACTTTGTACACCGAAAAAGGGGAAAGTTTATTATTAATTCTATCATGTCTTCCAGTTTTATGCCAAATGTAACGTCCCTTCAACTTCTCTTAGACCTTTATGATACCTTAAGATATATCTTGATAACTGATGCTAAGAATAAATCGAAATAAAGCAATGATGCCCATAGACACGGATTCAAAAGTAAAGGCAGCTGGAGGTCTTCCATAAATTGCAAAGTACTATGAAACTTTCGGAAGCTGTGAATACCACTATCTCGTCTGCAAATTCATCAAAGATGTTGGTAGCGTCTCGAATCACAAATCGACATTTAACGTATTCACATCTTCTGAGGGCAATAGAGACAATTCAGACAATGGTGACAGTAGACCTTGAGATGTGGGTCAAAATTGAAGCTTGATTTGTCTTTGACATTAATAACCCCTAACCCCGATTGATTCAGCAGAAGACTTAAAAATTCCAATGATGAAATTTCCCTTTTCAATACGTATTTGCCATGAGCAAATAACGGCTCTGTCCTTTTATTTTACTTGTTGGGAGATGTCAGTGTTTCTGTTCTATATTTGAATGCTAAAGAAAACTATAGAACGAAACGCGCTGTGAGAAATACTAACCGATGAATAGAGGAAACATTTAATAGACAAAATAATCAGTCAAGGCTTCCAATATATCGATAAATGTGTGTGACAGAGATAAACGAATCCACTTGGCATCGAAAAGATACCGCCTCGGTGTATTTATAATAAGTCCTTAAAAATGAGAGTGTTTGGAGATAAAATATCACTTTCTTTCTTGGGGCCTCTCTTTATTTTATTTCTACTATCTATCTCTCACCCTCTCTTTCTATATTGATGTATAGATCAGGAATATAATATAATGCAATATCCGATGTATGATGGGTTTATTTCATATATACGTTCGACAATAAACATTTCGTTGAGTTAGAGATAAGCTTGAAATATGATGAAGTAAAGGATTTAACTACACAAATGTGTTTATGTTTCTTCACGTGAAGGAATCCAAACAGAACAGAAACACGAACAGTTTTGCTTGGCAAATCCTTTACTTTAGTATATATATATATATATATATATATATATATATATATATATATATATATATGTATACATATATATATATATATATATATATATGTATATATATATGTGTGTGTGTCTGTGTATGGAAGAATTGTTGATGTCTCTGGAAATCAGGCAAGCAGTATAACATAATATAATGATATGTCAATAATATAAAACCACTTCTGATATGTAAATTATAGAGTGCTCGATACATATAACTTTTTACTATTCAATTTAAGTTGTTTTAGAGTAGAGCCAGAAATGAATGGTAGAATCCACATTCTACTATATATATGTATGTGTGTGTATATATATATATATATATATATATATATATATATATATATATATATATATAATACGGATAACAAAGATATATACCCGGTGAATATTGACATTTCGTGCCTAACATGCACATCATCGACCAGAAATACGTTTTGTTCTTGTAATTATGAAAAATCAAAACCTTTTTGACATTAATACAAGAACAAAATATATTGCCAGTTGCTGATGGATGTGTTAGGCACGAAATGTTAACACTCACCGGGTGTATATTTTTTTTAATTCTTATTCTTTATACATCAATATCCATTTACTGTATTAAATATTGAGCACCTTGATTGAAAATCTACAAAGGACAAAATCAGTTATCCATTTCTTGTCTTGCATTGTTACAAATCGAAAATGCATCATGATATATATATATATATATATATATATATATATATATATATATATATATATATATATATATATATATATATATATATATTGTCCAGAAAGCTTTAAATACATGAAAAAACTTTTTTCCGAATATTTGCCATTTCAGTCAGTTATTTTCCAATATCTGTTAATGTAATTAATATATTTTTCAGTGGTTTTTATGTTTTATATAAGATTAGATATCATGGTAGCGCGTGCACGCACACACACACACACACACACACACACACACACACACACACACACGCACGCGTGCACACACACACACATATAGATATGTTTTATGGTGATTGTAAATATAACATGACAGCATAAAGATCGATGGAAAATTGTTATTGTGTTTCTTTGCGTTAAAAAAATGATTTATTTAGATGATATTTTTTGTTCGTGTGTGTTGAGATTGTGTAGCTTATTTTAACTAACCAAGTGCAATACAACCCCCACCATTATTACGTGAGTGTTCTGTTCCGAAATTCAACAACGCATTCTATCCTAGCCATGATCAACGTATCTATTCAGTCGCTCGGATCTACGTTATTTGGAGCTACAAGAAGTCACCCCGTAGCTATATTTAGCTATTGTTGGCTAGTAAAATATTCTTTATCTGTTCTAACAGCGATATAATTCACGTAGGTCTCTCCCCATCTGAGCCGTTACTCTACCTCCGTAAGGAAGTAAGTCTTCGAAGTATGCAGCTGGTTTGAAGATCAATTTAAAACTGAAATCAAAAATGGAATAATTATTCACACTCATGAGAGGCAAAATAAAAGTACTGCGAAGCCCCGAATGTTGGTTAAAAGCAAGAAGAACTTTAGTATCATCTTGGTAGAACATTTTGACTCGGGTAAATAAGTTCCAAGAGTATACTTCACAACATATTCAATCCATGGACGTTGAGAGAGGAAGTATTTGATCAAAGTACGAAACAGATGCAATAATGAATCGAATTAATGCTTAAAGTATTTCATGAACTGCATACTTCGAGGCATCATATCCGTAGAATAGACGTAAAATAACCTACCAGTTTAACATTACAGTTACATATCAAATAGAGTCCTCCTTTAAATCCTAGAAAACGTTTTTCAATGTCAAAACATAAAAAAATACTTAAGGTGTAAAAGATTGAAAGCACAGAAAGTTCCAGCAGCAAAATAACCTTTTCCACGTAATGATGGCTAAAAATAAATGTCCGATTCCTGAATATAATGTTTCTGTCGTAAATGTTTCTATTCGTAACTCACAATGCACAAGTCTTGGATTTTCTACTATTCGAGAATCGTCCATAGCAAGTATTGTCTTTAGTCAGTTCATTCAGATTTTATTCTCTGCGTAGCATTTATTAGAATCTTTCAATTTTTTTTTTACTGAACCCTTTTTTCTCAATTAATTATACACCTGAAAGTTATTACTTTATTGTCTTGATGTTTGAAAAATGTTTTTTTCTCCACATAGTTATTGATTCAAATTGTCAATTTAAAAATACATATTCTAAAAAAAACTATCCACGCGTGAAGATGTAGGTTCTGTTCCTAAAATCATGTTATCTTGTAGTGGATACTTATTTTTCCAAGTTTGGAATTGCTGTGAAAAAAATGAAGGAGGAGGGCGACACTGTGAATGACAACAGCTCAGTGTGTGTGCGTGTGTGTTTTTTTTACTAATACTACTACAAAAACTTTAAAGCGGTAGGGATTCAAAACTACTGGAAAATGTCTCAGTACAGGAAAAAAGCCAATAAAAAGTGTGTTCGAAGCAAATGGAAAACTGATTACGTTTAGGGACTGAACAGTCGAACGTGCCCATGAATTTTACAAAGACCTCTACTCTACCAAACAAAAGACACGGAAAATGACCCGGAAATACGAGCCGAGAGTACTCAATTCGAACATTTCTCGGGGAGTGAAGCTGGCCATCAAACGAACAAAGGCCCTTGAATCCGATAACATCACCATCGACCTCCTCAAAATGTTGGAAAAAGCATCACCAGGAAACGTCATCATATTCAGCTTATGGCTCAAATAAAGTAAAGTTCCAAAAGAGTGGAACACTGCAATCATAATGATGACAACGAAACAGCTGTATATGACACAATATATATATATATATATATATATATATATATATATATATACATTGATGAAACAAAACATACATATCGCTGCACAACTGTTATCCGATCAGGCTGAAAATTATCGCTGCCATCGTAGATGACTATGGTAGAAGACTATTGTCATGAAGGAATGTACTCAGTCGTCAATGGTGTAAACTGTACGCGACAAAAAAACATATATATGGATGATTACTATCGAAACTTTCATATTGCTCCCATGCCACTTTTCCGACAGTGCATTCTGATACGATCGCCTTTTCACGATAACAACAATAACGTAGACTGACATCCACTCTATTTTGGATAAAGTGTGACTTATTGGACCAGGCAACCTCATTCCATTGATATAAGGTCCAGTTCCGACGCCTGTACACCCTTTGAAGAACATTTTGGCGATGGCACTGCGGCTAAAGATCCTGATACGCAGCAAGGATTAATTCATTGTGTGTCGTAAGCTCAACTTTCAAGAACCAGATGATCCCAATAATCCTAAAAAGAAGAGTATTCAACCAATGCATTCTCTCGATAGTCACCTATGGAGCTGAAACATGGAACCTGACCAAGAGACAGGCTTGCAAACTGAGAAGTATGTAACGTGCACATGAGAGAATCATGCTCAACCTTACATGGAGAGATCACAAGACAGCACAGTATATAAGGAAGAAAACAGGTGTTTGTAACATCATAGAAACTATTAAAAAACTCAAATGGCAATGGGCAGGCCATGTTGCAAGAATGAAAGACAACCGATGGACATCAGGTCTCACAACATGGATCCCCAGAGATCGCATAAGAAACCAAGGCCGACAGAACACAAGATGGAGAGATGAACTTGACAGTTTCAGGAAATACTGGCTCCGTGATGCCCATGATAGGGAATTGTGGCGAATCCTGGGGAAGGTCTATGTCCAACGACGGACGTTAATAGACTGATGATGATGATGATGTCTTTAGGCATCTTTACGTCTTGGCTGCACAATGCTTTGAAAGGTTTTAGTGATTTTTACCTCCATGCTGATATGTACTCACTGCAACACTTGAATGTGAGCATCCCATAAACCAAGCCAATTCGGAAATCATCTGACCAAGTTGTCTTGACAAAACGATATGGCTCATTCACAGTGGTCAAATAGGTTTCGAAGATTTGGCCACCCCTATTATTTTTGTGCATACATGATGTATTATCTGACTTATATCGACGCCTACGTACATGGAATATGTAAAAGTATATAGTTACTGGGAGAGAGAGAGAGAGAGAGAGAGAGAGAGAGAGAGAGAGAGAGAGAGAGAGAGAGAGAGTGAGTGCAAAGAAATTGTATTCGATTTTTGTTTTTATGAAAAATATCTTCAGACATTTTAATTGCTCACGATTTCCTCAAAGTCTGTATAATATACTTGGACACTCACTCACTCTCTCACACACACACACACACACACACACAAACACACACACACACATATACATATATGTATATATATATATATATATATATATATATATATATGTATATATATATGCCTTAAAAGTTGCCAATGACATTTGAAAGTTGAAATATTTTAATGCAATTATGAAACACTAATAGATTTTTGCTTGTTATCAAATGACGTTAGTATTAAAGTGAAAAGTGATATCTGGAAAAAAGATATTGAAAAATCAACGGGAAAAAAACCCAAAGAATTCTAATGTGATTACTTGGCGAGGATACATGGCGCCAAAAAGTGTCAACACAGGTTTCTTCAGTTTGTGAATGGGTCTGGCTTACTACGTATATCTTACGCGTACAGACCGCACCAATTGAGCCAGTCGCTGAACATTTGAAAATTCAATCGTTATTACGTCAAGAAATTGTTTTTGAAAAATATTCCTCTAAATAGATTTCCTGTGGGGTAACAGTCTGCAATGAATGTTTATTCAAGTTGGTTTCTCAAGTGTCCCGCAACGTTCATGTTTTTTTTTCAATTCAGATTCTTTACTTATCACCACTGGACAAACAGCAAGAGAAGCAAATTATTCATTGATTACCTTTTATCCAAACCCCCAAGACAATGGAAGGGAACAGCAAATCTTAGCTCTAATTTGCTTACATAATGAAAGAATGTGAGATTTTCTTGGTTCTCTGTTCGTAACCATGTGCTCTTGAAGATAATAATTTTGCCGATGAAAATATCTCTCAACTGTCATTCCCAACAATGGACTCTACAACTGAAACAAGCTTTTCTGGTTTCTTTCCTCAAAAAAATATTAGATAAAATCCAAATATAGGTACTGTTCGCTTATAAGATGTTCGCTTCACGCCACATTTTTGTACCAAAATCGTACTCACTGCCTCTCTGCAGCGCACTCAACACGAGAGCAATGATCGAGGAGAGTCTCCCCAAGGCAAAAGGGTTACGGAAAAATCGTATTTCATACTATGCTTCTCATTATATTACCGTATTTAGGAAACCTCAAGCATTGTTAGTGCCAAGATGGATGGCAATTGCGTGAAACCATGCTCCGTAAGTAGAATAATGTCTCAAACTCCTTCCATTAAATTTCTAATTCATTTTTGTATGTAACAGCAATGACTAATGGCAATGACCTAACCAAAGCCAGTGACATTACGCACAAATAACAGTGACACAAACACGTGCAGGAAAACCGATGGAAAATTCTCTCCTATTTCTAAGGCCGAACTCAGGTCGACTTGTTTTGCTAAAGTTCGCAAACCCCATTTACAAGAACTACTAATATAGTAGTTGAAATGGGACGTGTTGTTTAGGAATAATATTATGTGGAGAAATGAATTCTGTTTTGTTTAACCTTCAGATTTTGATAGGGCAAGAGAGTTATATTTAATGGGAGTTTACCACTGTAAATTTGGTGAGGATTGTTCTTATTGAGGGTGTGTGGCTTGGGAAATAAAATCATCTCCAACTTAGACTGGAGTTAGACAAAAAAAGTTTTTGCCAAAATCTTTTGCACACACCTGATATAATGTTTTGAATATTCTAAAAGATATCTTTAGAAATTCGAAATTTAAAAAATAGTTGATAATCTTCATTCGTTGCTTGAAACTCTTGAATTTTTTAAAATCTATGATGTGTTCAGGAAATCATTTCCTCTTTCTAGGAGATCAGAAATGATATGAGCAAAATGATTTTATGTTTTACAGTAGATGTAAAGAACAGTCATACTTTCGAAGTAAGTAGGAATTATTTTTAGAACTCGTCATTACCTGTGATAGAATCCACGGATATAGCTGAACTTTTATCAGGTGATTTTTTGAAAAGAAACCAAAGATATATATATATATATATATATGTATATATATATGTATATATATATATATATATATATATATATATATATATATATATATATATATACATATATATATTTATATTTATAATAGACTAGAAAAGTTAAGCATGATTACATTGTTTGAGAAAGCGGACAAGAGGAAACTTAATTGAAACTTTTACAATAAGAAATGAATTTACAAATTAAAGAATTGCAATGCTTTATAAGTCAGATAGGACGGGATATATACTAGCTAGGCCCAATATAGCAACTAATCACAAGCATACAGGCTGAAATCTCGCTTCCACTACGGTAGACAAATAAACGAACAAATATAGAAAAGAACAAAAAAAATCTTGGAAGACCAACAGAGATATTCAACGGATAAATTAACCGGTATGATATCCAAAACAATCTTAAAACCCCACACATCAACTATATAACAGAGAGCATATCGCAAATACAAAAATTAAAAAAAAAGATTAATCTAAAAATCTAACGCCACTAACAAACCAAAACAATTAAATAATACGAATTGAAAAGTTGGAATACTTCGAATGTAACACTTGTAAACAAACAAACAAAAAAAAACAACAAAAAAAAACAAAAACCCGAATAAACCAAATCATTCGCCTGAAGAGGTCTGCAGGACATAAACATGAACATGTTTGCGTAGCAAATCCATTATTCCACTATATACACACACACACACACACACACACGCATATATATATATGTATCTGCACCGTTTGGGCTTCCTTAGGCGAATGATTGTTTATTTTAGATCCCTATTTTGGGCATTTTGTTTTTGTTGGGGTGTCTTTTCTTCTAGGTTGTAGGATCTTCCTTTTATTGTATCTATACATTCTTTTCTTCTCTTTTCTGTTTTTTGTTAAATGGTTATTCATTGCTTGTTTCTTTCTGTTTTTTCTAGCGAAGATTTTGTGCTTGTTGGTAGCTATAAATTATAAGTTATCCATTTTCTTTATCCGTATGTTGTTGAACTATCAGCTCTTCGTAGTATGTTTCCTCTCTTTTATGGTCACTTAAATCTGTTTCCCACTGTTAGGCTTCACTTTCATATGACTTTAGTTGTTTGATTATTCTGGCTTTGGTCTATTTCTACATGTCTTAAGATAATTATGGTGATTAACTTTTTCTTTAAGGTGTCTGGAAGTGTATAATAATGATGTCGTTAGTAAAAACACGGTGAAAAAGATAGCTATGGTGGTCAAACTTTGGTGCTATTGTATTTGGGGAGTTAAATTATGTTTTTTTAAATAGAAATTTTGAGCGATACCAGCATTTATAAAGTTACTACATTTTTTCTGTTTAATAATTGTTTTTTTTTGTTCTATTGGTGAAAGTGAGGATTTCAAATTTCTCATTTAGGCATAGGTAACCTAATAGTTTCAACATCATGGCATATGCGAGTTTGTTTCAATATTTTCCATTTTACTGTGGGTTTGAGCTTGCTATCGGTCAGTCTCCAATAATATGTCAACAGCAATATACTGTTCTTGTATTTTTTATTTGTAAATGTTGATATATATTTGGCTAATGTAAGATTAAGAGGTGTTTCTCCAAATTTCTATATAATATTTCACTTGTAAGGGTTTTTCTTGTGTTGATATTCCATCTTGGTATGCAATATTCAATTTTAGACAATTGTTTTGCAAAGGGCGTCTGTTTCTGTTTGTATTATTGCAATCTTGCTTATTTATGCAGTCTCCATTAGTATTATTACTTTACTGTTATGTTTTCATATGAATTCATTGAAATTATCCGTACAACTAAAGATAATTTTCAGTCTGTTTTTGTTAAATATTTTTCTTAGTTGGTTGTTGCTTGTCGGTTGAAAGGCAATGTATACAAAATGATTTTCCCACATCTAATTTTTTGTTGTTGATATGTTTTTCTCCGTTGAATTTTACTTTTCATCAAATCTAAAGCTAGTTTCAACGAAACCTCTGTCCTTTAAGGTTTTGTACATTTATTTCTAACATTGTTGAATATTGTTTCATTTGAGAAATAATATATTTGTTTAGTTTCTATTGATTTAGGAATCTTTTTAATGATTGTGTGTCGGTCTAAACAATAGAGTCGATCCGACTGCTTGAATCTGAAACCATTTTTTCGAATGTTATTTATTTTTATGTTGTCATTTTCAGTGTCCGTGAGCATTGCTTTGTGTCTGTCCAAGACGTTTGTGTGTAATCCTTTTTCCTTTTTTTGTATGTTTCCTATATATCATAGATTAAATTAACTATATTATTTTGCATATGAAATCTTTTTCACATTATATTGGTTCAATTTTAAATTATTACAGGTGTTTCCTTTATATCTCTGTTTTACGATATTTTCTCTCTTTCTTCTTAGAGTATGCTGAAAAGACCTGTCACTCCTTAAAAATGATATGAACCTTTACTTACATATATATGTTATAACTATCTCAGGTGGAAAAAGTTGATATTTTCATCGAAATACATTTTTGGAACATGTTTGGTTACATTCTACGTCAACGTTAAAAAAACAGTCAGAACAGAAACTAAAAAAACATAGTGCAATACGATTCACTATACTAACCTCATATTGTCTTTGTTGAGATACGATTGGGATGCAATAATATTCGCGTGAAATATTTTCCCTTGAAAAGGATATTTTTCATCATATCATTGTAGCGCTACTTCAACAATTGCAAGCCTACCTCAGGTAAAATTTGATTGCTTACGATATCTCAAATTCAGCTTGAGTAAACTTATATTTATATTACGTTCTTTTCGAAGACGCGATTCGCTGGATTGAAGCCTTCCATTTTGATTGTATACTACTCCTGTCTATATCTAAACTCGTTTCTGATCATTTGAGCAGAATTATTCAATGTGTCTCCTTGTTAACCAGAAATTGATTCGACTGAGGAGATGTCAAACATATACTTCAGATAATTCTTATGATGTATAGCACCAGCTTATTTTGCAAACCGTTTTCCAGTTTATTTACCTAAGCAAGACAATTTCTGAGAGGCAGGGATTCAGAGAATGAAAGCAATGGTCAGAGTCAGACAATTAAGATTAAGAGATACTTAGGAAGTCTAACTAAAGAGTAAATGTCAAGATGATAATAATTACATAGTTGAGGAAACCTTCGTACTTAATCAATATAAGTGACTAGCAAATCAATCATATTCCATGAATTTTCAAAAGTCAAAACGAAAGAATCCCAGAATATAACTATTTTATTATTTATTTCCCTTTAATAACTATTGTAATCCTAGGTTTGTATCACTATTCAATCAGATCATGAGCTGGGTGCAAAAAGCTTGACTTTTAAGAACAGGAAAATCACAATCAGAAAAATCATATCTAAATTTAGATCTTCAACAAATTTTCATATTTTATGTCAACATAACGATTATTTTGAATGAAATATATATAGTCCGTAATTTCTAGTTTATTTCAAAGAGATTTCTCGGGAACTGCTAACTCAAACAACTTTAAATTCAATATTGTGCGCTGACTAATACATCTGGCAAATGTCGATTTGGTACAATGACCAGTTGTTGACCAATTGTGGTACAATATTTAGTGCAAGTGTTTAGTCTGTTCGGCAATCTCTCGAATCGTTTTGCATAGGTGCACCTAAAAATAGCCCTCAATTAAATGTTGTCAATCACAGAAAGACGTCGTGTTCAAGGTTCTTGTCTCCGTTTCGAATTTTTTTGAACGAATGTTGAGCGGTACGTTCGTTGACGGCGCCCTGGCTAAATACGTGGTTGATATTGCGATTAGTTACATCCCATCCTGAACTTATACAACAAAATTGCTCGAATTTGCTTTTTTCCATCTTATAGCCTCATATAAACCAGAATTGATAGTGAAAAGAAAACGTACAAGCCTTGATAAATGGAGCGTAATTCACGTTTCAAATAGTTAAATGATACTTTATTCCGAAGCATAACATTTTATGATAACGAAAACTGCAATTATTTTCCCACCTATAGTTAGATTTCCAGAATATCAACTCGGTGGTGATATTTACTAACCCATCAATAATGAGCTGTAGTCTGTCCTTCAGAAGTTATAGTCCTTCACTACTAGTCTGCTGTAGGAGGCGACTTGGTTTTGCAATTTACTTTTTATCTCTTTGTTATGTGTTTGTGTATTCCAGCGCTCCTGGCCATACTGTTTCACCCAAAGAATTGAAAATTGGCACCAGTACTCCACTACACCCATTCCAAAAATGACTTTTATTTTCATTTTTGGAAGCTTCTTTGACTTTGGGGGCTTCATTTTGACAGGTATGCTTTACCAATAATATCTAGATTATCTAGATGACTCCTTTTTATGCATTTTCATTTGGAAAACGCCAGTGATGCCATAAACAGAATTCATTCTGACTATCTATTATTCAATCGGATTTTTCAAAATTTTGACGCAATGGTTGACTTTGATGGCGAGTATAATTTTGCCAATGGTTTCGTGATAGCATACATGTAAGACTAGATTCACCCTTCGGGTAGTATAGAGAGTGGACAGGCCAAAAGGCTTAAGTGTTGCTGTCACACTCTCGATGCAACACCTACAATTTTTGGGGTGCCCAGACATTTGAATCTGTTAGATTGTAGGCTCGGAACTCTTTTAGTTCAGTTGACACTCTTGTTAGGTGTCCAAACCTTCAATATTCTTTGCCACTGAATGAATTTGCGGAGTGGCATTGTTCCAAGAATTTCTTTGATTTCCTCATTTCTTATCAAGTCTGCTCTACGTATTTTGCTGTTCATCCGATGCACGTAATCTCACAGGTAGTGATTCTCCTGTCTTGGACATTTGTCAGTGTCCACGAATGACACTGGTCGATCAGTGTGGACAGAGACATCTTAATCAGCTGGGCTTTTATTTCCACAGTAGAGAGAGAGAGAGAGAGAGAGAGAGAGAGAGAGAGAGAGAGAGAGAGAGAGAGAGAGAGAGAGAGAGAGAGGCTCTGTAGTTGTATACGTCAGCCCAATGATCTGAGCCAGACATTCTTAAACTTTATTTCATGACGTAACAGCAAGAAATATATCTGACCTCTGCGGAACACTGACGTTAGGAATGAAACAAAATAAACAAAAAGATTTCAGTGGTCAATGGACAGAAAATTCATACGAGCATAATGATATCCTTGTCAAGTGTCAAAACGACTTTGTTCTCAGCCGTTGGAGTGGCATTGTTGTGACAATTTATCGGATCTTTTCGTCACTCATCAATTCCCTCCTCGTCTAAACTGCCGTACGGAGCACCCAGATGCACAAGTAGCAATTCCCGTTTCCTATAGTTTGATCAGTGTCCACGTATGACATCAGTGGGTCAACATGTACAGAAACATATTGATCAGCTGGGCTTTGATTTCCATAGCAGTGACAGAGTAAATTAGAACTGGAGAAAGAGCGTCGGTAGTTTTAAACTTCAACTCAATTATTTAGGCCAGACGTTTTCAAACTTCATTTTATAACGCAACGGCAAGAAATATATTTGACCTATGCAGCTTACTAAAGGTCAAGTGGACCCCAAACTAAACTAAACAAAAAATATTTCTGTTGTCAATGAACGGAACTTTTATATCAGCATACTGATATAAATACCCATCACCGTTTTTCCTTTAATTTATCGCTAAAACGACACAGGTCCCTCGATATCTGGTGATAAAACCAATTTATTAGCTAGTCTGCGGCAGGAATGTGAGTGGCGTGATTCCCACATGAGACACTATCAAAGCTTGAAATACGTTTTCATATTTGGCACAATTTACGTGGCTAATTTTGGAGATAGTGACATGTTATTTGGGAACTACAGATTTTGGCAGAAGCAATTTAATTCAACGCTGCCTTACTTTACAAACGTAGAATTTGGCTTATTTTTTGCCAATTACCTTGTTAGAAACCGTCAACCAGAACTGCCACAAAACTGTCAACATAGGCTTCTTCGGTTTTCAGGTAGGTCTGGCCATCTACGTGCGTATGTGTCACGCATCCAGGCCACTACAATGGAGGTAGAAGCCTGAAAATTTCAACAATTATTCTTAATTACGTTCAGAAAAAAAAAATTCCTTTTGTTCATTGTCCAAATCAGTTCTCAGTTCAATTTCAGGTCAGTTTGCAATGTAGTTTTATTCTAAATTGATCCTTTATCTTATGTGTGGCAGCATCCATATTTTTTAGATTCTGAAGGGAAGTAACTCATTCAATGATCACTGTTTTTCCAATTTAAAAAAAAAACAACTTATTTACCCCAAGACGGCATGCTGCCAAAAGTCGTTGATCACTTGACGGTGTCTGTTGAGTGGCAAACCAAACCAGTTCTTTTTCTTCTCTGGCTTAGTCGAATCTTTCTGAGAATCCCTGTAGGATGCTATATTTAAAAATGTTTGTTGATAGTTTTAATGATTGCAAACATCAAAGACGGTCTTTGATCTTCCGTCCGCGTGGTTAAAAAAACAGAAAAAGAAGTGGCTCAATCCTTTAGAGTACGCTTGAAATGACATCGCTATCACTACGAAAGATGTTACGAAGTTTTTTTTTTTAGCATTCTGTGGGGTTAGGTCTCTAATTGAAGACAGATATGGAGAGCTTTGATCATTTTATCTTCTAATACTACTGAACTGGTATATCATATATTGAAAAGCTATGCAGTAGATGCAGAACTAGGATCTGATAAATTAAAAAAAAAATTACATACTTACACGCACTTGGATTAGTGATCAATATTGATCTAAGAAATACAAAATCATGTGACCAATGTTTTTTTTTGTACTATACCATGTTGGGGGTGATCAATTAAGAATTGGAAAAGGGGATGATCAAAAAATATCTTATTTGTTTCCGTTTGCTATGTTAACTTAAAAGTCTGGACTTAAAAAACAAAAAAAAAAAACAAGCGCAAATGCTGCTGGACAGAAAGTAAGGGACCACTGTGGCAAGAATGTACATTGGGAATTGATCATGCCGACTAGAAATCTATTCAGAAGGTTTTTTTCATCGGGACAATATTAAGGAGTAAATGTTCAAATTCAGCCCTATACCTCCCTCGGTGTAGCCTGTGCACGTGATACATACATACACAGCAAGCCAAAAAGATCATACTAAAATCTGAAGACACTTATGTTGACTGCATTGCTGACAGTTTTTGTTGACTGTTTCTCTCAAAAACTTTTAGCTCTGATATATTGGGTGTGACTGTGAGTGCTTGTTTACATTTTGCTAAGTCTTAATTTAATCCACCGTCGAGTCATAACAAAGTGTTACTCAAAGCCTCTCCTTTAAGTATAAGGAAAAGGATTAGGGAACCTCACCTTGAAGTTTACGCCCAAATCATCTTGGATAGCCTGCAACACCCTCGATGTAATAGGAGAACGATTACAGGAGGACAAACACGAACACAGATAACTGAGTTTACGAGATATATTTTCAAAATATAGCAGCAGAACAACTAATTTGTTGCTTTAGTATATTAAGCATGTGCAAAAGTACCCAGAACTATATTTTGAAACTAGAGACTGAAAACATTCTTACAAACTGGTTTTCCGCTGGAATATTATGCATCATTATCCTCATCAGTCTTTTGGCATCCGTCGTTGGACATAGACCTTCCCCAGGATTTGCCACACTTCCCTTTCATGGGCGTTGCGGAGCCATTACTTCCTGAACTTGTCTAACTCTTCTCTCCATCTAATATTCTGCTGGCCTCGGTTGCGCATGTGGTCTCAGGGGATCCATGTCGTGAGTCGTGATATCCACCGATTGTCTGCCATTCTTGCAACATGGCCAGCCCACCGCCATTTGAGATTTTGAATGGATTCTATGATGTCCCTGACTCTTGTCTTTTCTCGGAAGTACTCTGCTGTTTTGTGGTCTCTCCATGTGAGGCCCAGCATAATTCTTTCATGTGCACGTTGCATGGCTCTCAATTTACGGGTCTGTCTCTTGGTTAAGTTCCATGTTTCAGCTCCATAAGTGACTATCGGGAGGATGCATTGGTTATACACCCTTCTTTTTAGGATTAAAATGTTTTGAATATTGTGGAACGTAAGGTAAGTCTTTCATTATTTAACGGATCGTTCATGATTTTCATTCGTAGCTTGCAGCTGTCACAATTTCTTTTTAGGAAAGCTATCATACGTTCATGTTGTCATTTCCTTTTTCTGAAGAATCAAAAATGATAAATGATATGTTTTAGAATAGAAGCAAAGTCAAAGTGAGTAGGAATTATCTTTGGAACTAATCATTTCCCGTGAAAAAAATCCACGGATATATCAGAATTTTCTGTATGATATTTTTTTTTTTTAGAAAAGAAGCTAACACACACACGCACACAGACACACACACACACACGCACACACACACACACACACACACACACATATATATATATATATATATATATATATATATATATATATATTAGACTACGAATCATATGTATCCGAGGTGTGATGGGTTTATTTCATAAAGTGCTCGGTACATTCAACATTTAACATCTAGTAAAGTTAAAGTAGAACTAGAAATACGATGAATTAATAAAGCGTATAACATCGTAAATAGATAAAAAAATAAAGAACACACACACACACACACACACATATATATATATGTATATACACACATATATATATATATATATATATATGTATATACACACACACATATATATATATATATATATATATATATATATATATATATGCATATGCTTTTTATCTCAATCTTCCACCCCTCGTTGCGAATAGATCGGTGATAGAGAATATATTTACGTATGTATTTTTTTAATGGCCAATCTATTTACTGCCGTTGGTTGAGAGTTGGAGCAAAAAGCAACTAAAAATTGAGTCAAGAAGAAATAATAATGGCTTACAATGCTTCATCAAATGAAATGATTAAACAATAATAGGTAATTGCAGATATTGTTGCCGAATAACTGACCCTCTTTGGGTGCAAAATCCGAAATATTGTTGTATGCCGTACTGTTCTCTTAGTTCCCTCTCAAGAACTGAAGCAACCACAACCATTAAGCTTTCTCAATTGCTGATCAGTTTTTTTCCATTCATCTCAGGGTCATGGCTTCTTTTTATCGCAAATCTACAAGGAACGTCAGTACACAGCAATGAACAGCACGGATCAGAAATCAGGATAATAATACTACTACTATTATCAGTGACGTTCCTCGGGCTGGTATTACCCGGGACAGTGCCTCAGCGCGTCATCCTCAGTGTTGCTATCTCAAAAATCTCCTTGCGCTAAATCGACTGCAAATGTCATAAAACGCAGAAATGCACTGAAAAAAAAAATCACTGTTAGCCTTTTTACAGCCATTCTTAAGAGTTGAAAATTGCTGGATATATCTAATACGATCGGAAAGTAACTGAAGTTTGGCCAAAATCTTTGAAAAATAACGGTAAATATTGAATTTTCGCACCACCAAAACATCAAGTTGTCTCTCTGGTGCTTGCCACAGCCGGGCTAGTAACCATTCCTACCACCCGACGGTGCGCCAGTGAAGTGTACATCAAAACATTAACAAATGTGGCATCGTACGATCAGGGATAAAAGGTTAGCGTGAGTATTGGAAGAGACCTAGTAGCTCAGTCGGTAGAGCAGTATCGTATATAGGAAGCTTAAAAAGACACGAGTTGTTGTTTCACCGAGAACATATCCTTTATTCTTTATTCAACGAACTGCCGTAGACTGATAACTTAAATTGAGTTGCAATAAAAAAAAACTATCATTAAATTCAAGATGGAAGAAATAGAAAACTGTCACGTTGGCCAGTTTCTAATGAGTGACTAACCAGATATTTTAACAATGAACCGTGTTAAGGGTGATCTATTTGAAAATTATAAAAAAATGGTGATCAATAAATAAATTCTTCCTCTGATCCAGCAGTAAACGAATGATTTGAGGGAAGTTGCGATTAAAAACGATCAATTCAGTATGAACTTACATTTGAAACAGAATCCCCATTAAAAACCGATTTAGGGTGATTCGAAAAAAAAAGAACAATAAATTTTTTTTGTTAACATAATTAGTAGTAAAATTAACATTTTCAGTCCTCTAGCTCTATTAATGCCACTTATATGTGTGATATGTAAATAGCCAGCCATCCAGCCAGACCAATTTGAAAAACGAAAGAAACCTACTTTGACAGTTTTGATTAATGCTTTTGTAATAGCTGATATTGTTGCAAGAAAAACTTACTCTCTTTAGATGCGATGTGCAATGGATATATTTTTGTTGTGTGCCGTTGATTTTTTTGTTGTTGCTCCACAAAAACTGAAGCAAATACGATGGGAATTTTAGTACTATATGAAGCATCATCATCATCATCATCATCATCATCATCATCATTCTTTTAACGTCTGTCGTTGGACATAGACCTTCCCCAGGATTCGCCACAATTCCCTATCATGGGCATCACGGAGCCAGTATTTCCTGAATCTGTCAAGTTCATCTCTCCATCTTGCGTTCTGTCGGCCTCGGTTTCTTATGTGATCTCTGGGGATCCATGTTATGAGACGTGATGTCCATCGGTTGTCTTTCATTCTTGCAACATGGCCTGCCCATTGCCATTTGAGTTTTTAGATAGTTTCTATGATGTCACGAACACCTGTTTTCTTCCTCATATACTGTGCTGGCTTGTGATCTCTCCATGTAAGGTTGAGCATTATTCTCTCATGCGCACGTTGCATACTTCTCAGTTTGCAGGCCTGTCTCTCGGTTAGGTTCTATGTTTCAGCTCCATAAGTGACTATCGGGAGAATGCATTGGTTGTATACTCTTCTTTTTAGGATTATTGGGATCATCTGGTTCTTGAAAGTTGAGCTTGCTCTGCCGAAGGCTTGCCATCCCAAAGTGATTCTTCGCTTGATTTCCTCCTCTTTTGAGGGTCTCATTTTTTATTATCATTCTTATTCATTCTAGAGCGACCTGTACGTATAGTGCATACATAGCCAACTAGCCAGAGCAGCTAAAAAATTGAGGCAAGCAATGTTAATAGTTTGAGTTGGCTGTTTCCAATTATTAATCGACGACGGAGAATGCTGATTGAAAAAAAAATCGATTTGATCAAAATATAAAATCTGTCCCCGTTTTCAACTTCTAGGCGCCCGCATGCGCATAGAAACAGAGATTACCGCCATTTGTCATTGACCCAAAAGCAAGAGAGGGACATATTTTCTTTTTCAAATTGATGACCTGACAACCGCTTGTTAGTGCATATAGATGCAAAGATAATGTTGGGTTTGTCTGTTTTGGTGTCGCAAGTGAAAGATAGGAATTAAGTTTGGTATCTCTACTTATAAGTTTCTTGGGGGCTTAATCATCGCTTATCATATTGGAATCAGTAATTCAACCAAGGTTTTTATGGTAACTGCTATTAGTGCAGAGTTTTTTTTTATCAGTGTTAAATAAATTAGGGTATTGCTCCTTCCAATTGTGAATGTTTGGAAAGAGTCGAGTTTCATGCTCTGTGTAGTAGCTTACCATGATTGTATTTATCTTATTAAATTTCTCGAGAACCACAGACCCAAACAACTTTAATGTCTCGTGTGATGACTAATGTATTTGGCGAATGTAAACTTTGTATAATGGTAAGTTGACGAGTAATCATGGTACTTACTTGAAACAGTTGTAGTTATATGTCCTGGAAATCCACAAAGAGGTCATTTTACGAGTCTAGTAATGATGACCTCTGATAAAGCAATAATAATCTGTCCTTAAAAGATTTGCTCACAATTCTGCAACAGGAGTAAGTTGATTGCTGCTGGGAAATGCTTAAACCTGGCAGAAGTACTTCTAAAAATTAACCGTTAAATGGATATTCTGTTAGACATATCCTTTCCGATGTATATATTATCTACTGATGAGCTCTGGGCAGTGTCCATGACTAATATTGCTGGCCAGCGTGGGCGTTGATCAGCCGTGCCTTGGTATCATTGCAGTAATGAGGTGAAAAAGACTGGAGATAAAGCCTCTGGATTTGTAAACTTCAGTCGACTGATCTAGACGGAAACAATTCACTTCAAAGCTGCCTCACTTTACAAACCTACGCAGACACATTTTTTCACAGAAGTCCACGTGTTTTGTTATCTACTTTCTATCTCCCCGCTAGATGATTTAGTCGAATCTGCGTAGGCTCATTCACTTGATTCGTAAGAATCTTTCTTTATTTAAAAATGTTTGTCCTTCGTTTATGATTGTGTTGTGCAGATGACAGACAGGCCATGAGATTTGAGTATTGCTGCAACGCCCTCGATCCAACGGCTTCGAAGTTTTTCTCTTGCCTAGGCGCTTGAACTGGTGAGAATAAAGGCTCCGAACACTGCTAGGTCAGCTGACATTGATCCAAATGTCATAAACAAGAAATATGCTGACAACAAGGACATAACGATAAAAATAGACCAGGCATCTACCTAGGACAACGAACCTTCATGGAATCATCAAAAGAAATCACCCTAGGTTGGCAAGCTTTCGGTACAGAAACTTTCGGAAACAGGATATCCCTAAATTAAAAAATATGAGTCTACAACCAATCTATCCTTTTCATAGTCACCTATTGTGCTGAAACATGGAATTTAACCAAAAGACTGACCCTCAACCATGCAACGGGTATCATGCTTCACCCCATATACATAGATCATAAGACAGCACAGTATATTAGAGAAAAACTGCAGTCAAAGATAAGAAAAACGAAAATGGCAATGGGCTGGCTATGTTGCTGCCAGACAGCTGCTAGATATTGCAACTCACAACATAGATCCCTTGAAGTCATGTTCAAAAACGTGACTGATAGAAAGTTAGATGATGTGGCGAGCTAGACGTATTCAGAAAGTACTGACTCCGTGACATCCATAATAGACAGGTTTGGTGGATTTGAGGAGAGGTTAAAGTTCAAAAGGCACTAAAAGGTTGCTGCTTGTGAGAATGATGGTAATGATGATGTTCGTCCCGCGACACACCGTTTGAGAACTGATCTTCAACGCTGCCCCTCTTTGCAATCTCTCCAGGGATCTTTCTGCGATTTTTTGTGATTTTCTTTTAACTTTGTCAGAAACCGTCTACAAGAACTGTCAACAACTGTTAGCATAGGTTTCTCCAGTTTTCAAGTTGCTCTGATTGTCTGGCTATCTATGTATGTGTGCGTCACGCGTGCGAACCACACTCATGGGGTTAGAGGGCTGAAAATGTAAACATATACGCCTCAATATGTCTATAAAGCCGTATTTTTATAAATCCCTCCCTTTTCGATAGACTTTTTTTTGTGAGAGTTTATTCAATTTGCAATGTGAGTTGATGCTAAATTAGTCTCTAACTTTGTACCTAGCGACGTTAATATCTGTTTCTTGGGGGCCTATTTAGTGATCAGCGGCCAACAAAAGGCAAAACAAGTAACAAATTTTTTATTCACACATTTTTTGGAATCTTTTCTCTCAATTGATCACCCTCAACACGGTATGTTGCCAAAAGTCGTTGGTCACGTTGGGGTTTCTGTTTAGTGACCAACCAGACAGACCTGTTCTATTTTTTTCTGTTTTGGTCGTCAGTTCTTTAGAAAAATTCCAATGTAATGGTATATTTAAAGATGTTTGCCTACAGGTTTAATGATTGCAAACATCAAAGATACTCTTTGATCTTCCGTAAGCGTGGTTAGAGCAAAGTGGTCCAATCTTTAAGAGCGTGCTTAAGATGATATCGCTACGCTCTCCGGAAGATATGACATAGTCATCCTAGCATTTTGTCGGGTTACGTCTCTAATGGAGGAATGATGTTGAAAGCTTTGATCATTTTCATCTTTTAATACTATTGGAATAGTGTATTATATATTCATACCTATACTGAAAATCAAACAAATATCGAAAACTAACTGGTTAGCCTCTCAGTAGAAACCGTCAACTGACCATTGTCTTTTGGCAGCATATTTTGATAGGGTCGATCAATTAAAGAAATGGAAGAACGGGTGATTAATGAATTAAGTTTGCACTTTCAGTTGGATCTCTGAAAAGTCTGAATTTTCAAAATACAAGGGTGAACGCTACCAGACAAGTAAGTGACCAATTTAGCAAAAAATTACAATATCAATTTAACTCAAACTAAAATCTATTTTTTGGGGCGGGCATTTAAAAAAAACAAAACAAAAAGAGCAAAAACGAAAAGAACAATTAAGGAAATTAAAATTAACCTTCCTATACCGTGATTTGAAATCCTGACTATCAGATAGCTTGTCATGTCTCTTATTGCTTGCGCTAAGTACCAAACTTTAGTAACTTATGCAAAGGTTTGTTTCATTTCAATAAATACGGATACAAAATCAACATTTTCCTACTGGGATTTGAAATCATAACCAAGTGAATGATAGCCGTCTCTCATGACGATTGAGCCAAACTGAAAATAATGTCTTACCGATACGCACAGATTCATTTGAATAAATACATTTATTCTAAAAAAAATTATATTTATATTTTTCATTATTATATATAAATCTAACTGAGGTACTGCTGTAAAAAAACCTTTATATCTGAAAACAGTGGGATGCAAATGATATTTTATAGAGATTAAAAAAAGATGGGCAGGCATTGGAGATTAATTTTTCTGAAAACTCAGAATTCATTTGATTACTCTTGGCTTTAGCTCTTCCCATGTCAAAGGGCTTTGAATTACGTCAATTTTTTATTATTGCATTTGGTTTTGGGTTAGAATTTGAGGTAAAGTTATTGATTTTGGGTCGAGAAAAACTGTTTTATTGTCAGTTTAGGGTTGGATTCTTTAAAACATTCTGTCAAACTAGCATAAGCATGATTTACGTCCACGTTCTCCTATGACGAGTGGAAGAGCCCCTTTATAATTCCTCTTTGAAAACTGACAAATTTCCGGATGATTTCAAGGTCTAGTTAACTGAAAATACATAAAATTGAAAGAAGAAGAGTGAAGTTTTTTTTTCCATCGGGGTGTAAAATAGGCAAGATGATTGTATTTGCTAAATTTCTGAACATTGCTGAGTCATTTCCTATGTGAGAGCAAATGCATCACAAAGAAATCAACAATTCTTTTTGCAAAATTTGACCTGAACGGCAATTTGAGACCTGCTGATTTCTGACATGCCTTTGTGTCTGTTCAGTGAGGTTTAGTTCTTGACATCTTAGAGTAAAAATACGCTCAGAAATATATAAACGTATATACGTCAGTATTGTAAAATATAGATGTAAAAGTTACTGTAATCATATTCAGTCGGAGTGGGAGTATTATGTGCCTCTGTAGCAGCCAGGCTTATATACAATAAGAATGTGGTCGCTCTCAATATTGATAAATTTGTTTTTCTAGACGGCAAAGAGAATAAGATATTCTATCTTTACTTCATTCGTTTTGATGCTTTCAAAATATACTAACATTGACCGTAGCAGATGAAAAAAAAAGTTAGGATGAGAATGAAAGAATTGCCAAAAATATTATCAGAAGCAAACCAATTTTTTATGAAGATTTCTAAACAAATTCGTTGTTTGTTTGGACTAATTTCCTGGTCTTTGTGGTTAGTTCTTTTCGACCACGTACCCTCTGGCCATCCTAAGGTATCTGTTATGTTGGGCAATGTTGTTGAAAGATTTGGCAATTATTCCTGAACACAAAAGGCACCCGAGGAAGGTTGGGGTGCTTAGACGAAACCTTTTGAAAAAAAGGAACAAAGACGAGGAAGGTAGTCCGACAAACCACCCTCAATGATTGAAAACACGTCTAACAAAGTTTAGACGGGTACGCATGAGGGTCACACGTATAACACGAGTTAATATCAATGCTAAAATATACGATAACTGGCTTCTGCTCTTGTTGATGCGGGTAAAGTTCTCGGTTGTGAAAGTGAAAGTACTGTAACTATGATTAGAAGAAAATATTAAACAATAATGTTCGCAGAAACTGTTTTATTGTTATATAAGACTGCTTTTTGAACCATTCAAGTACTATGCTATAATGTCACATATCCTCATTTTCCAGAGGTTGAAACACAAGTGGTGAACATTAAAAGGTGAGTGAAGAACTCCTTGGTTTCAAAGGATTTGACCATTTTCATTTGGGATGAAGCTAAAAAGCTTCAGGTTGGAGCAAAGATTTAGTTCCTAAAATGTCTTTCATTATTCACCATGTCGGCTACTAATATCCATTATCCATATTTATTTTATTTACCTTCTCTATGCTAAATGATACATTCATACTGTGATAACAGGCAATCATTTCCAAAAGAATTTCAATATAATATAATGCAATTTATATTGGCCTAAATAGCATAAATGGAATAAACAATCGGACTGTTGTAGGGATCGATCCCGTGACGGATGGGGTTGCCGCTTTAACATAGCCTTGTTCAACAGAATGATTATATCGTGAAACTTATTTGAAATTATTTTAATTATCTATTTCTTAATAACCAAGTGGAAAAAACAAACAACAAATAAAGCAAATATAGATCATGAATAAGCGAAAATGAGAATTTGGAGTTGAAACAGTGATTTGAACCTTTGTATTACCAGCGGATATTCAGCAACTTATTCTCATAATCTATTTCCTGGGACCCGATTAGTCGGACTAAAATAATCTAAGTAAATACAATGTCGCCTATGAATTTTAAAAAGAGGTACATCCTTACCACATAGAAAAATCATTGAAGAGTTATTTTGCGTCTAAACCAAACATCATCATCATCAGCAACAGCCTTTACGCGTCTGTCGTTGGACATAGACTTTCTATAAGATTTGCCAGACCTTTGTAACATGGCTTTGCGGCACTAAATATTTTCTGATCTTGTATATTTCGTCTCACCATCTAATTTTCCCGGCGACAGTTCCACATTTATTCATGGATATTCACGTTGTGAGTCGTGCTGTTTAGCGGTTGTCTGACATTTTTGCAACATGACCAACCCATCGCCATTTGCGTTTTCTAATCGCTTCTATGTTATCCCTGACTCTTGTTTTTTTCTCTAATATACTGTGCTGTCTTGTGATCTCTCCATATGAGGTTGAGCATAATTTTCTTATGTGCGCGTTGCATGGTTCTCAGTTTGATGGTCATTCTTTTAGGTAGATGCCACATTTCTGCTCCATAGGTGACTATTGAAGGATTCATTCCTTGTAGATCCTTCTTTTCAAGACTAATGGGCTTTTCTTATTCTTGAAGGTTGAACTTGCTCTACCGAAAGATCACCATTTTAGAGTGATTCTTCGCTTGATTTCTTCTTCTTTAGGGGTTTTCATGGAGATTCATTACCCTACGTTGATGTGGTCTACATTTCTCAAGTCTACGTTTTAGATTTGGTTTTTTTTTTTTTTTGACCTCAACATGTTCGCTGTACATGAAATTTATTTTATTGCAGTTCAGTTGAAGATCAACTTTCTTGCTCTCCTCGTTAAGTTCATCTAGTATTATCAGGTCCAGGGGCTCTTCCTTTCCTGTTTGTTACGGAGTAATTTCTGGGAATTTTTAAAACTGGTTACTCATAACTTCTATATCTTGATTGTTGTCCTGTACCCCAACCCACCCCCTTTTTTTAGAGGAATAGAGGTTTTTTTCCTTTGAGTACATTCGACAGTTCGGTCCCTATCTGTTGTTTAGTCTCTATTTTCTCCAAACAAACTACTTATTTGTGTGTTTTCCCTACTGAGAGTTATTTTCTTGATAGTTTTAAAGCCCCTACCTTTTTCGAAAATGCTTTTGGTATATAAACATATATATTATTTCATCTTCTCTTTGTCCATCTCCGATGGTTTTGTATAATTCGATCGCTTCAATCTTTTTTCGTATTGTTGTCGGTGGCATGAGATTTCTGCGTTTTTCCAAGAGATTTTTGTTTTTCTGCTGAGAATTTACAGACGGTTTGTTTGCTCTTTGGCTTAAAAACATTAGCAGCTTCTATCAAAGAATCCTTATTTTGTTGTTGAGCTCGTTGATGTTCTTATCTTGTTTGGAGAGAAGTTGATACTCGTTTTTCGATACTAGCTCCAAGGATCAAGTAAGCTCTTTTTGTGCGGTTGATGATTGCAGTTTTGTGTATAAAATATTCCTGTGCCCCTCTTTCTTAATGATTTTAATTATATATCTTAACATTCAGTGACCGCTTGACTTGATGTAGGACCTAATTATCGTTTACAGCATCGCTTTTGTCTGCTAAGATGTAGTCGATTACGTTCTTATTTTCATGTTTGGTGCTCCTCAAAGTCAAATTTCTACTGGGTGTCTAAACATTACGCAATCAAAAAGGTATTATCTATGACTAATCTCTAAAGCATTGAAACTTTGTTGTTTTTCGTTTGAAAGATATTTCTTTCTGGTCGGCAACACATCCATATTTTCGGCATTAGAGTTCTTACTTGTCATGTTTTGTTTAGAAGGAAAACTAATTTTCAATGAAAAAAGTGATGTGCTCATGTATGAACGGTCCTGTATCAATAAAGTCATTTATTCAACCCACTCTCAAACATGTAATGGTTATTCTTGGTGAACTTGATGGATGAAATAGTTTTGTATTTCACCAAAACCAATGGTTATTGCCGGTCCAGGTAAAAACCAGGATTTTGAATTGTAATTTTCAGATTACACTGCATTTCCCATCTGATAAACAAGCACAACACAATGCTCATACTCCTATTTACTATTTCTGGTTAAACCACTCTATACCTCGTTTACTAAATAAAGGTACCCCCAGCTTTTCGTATCTTCGTTTTTCTCCACTTCACTTTTATTGAAGACCTACTCCAGGGTAAGTTATCCGAATTGGCGTAAACCTAAGAGGCAATTACCATTTGTTCATTAGGGGAAGGTTACTTAGCCTTCTCAGACTCCCTGAAAATATCTATGTCTACCTGCTTCGCTGAAGGAAGTCGATGTTAGTCGTTGGCTCTTGTTAACAAAGAAGGTATGAACTGTAACTGTATGCTTGGCTGTTAGCCTCACCCAATTCATAATAATGTTGGATAATGCAAACATTCAAAACATTCTGCAAAACTAACCCAAACCTCTTGATTGAAGTTGTACTTTTGTGCAATTAAAGCGTCACCGTCAATCGTAGCGAAAACCTCACACAAAATCATTTTTTTAGTTTGGAAACGTTGATAAATTAATGGTAATTGAATCTTCAATTTACGTCATTTCAGCTTACGAAAGGCTTCATAGGAGCGCTCCAATTTGAAAATCTGATAAAAATGTATAACTGACGAGGAATTGAACTAAATAGATTATTATTTCTAGGGATTGGGAGGGAATTGTTTTTGTTTTTTGTCATTAGTCTCAGATTCTAATATGATATGATGTGTATAAATCTGAAAAGAATGAAAATAACGGAAAAAGAGTGTTGAAAGACCCACTCAGCTGATATTTATAAGAAAAAAACTAATTTAACCAGGCCCAGATCCTGGCAGGATCATCCTTTCACACAAGGCTACTGGGAAGACCACTCTAGATTGGCACCTTTTCTACTGGCAAAGCACGCCCTATTTAGCATCAGTTGCAGTGACGCCCAAGGTATGTAATTCAATGGAGATGTAAGATTCCTCTCATGCATGCAAGTTCCCAATAGTGAAAGTGAAAGTAGGGCAATTAGAAGAAAGAAATATCGTAGAAATATTCTCGCAGATACCGTTTATTGCTACATAGGACTGATAGTTGACCCTTTGAAGATGTTTACTGTGCTATAAAGTCTATGATATTCATTTCCCCCCGGCAGTTGAAACAAGAGTGATAAATACTAAAAAAATCGTGGAGAACTACTTAATTTTATTGGATTTGAACATTTTTTCATTTGAGCTGCGACTAAAAAGCTGTACAATAGAATAGTAAAGCGACTGGAACATTTTAATAAAGACAAGGAAGTCAAGAGCAGTATATATATATATATATATATATATATATATATATATATATATATATATATATATATATATATATATATATATATAAAGAAGGAAAAAATTAGTCTGAATAAATGAAAATACAATTTATATAAAAAGATTGGGATGTTTTTTCATTTGATGCCCAACCAGCCACGCACACAATGAAGTTGTCAAGTGCAAGGAATTGATGCACAAGTCTCAGGAAACAATACTTTCTTGCTATCCTCTAGAATGTAAATTGAACGTATTCTCAAATCCTACTTTTTTTTTCTTATTGTGAGACGCTCAATGAGCTTTGAATAATGTCAGTTTCCTTTTGTAGATCGTTTATCGCTGGTGGTAACATAATCTATAATAATATTCTGTTCGTATGAACGTTACACTTACAGTAAGAACAGATTAGGTAGTCCGAGAAAGAGGCTGTATGATAAAGTTAAGAGGTATACTGAGGGGGTAGGAAGATTGAAAGAGATAAGGAAGAGAATTGAGAAGAAACAGGCATAGGGTGAGGAAAAGGCAAAAGGCAGGTGAGAATCAATTATCTTATTTATAAACATACGTTGAATTCCCATGGGTTAAGCAAGTATATATAATTACATACAACGTCATGATAGAATACAACTGAAATGAAAAAAAATCAGTGCGAATAATGAAGTGCAATGTAAATGATAGATGATTTAAGATCGATGTTCTTCCACTTGACCACACAATAGGGTTGTCAAGTACACAGAATGGTTCACAAGTTTGAATAAAAAAGGGCTTATCATCTTCTTCCAAAATGCCGTTTAAACGTATCATCGGAACCTACATTGTTTTTTTTTTGTTTCTATGCAATGCAAAATAAACCTCGGATAATGTCGTTGGGGAACATTTTTTCTCTTTTAGATCCTTGATCGCAGTTGATGACAATTTTTAATATTATTCTGCTCGTTCCAACACGTGTTCGTATGTTTCACTTTTAATGATAACACAATAAAATAGACGAGAGGATAAAGTGAGAGAGGAAAGAAAAATTAACAAGGTAGTTTATTTGGATGGGTAGGAAGAGTTCTGCATAGGAAACTAATCGATGTCGGTTTAACATTTCGATAAACACGTGCACAAGCAGTGAGATTCGGGGGTGGGAAACAGGAGAAAATGTCAAGATACTGATCAAAGGGGAGATAATTGCAAAAACACTGTAAAATGGATGATCCCTGTTGTCAACACCCATGATATATCTATATATTCAGCTAGCACATATAATTCTATATTAGTTTTTTTCAAACAAATAAGAAAGCAAATTAGTCCTGATGAACCGAAATACAAGACAAATAAGAAAATCTGAGATTTTTTTCGTCCGATGCTCCACCACTTAGCCACACAATGAAGTTGTTAAGAGCAAGAAAATGACACACCTGTCTGAATAAATAAAGCCTTATAGCAATCATCTGAGTTCTCTTTTGAGTTAATTGTAGAATTCAACTGGTCTTGATTTCCAGGAGATGCACTATAAGTTTTGAATAATCTCGTAGGAAGGAGAGTTTTCTTTTACAGATATCTTATTGCAAATGATTGCATAATTTATAATATTTTTTGTTTACTCCTTCCTGCGCTCAGATGTTACGCTTTCAGAAATAGCATAGAAAAAGATAAAGTATTTTGATAGGAGGGTAGGAAGAGAAGAAGGACAGAAAAATGGTTTGGTAGTTTACTGGGGATTTAGGAAGAGTTTCGCATGTAAAACTGATCCATGTTTATATGAAATCTAGATAAAATATTGGAGAGTAATGGACGTTTGGAAGAGATAAGGGGGATAACTGAGAATATACAGGCATAGAGCGAGAAAAGGGCAGATATAAAATAATGGATAATCTCACTTCCCAACATCCGTAGGATTCCCAACGGTTCGGCTGGTATATAACTTCATATAACGTCATGATAAAATAGATCTTAAACGTGGAAATTTGTTTGACTGAACCGAAACAACGTAGATGAAAAAACAGATTTTTTTTCAGTCTGATCCTCTACAACTTAATAACACAACGAAATTGTTAAGTACACAGAGTGGTGCACGTCTGAGTAAAGAAAGACTTATCATTATCTTCCAAAATATATTTTAGGCGTATTTTTGGAACATACTTTGTTTTTTTTTATTTCAATACAATGAATAATGTCAAGGGGGACAGATCTCTGATCGCAGGTAGTTACATAATTTATAAAATCATTCTGTTTGTTCCAACACTCGTACGGATGTTACGCTTCCAATAATAGCATAAGAAGGTTAAGTAACTTTTAGGAGGAGATAAAGTGATAGAGAATAGAAAGAGCCCGGTAGCTTAACGAGGTGGAAAGGTAAAAGGAATGAATGAAAAGATACAGGCAAATGGTGTGATAAAAACAAAACAATGGAGAATGGATGATTTCTGATGTCAACACCCGTGGAATTTCAGCGTGCATATATGATTTCATACGATGTTTGTTTTAGAAAACAAAAACAACGAATGCAGGGATATTTGTCCAAATGAACCTGGATACGATGCAAGTATAACTATTGAGATGTTTTTGTTTTTCGTCCGATGCTCCACCGCTGAATCAAACGATGAAGTTGTCAAGTGCAAGAATATGACACACTTCTGAACAAATAAAGGCTTATTGTTATCTTTTGAATTCTTTTTTGAGTGTATTCTAGAACTCTACTGGTTTTGATATCAATGAAATGTACAATGAGCTTTGAATAATGTCATGGAGAGACTTTTTTTTTAAAATTTTAATCGCAGGTGGTCATGTTATCTATTATTATTATTATTATTATTATTATTATTATTATTATTATTATTATTATTATTATTATTATTATTATTATTATTATTATCATTTGCAATCTCACATCAGTTGCCTAGTGGTTTCCGCTGGAGTTTGAATGACAGCAAGTCTCCCCAAGTCTCCAGCCCTTCTCTCCTAGTTCCATAGGCCACAGTAATACTGCAGTTTACAGTTTAACACCGGTTGCCCAGTGTTCATTGCTGAAGGCTGAGTGACAATAAGTCTCCTCATGTCTTTAGCCAACATCTCTCCTCTCTTTCGCCTATCATACCAGTGCTATGGTTTACATTTCCACTTTCATTTCCCTTCCTCTGTTAGGTCATTGTTAACAATTAGTGTTGCAGTCTTTATATTTCTCACACTTTCCTCAGTATCCGAGCAGTGCTGTGGTCTGTACAGTCTCGATCCCTCCTCTTATCCCGATCTCCTCCAGTCTCGCCCTCAGTGTCTTTGGGACAGTTCCTAGTGCGCCTACTATGACTAGCACTACCCTGGCTTTCATGTTCCACATCTTTTTCAGTTCTCTCGCTAGATCCTGGTATTTTTCCAGTTTTATTATTATTATTATCATTCTTGTTCTTGTTCTTGTTCTTCTTCTTCTTGTTTTATTATTATTATTATTATTTGGAATCTCACACCAGTTGCCTGGTGGTAACCACTGGAGTTTGAGTGACAGCAAGTCTCCTCAAGTCTCCAGCCCTCCTCTCCTAGGACTCATAGGTCGCAGTAATTCTGCAATTTACAGTTTCACACCGGTCACATTGGTTATCCCTGAAGGCTGAGTGACAATAAGTCTCCTCAGGTCTTCAGCTAGCGTCTCCTCTCCCTTCCACTTATCATGTCAGGGCTACAATTCGTTGCAGTCCTTATATCTCTGGCACCTTCCTCAGTATCTGTGCAGTTCCCAGTAGTGCTGTGGTCTGCACGGTCTCAATCTTTCCCCTAATCCCGATCTCCTCCAGTCTCACCCTCAGCATTTTTGGGACAGTTCCTAGTGCGCCCACTATGACCGGTACTATTCTGGTTTTCATGTTCCACGTCTTCCTTAATTCTCTTGCTATGTCCTGGTATTTTTCCCTTTTTTCACTCTCCTTCTTTTTAACTCTATGGTCTGCAGGTACAGCCACGTCTACTATTTGGCAGGCCTTCCTGTTTTTGTCTACTATTACCAAGTCCGGTTTTCTTGCCTGATTATTTGCAATTTCACACCAGTTGCCTGGTGGTTACCGCTGGAGGTTGAATGACAGCAAGTCTCCTCCATTATTGTTCATAACTGCATACGAATTTTACACTTTCAGTAAAACATGAAAGAAATATTAGGTTGCTTGATAAAAGGGTAGGAGGAGAAAGAGGACCGTAAAGAAACTTAGGCAGCTTTCTTGGGAAGTGAGAAAAGTTTCCCATAAGAAACCTTATGTATTTTATGTTTATATAAAATCTAAAGCGAAACATGGACAAGCAATGATGATCAAAGGGGATAAGTGAGAAAAGATACAGGCATAGGGTGAGAGAAAAACAAAGGCATTTGGTAATGGATAATCTTACAACTCGACATCCGTGGAAGATCATTGCAGTCAGCAAATATATGAAATAACATCATGAGCAAAATATCTTAAACGAGGAAATGTATTTGGACGAACCGAAATACAATGGTAATGAGAAAATTTTCCTCGTACGATGCTCTCTCCACCACTTAATGTCACAATTAGGCTGTCAAGTACACACACTGATGAACAAGTCTGCATGAAAAAAAAAAAAGACGTTGTTATCTCCAAAATGAAGTTTTAGCGTATTATAGAACCTTATTTGTTTTTGTTAATATGAAATGCAAAATGAGCTTTGAATAATCTCACAAGAAGACAGTTTTTTCAGATCTTTTGTTGCAGGTGGTCGCATAATCTATAATACATCGCTTTCAGTGATAACATAAAGAAAGATTGGGTAGTTTGATAAAAGGGTGGCTACAGAGAAGAAAGAAACAAGTTTGATTATATGATGAGAGGATGAAGAGAGAAATGACAGGAAAGAAAGTTAGGTAGCTTACTGAAGTGAAAGTAAATTTTGCATAAGTGACTAATCAAGGTTTGCATACCATTCAGATGAAGACATGGTAGAGCAACGAAGATTGGAAGGGATAAAGGAGAGAACGAGAAGAGGTAGATGAAGGAGGAGAATCGAGGAGAAAAAAAGCAAAGACATAAGATAATGGATAATTTTACTTCAACATCCATTCAATATCCCTGATTTTAGCCAGTATGTATAATTCCATGTAACGTAGTGATAAAAACAACTAAGACGAGGATTTGGTTTAAATGAACCAAAATACGATTTACATGTAAAAATCGGGATGTTTTTGGTCCGATGCTCTACCACTTAACTTGACAATTGAGTTGTCAAGAACACAAAGTCCACAAAAATGGCGCACAAATCAGAATAAATAACAGGTTTTGCTAACATAGGAAATGTAAATCGAGTGTATTCTAGCTCTATACTTGTTTTTATTACAATGGGATATACCGTGAGCTTTGAATAATCTCATAGGGAGACATTTTTTCCAGATATTCTATCGCAGGCGGTCTCATAATTATGTTGATTTCGCAAAGTCATCTCGACACTAAGCCTTCTGACTGGATTTAATTATTAGGTTGGTGCAAAAATAATTGCAGTTAGCCTCATCAATTTTAAAGCAGTATATCTCAGCTTAGAGAAAAAGTTAATAATCGAAATAAGTACCATCAGAATCTACACTATTTTGCCAACCAGAAACAAGTGCATCTATTTCGAAAGCATGGAATTCTGAGGTCCTGGAACCCATGTATTCTTCGTAGGCGTTTCGAGCTCCTGCCTAGTTGTTGGAGAACTCTGATTGCAGGAAGTAATCGAAGTTTTTCAAGAGGTAGTAGTCGATCGGAGAGTGTTCTGGTGTGTAAGTTGGATGAGGTAGGTTTCATAGCCAAGTTTGCTCAATGTCTGTGGGATCACTCGCACCATATGTCAAGCTCTTTTGCTTCTCATATTCAGTGAAAATATCCAGCAGCCATTGAACGACCAACGTTTGGTTCTACTGCAACCTTTCGAGTTGTTTTGTGTGTGTACGCCTGAATAATAGCCCTCAATTGGATGTTGTCAGTCACAGAGAGTCCTTGATATCTCCAAGACTCTCGTGTCAGTTTCGAAATTTTGGGACCCAATGCTGAGCTGTAAGTTTCTTTGACTGTCTCCTGACTAAATGTTTGGTTGATGATGCGATAAGTTTCTGCTAAAATGCGTCTCATTTCAAAGTTAATCAGCAAAATTGCTCAAAATTCACTTTTTCTCAATATTCGATTCTACAGTCACAAATAAAACAGAACTAATAGTGAAAGAAGACATTCAACTAGAATGAACGGAGCGAAATTTATGATTTGAAAGTAGTATAATACATGAACATAGTTAAATAGTGAATTCCAAAGATGAGCAACGAAGTTTGAATTAAGGAAAACAGCAATGATTTATTGACCAACCTAATAACTCAGCTTAAGTCGCATCCAATTCATGTCAAAGCGATGTTGAGCCTAGTCAGTACTAAGATGCGTGATCAGGAAGGAATTATGCATACAGCTTAATGTTAATAGAAAGGGACGGATATTTACACGGCGCTCAATAATGCAAGTCAAATGTAGTTTAATCAGTTAAATGCTGGGTGCATTCGGAAATTTGCCCTACTGAAGAATTCTTGCTCATACCAGGAATCGAAACCAGGAAATTCTGTGTGCGAAACAGACGAGAAAGATTGGCTCAGCTAACAGTGCCACCTAAATTGATAAGCCGCAAAAAATCTAGGGGGAAGCAAAGATAATCGCTGATTGCTAACTATTATCAAATGAATTTAGCTTCGGTTCTTTTTTTTTCTTTAAATCCCTTAAAAATAGACCTAGAGAGCTGAAATTTCATTAGGTTGTAGCTTAAACATAGGTATAGCATGGTGGTAATATATATATATATATATACATATATATATATATATATATATATATATAATGTGTACTATTGAGAGTAAGACGGACTCGGGAGTGAGGTGTTTGGTGGTAAGGTTTATTAATCCTTATAAGTAAATAGTCCATACATGTTTCGGGATTCTTCCCATCATCAGTGGTGTGTGCTGTGTGAGTGTGTATTAAAATGTACCATGTGAAACCAGAGTCCACTGCCAGAAGCTATGCATTGTGGGTAAGTTGTGTTGTCAGGGCTACTGGGGGCCTCCTGCTGAGTGGAAGAATGTCCAGTAGGTATCAGGTCTTTGGTAAAGCAGCAGCAGTTGGTCTTGGGGAGGGCAGAGTGTGTTAAGGTAGGGGGAGTGATGTGGATATATATATATATATATATATATATATATATATATATATATATATATATGATCAAATGAAATTAAATATCAGTTTATATTCAACACGCAGTTTATTTGAATCTCTATGTCCATGTAAAACGTGATATGATTTCAGCTCTCTAGGTTCGTTTTCACGATTTTTAGAGCTAAAAACCGGACTGGAACTAAATTCATGGAATAGAAGTTAGCTAAATTTTTAGCGGTCCATCAGTTTACTGTTTTCGTCAGCAGTGCTCACAACTGATCATCACACTATCTGAACTGACATTATTATCGCAGGAGGCCTCATAATCATGTTGATTTTGCAAAACCATCTCGATAAACAAGCCTTTTGAATACATTTAATTAACTCTGCTTGAACGGCTGTACAGAATTATTTTCGAAATGACGAGATGTCCATATGTTTATCCGTTATCAAATATTTTTTCCTTGTAAAAAAACTCCCTGTTGTCGATAATATTAGCATCTGCGTAAAGTTTGGAAAACTAGTCTCCAATGCGAAGAGTATTGGTTAGTTGTATATCTACGATTAAAAAGATCCCTATCCGTCCGTCTCTGTTTGTGCACCGAGATTAATCGACAACTGGCCATTCGCTAGATATATATCAGTCGGCACTGCAGGGTCGAATTTAAAGTGGTTTGGATCAGCATTTCGATTTTAGCTTTCATTTTTTATCAAATTTAGAAAAAATGTTTTTTCAGAGTTCTCATGAAAAATGGGTTTTCACTGAAGGATTTAATTTACAATATACGATTATGCTAAATTGGTCCCTTGTGTGTGCCAAGCTATATTTTAGTGATCCAACAAAAGATAAAAAAAGTAACCTATCAATTGATTAATCGGACCTGTAGAATGTTTCTACCTACCAATCTTTTGATAATATCTTCTTTGTATGATAAATTGTACGAAACGTTTCACTGTATTTTCGTAATTCTCTCTCATTCCACATCATTTCTCAGTCTCTGCTTTTTTTTCAGTTACACTGAAAACTATCACCAAAACTGTCAATAGGTTTCTTCAGTTTTTGAGTTGGCTTGACTGGCTAGTTGCTTATTCATGTAAAATATTGAAATGTTCAGCCCTCTAGCTCAACTGGATCGGCCAATAAGCACAGGATTGCCAATTCAGATGTTTTTTTTTCGAATTTGTAAGACCAATGTTGACAGAATTTAGATTAAAAAATTTTTTCTTTCAAGTCCTACTTTGCCAAATGAGATGTTTTTCAAAATTTGAGAATGGCTTCTACAATCAAAGAATTGAACATTGTAACATCTTAATTGGCAACTCAATATATATATATATATATATATATATATATATATATATATATATATATATATATATATATATCCTGCCTCGTGGTACTGGATGGGATGATAGATTGTCTATAGCCACACTGAAGAGTTGTAATACAACGAAACAGCTGTTTGTGGATGACGCAATAATTAACTATTCAGGGTTGAGCACTCTTTAAGTGAGGTAACTCGTTCATTGTAAGTTTATTCAATGCTCTTCCATGGGAATAGAGCACTCTGGTGGATGGGGAATTTAAACGAAATAAATATATCGCTTAAATTCAGCCTTTCTGACCGTGCAGTTCAGTGGCTCAGCGGCAGGGTACTAGTCTCCGGGTCAGAAGCGAAGGTTTGGATGGGACACTGGATCGTCTGTAGCTACACTGAGGAGTTGTAATAAAACAAAACAACTGTCTGTGGATGATACACCATATATATATATATATATATATATATATATATATATATATATATATATATATATATATATATAAACAGCTAGACAGACCAAGTTGAAAACTGAAGAGAATTTTGGCAGTTTTAGTAGAAAGTTTCCAATACAAAACCTGGGAGATCATTGTAGGTGTGAATTCTGTGAGCGTGAATTAGATTCGAGATAATTGCACAAGTTGGCAGCAGTGAAAGAAGCCAGTTGTTCTCGAGGCGAATCTTACCAAGAATCTTTCTCAATAATCATTATTCATGAGTAGATTGAGGGAATGATTGTAAAGAAGCAAAACAATTCGCTCTTTTGTCTTATTTATTTTTAATACAAGATTATGGTGATAAAGAGAATCACAAATGGAGATGAAGGTACAAATGAGTCAAGATTAATACATACTCGTCATCAGAGTCAATAGATGAACAACGGTAGCGTCAAAATCTGAAGTCATGTAAAATATTCCATCGAGGAGGTAGAAGGGTCAATATCGAGAGCACTTTTTTTTACTTTGAAAGATCGAAATCTAACGGATTTTGACTCACTTTTACGGGTAGGAAGAGAAATAGAATCCCCCATTTGTGGTCATCAAAATTGAGGGGGAGATTTCCACTTTGGAGGTTCGAGGGGATGATGATTGCCTTTAGTGGTCAAAATCGTGCAAGAGATTTTTTCCTAACTTTTAGTCGTCCAAATTGAAAGAATTTTTATATTTTTTCATACTTGAAGGGGAGATTTTTTTCTTTACTTTCATGGGTCGAAATCAAAGGCGAAACATTTTTCACATTTAGATATTGAAATCAAAGGGTCATTGGTTTTTGGTAATTTTAGGGGTCAAATGAGAGGAAATTTTTTCTCCATTTCAGGGATCTAGAGGGGGAATTTTTTTCTCATTTTCAAGGGTCAAATTGGAGGCGATTTTTTTTTTACTTTAAGGGATTCAAATTTAGAGGTGATGTTTTCCACTTTCAGGGGCCAAAATTCTTTTTCATTTTGAAAGGTCAAAATAGAAGGGAAATTTCTACTTACTTTTAGGGGTCGAAGTTGACAGGTGGAAATTTTTCCTTTACTTTAGGGGTCAATATCGGGGGAAACTTTTTAGTGGTTGGAATAAAATTCATTTTTTATTACCTTTAGACGTCAACGTACAGGGAATTCTTTCTCACTCTTTGGGGTCAAAATAAAAAGTAGATTTTCCCTACTTCTAAGGTCCAAACACAGCAAAATTCTTTTATGTAAACGGTCAAAATTGAGGTAAATTTCCACTTTTAAGGGTCATATTTAAGTAGTAATATTTATTTTTTCATTTTTAGGGATCGAAATCAAAAATTGATTTTGGAAAAAAAGTTTTCAGGGGTCAGAGTAGGGGAATATTTTCCTTCAGTTCTTGGGGTTAAAATTGAAGTGAAATTTTTTTCCACTTCTGCTTGACAATATCGGGGGAAATATTTTTTTCCAACTTTTAATGCAAAAGTTGGTTTTTATAAATTTTAGGGATCAAAATGGTCGGGGAGACTTTTGTTCTATTTTTTTCCTATAAGTGTCGAAATAAGGGGTAAGTTTTTTTCATTTTCAGAGGGCAAAATCAAAGTGGAAGATTTTTAAAAAAAATTTATGGCTGTGAAATCATAGGATATTTTTTTCTCTTTTAGGGGTTCAAATGGAAGGTGAAGCTAATTTTTTTTTCAACTTTCATGAGTCTAAATCAAGGGAATTTTTTTTTCCATTTTGAGGGATGAAAATATAGGGGCTAATTTTCATTTACTCTTAGGGATCAAAGAGAAAGGTATCTTTTTTTCTTTTAGGTATCATCATTTGGAGAAGATTTTTCACTTTTTGTGGCCAGAATATTAGGGTAACTTATTCTTACTTCTGGGGGCTGAAATCAAGGGGATGATCTTTTTACTTTGGGGAGTGGAAATTGAAGGGGAGATTATTTTTCTATTTTAGAGGAAAAATCGAAAAGAAAATTTCATTTACACGTTTCAGAGTCAAATTTGGGGAGAAAATTTGTTTTTATTTTCTGGAGTCAAAATCAAATTATATTCCTTTCATTTTTGCAAATCAAAAAGGATTTGAGAATTGTTTTGTAGCTTTTATGTGTCGAGATCGATACAAAAGATTGTTTCTCAATCTCAGGCCTCGAAATCTCAGGGATTTTTTTTTTACTTTAGGGTTCAAAATCAAAGTGGGGATTTTTTTTCTATTCTGCAAGTCAAAATTCAAGGGAATTTTCTTTCTCACTTCAAGGATACAAAATTAGGGGAAGATTTATTTCCATTTTCAGGAATCAAAATAGATTGGAAGACTTGTTTCAAGTTTGAGGATAGAAAATCGACAGGGAATTTTCATTTTTCTCATTCAGAAGTCAAAATCGAAGGGGACTTTTCTCCTAATGTCCAAAATTGTGAGGGATTTTTCTTTTCCAACATCTTTTACAGAAAGATAAAATTTGAATTGTGATAATCGTGAGGGAATGTGTATTTTCATTTTTAGAAGTCAAAATCGAGTAGAAATTCTCGGAATCACTGGATTGAATTTTCTGTCATTTTTAAAAGTCAAAATCGAGAAAGAATGTTTAATTTTATTGTTCGAGGTTGAAATAAAGTGGGGATTTTTTTTCACTTTTAAGCGTTGAAATTGCAGAGGAAATTTTCTTTCATTTTCGGTGGTCAAATTGACGAGGAAATTATCTTTCACTTTGCTGGTTTGACGTCGAGACTTTTCGGGTCAAAATCGAAAGTGAATTTGTTTTTTTCCATTTCAGTGGACAAGATCAGAAGAATTCTTATTTCTTGGTAATCGAGGAGAAACTTTCCCAACTTTTAACATTTACCCGCCTTTTTGATTACCCCTCCACCGAAAAAAATGAGTTGAACTTTTTTATTTACTTTCATGAGTCAAAAACGACTTTTTTTGGTCAAATACGAGAGGGAACGCCCATCTTTTTACTTTTTACTCAATTTCTCAATATTGGCCCCTTTTCTCAACATTACCTCTTTAAAAAAATAATACTGCCCCTTTCCCTGACATAATGCCCCTATTTCCAACACTATACCTCTCCTTTTGGAATTTCCACAATTTTGATATCTTGTTTTACATCAGCTCCCCCTATTTTTGGAGATTGTCCTGACCACTTGGGCGGGTATTTAGTCTGGTAGATATAATAAAACAAAAATGGAAATTCTATTTAGGACATTACTGGTGAGTCCCACTGGAAAACGTCTACAATAGAGTAAAAAAGACATTTAGAGAGTGTAGATGTTATATAAAAGCTATACCAGACATAACGAGGCCCTAAAAGGGTAAAAAAACACTCTTTTAAAAAAAGCATCCTTAGAAGATGCCAATTTTCCATTCTGTAATCAAAACGGTATGGCCAGGAGCGGTAGAACACAAAAAACAAACACACGTACAAATAAAAAAGGAAAACACTGCCTTTGGTCGTAGCTGTTCAATTATTACAGCATTGAATTCTGTTTTTTAACAGACAAAAAAATCGCTTTTACAAGGGGTCTGATAGAATACTGGTGCCAATTTCCAAGTCTGTGACCAAAACAGTACGGATAGGGACGCTAGAAAACCCAACCAAACGATGCACACACACACACACACACACAAACAAACACACACACACACATAAAAACACACACACACACACACATAAAAACACACACACACACACGCACACATAAAAACACACACACACACAAACACACACACACAGGCACACACACACAAACACACACACACACACACACACACGCATATAGAAAAATCCTTTACCGACTTTGGTGGCTACGGTATATGAATCAATAGAATATGGAATTCTATTTTCAGAGAAAAATCAATTTTTTTCTTCCTTTTTTTACCTAAATGTCTGGAATTTTCGACCTAACTCGTAATAATAATATTTGTCTATGTAACGTTGCTGAGGCATGTTTTTAACATTTCTTTTTTATTGCTAAAAAAAAACGGCACTGATTATCTCACCTACTCGGTAAATTTCCATAATGGTGGTAACAAGTAAAATTACTTTCATAAAAACATCATTTCTACCATGTGTACCAATGACTCTACCACCACAACACCTCTAAACCTCTACCATCACTACCAACGACAACATCACAGTCAGTATCACTATTAACACTTCAAAACCAACTTCTGCATCTATATATTTACATATGAATGTAACCAGTGCTTTTGACCTTGTTCATGGAAATATTTGGATATGTATAAACCTGAACCTCAAAGCTGTTAAGAAATCGATTAAGTAATGAAAAATGATTATGTATATTGCGTCGAACCCCTGGAAAGGTCGCGCAGAACCCTAAGGTTGCACAGAGAACAATTCTGCTCCAAGAAAAGAATATTTGATGCGTTCTAATATTGTATTGTTTATTTTATCACTTTCCATTTTATTTTTGGCATTCGTTTATCTTTTTAGAGTTTCCATATATATTTTGATAGTGTTGTATTACTTTCATACTTTCGTTTTTAAATGACAGCTTGTGGGGGTTGTTTCTTTGGTTCCATATTATCATAGCAGCTCCAGTTTTTATTCATTCATCGTTTGTGTTTTTTTAGTTCTAACATTTGTCTTATAAAGTATATTTGATTTTGGAAAATTCCTTTTTAATGGGGGAATTTTTTTATTCTGTAAAGCGTGTGTGGTCTTTAGTTGTTTATTGATTGTTGGTTTATTCAATTATTGTTGAAACATGTAAAGAATGATAAAATTGACAAAATAAACACCTTTCAATTTTGCATGATTTAAAGGTGGAAAAAGCGGATAGATGAAAACAAAAACAGTAATATATATATATATATATATATATATATATATATATATATATATATAACATAGCTCCCCAGCAGTGTCAATCAAATGTCACCATATATATATATATATATATATATATATATATATATATATATATATATATATAATTTGATCGACACTGCTGGGGAGCTATGTTAAAATATGTTCTGTTTTTCAAATCCCGAAAGAGTTACATGGTACAATACTGATGATCCCAACAAGGGGAAATTAATAAATTGTACTATTAAAAATAGTGCATCTGAAATAAGGGAAAAACATAAAAGGAAATTACATAAATAGCATTGACAGATATTGGGAAATACGTGACACAAAAAACACTCTGAAAAGGTTTTGTAATGTTCAGAGTTTAAAGACGTAATGCTTTCTAGAATTTATATATATATATATATATATATATACACACACATATATATATATATATGTGTGTGTGTGTGTATATATATATATATATGTGTGTATATATATATATATATATATATATATATATATTAAGCCATTGGGTCTCTTTCTCAAGCATGGGAAGTTGTATGACAATGTTTACTCAGCTCTTCATTTTCTATGCAAGTATGTTCTTTAAGATTTTGTTAGCCGTGTACCAGTCTCTCTCTTTAACGCGTGTCACATCATAAGACATACACATAAGCTCATAAATATTAACATGGTGTGTATCATAAAACACACACACTCACACACACACACACACACACACACACATTTCTGAGCGAGTAAATGCTTAGCAGACTCTCATTCAATTAAACATACATCTGATACCCCAGGCCCCGCAAGGCATTTAACTTCATGAGGTTACAATGCGTCTCAACTACCACTGGATCATCATCATCATCATCATCATCATCATCATCATCATCATCATCATCATTCTTCTAACGTCTGTCGTTGGACGTAGACCTTCCTCAGGATTTGCCCCGATTCTCTATCATGGGGATGGCAGAGCCAGTATTTCCTGGATCTGTCCAGTTCATCTCTTCATCTTGCGTTCCGTCGGCCTCAGTTTCTCTGGGGATCCATCTAATGAGACGTGATGTCCATCAGTTGTCTTTCATTCTTTCAGCATGGCCAGCCCATTGCCATTTGAGTTTTTTAATAGTTTCTATGATGTCACGAACACCTGTTTTCTTCCTTATATATTATGCTGTCTCGTGATCTCTACATGTAAGGTTGAGGATGATTCTCTCATGTGCACGTTACATACTTCTCAGTCTGCAGCTCTGTCTCTTGGTTAGGTTCCATGTTTCAACTCCATAAGTGAATATTGGGAGAATGCATTGGTTGTACACTCTTATTTACCAACGATCACCTCCTTAGCCTCTTTAGGCCAAATGCTCTAACCCCGTTTTCCTACTCCAGCATCGGAAACAGGAAGATACTCACACTCACCCACATAAATATATAAACATGTGCCTATGTTCTGTGAGGAACAGGAGTAACTTCCATAACACTGACCTTGTGTTTACATGGACATAATTAATACCTTTAGCTTAAAGGTCTTGCAAGATCATAGGAAGCCCAGGAATATAATATAATGACTGAATAATGATATGTACTTACCGTGTATAATGGCGTATAAGGAAAATGGTTTGCAAGGACATTTGGACGACTGCATCTCGCTATTCCAAGCCCCATAACTGTCCCTATAAGGTTAGTTGGGGTAGACGGTCCCCTCGTCTTAATACCAGTGCAAAGAACGCAGCGTAATATTTGCATCATTAAAAAATATGTCCGTCTTATAGTAAGATAGTCTACAATTTAAGGTTATTTCTAAATAACTAACCTTAGTAGTTCCATCTTAATTCATATAAATCCGATTTCACATTCAATTCTCTATGTGTTTTCCTGAATTTCTAGATGAAAGATAAAACTGAGTTTTTAAAGACTTGAAAGATAAATGTGTCATCACATGACTCAGACGAATGTTTTCATTTTATTCCTTATCTTTGATTCAATTACAAAAAACTAGTCAAGTTTTGCTTGAAAGAATTGTTGAATCGTGAGAGCATTGTAATTAGTTGTTGGAGATTTTTGCGAGGTAAGAGAAACATGAGAGTTCCTGGTGTTAAACCGAATAGCTGCAAATTGAAAGCCCCATTGTTATTGAAATCTGGACAATCAAGATAAAGATCTCAGACTATGCCGTGACTAAAAGCTTGTAATTATTATTTTTAGCTAGACCTGTGAAATTCCACGAACATTTGAAAATAGGAATCTAAATCATGCTTTTTCTTTTCTCTTATTTAATGTCTGTATCTACTTATTTTTTCTCTTAGGAATTACTCTCTTGATGTGCTAAATATTTTTCGCAAGCTCAAGAGACATCTGTGACACTAGGGGGCCAGGAGTCCCCCGTGTCCTGAAAATTATGAAAATTACTATGGCTGTTACTAAAAATTACTATGGTTATTACCAGTAATTACTAATGTTATTACAAAAGGAGTTATCTGTGTTAAAGGGGATAATGTGTTTTTTCGAGATGTCATAGGAAGTTGGGTCACCTGTGCTTTTTCAATCTGGTGTCATCTGTCAAGGCCTGGGTTGCAAAAACAAATGATTTTGGAAAAAGGTTTTGTTCCCGATTCGATGACCATGTCATGGGAAGTTGAGTTATCTGTACTTTTTCAATCTAGTGTCATCTGTCAAATCCTGGGTTTGAAAACAAAGCCAGATATAAGGGTCAGTGTTTGGGGTCTAGAGAGAGAGAGTAAAAGCTTATGAAAGAAAAGTTATTTGCAGAGTCCTTGGGAGAAGGGGGAGACTAATTTATGATATTGAACAGACCTGCGTCGCGAGATGAATGAGGGTCAATGTTTTGGGTTTTTCCGGAAAGGTCGAGATGACAGGAGAGGGAGAGATAAGGGAAGTCGGTTACAAGAGATACAGTGTCGATACCAAGTGCTTAAATAAGGGAATTTTCGTAACAAGCAAGCAGAGTAAAATTTGGGTTTGGAGAAGAGAGTCGTTGTCAGCTCTCTCTCGTGTCAGCCGTCCGCCCTTAGTAACCGTCAACCGCTGAAGCAGAGTAAAATTTGGGTTTGGAGAAGAGAGTCGTTGCCAGCTCTCTCTCATGTCAGCCGTCCGCCCTTAGTGACCGTCAACCGCTGCTACCATTCAGTAGACTACCGTTCGTGATATGAGTGACCAGTCGTCATTTTGACTTGGATAATAATCGGCCTCCTCTCTTTTCAACTGCGAATAGGCATTTCCCGTCTCCAGAGATATTGATAATCAATATTCTATATAAAACATAGAAACGAAATTCCGTTTTGTTGCCTTCTTTTACAAACCGAGAACCACGGCTGGGCTTAGTATAGTTTGTGGGACCAAACCCCAACAGCAAAACCCCACACATCCGCAAATTTGAGAAACATGCAACGCGCACATGAAAGAATTATGTTGGGCCTCACATGGAGAGACCACAAGACAGCACAGAACATCCGGAAGAAAACAAGAGTCAGGGAATCATAGAATCCATTAAAAAGCTCAAATGGCAGTGGGCTGGCCATGTTGCAAGAATGGCAGACAACCGATGGACATCACGACTCACAGGATGCATCCCCTGAGATCACATGCACAACCGAGGCCGGCAGAGTATTAGATGAAGGACGAACAAGACAAATTCACAACGTACTGGCTCCGCGTCGCCCATGATAGAAAAGTGTGGCGAATCCTGGGGAAGGTCTATTTCAAACGACAGATGACTGATGATGATGATAGTGAGTATCTAAAATCATTACCACGATCCTCACTGGGTGGTCATATTTGTAGCCTTGTTTCAGGCCAAGGAATCGAATGATGATAAACATCAGTCAGCTCTGAGTAGCACTTGAAAAACATTCCCTCAGAACAGCGACTAGCAGATTTAAATCCTTACTTGGAAAAATCCACTAGCTCTAAGAAAACCAAATCTGATCATTCAATACAAGTTATTTGAAAAATTCAAAGAACAAATAAGAGTACATGTCAGTTGTTATGAGCTCACCTGTCCCCACCCCCCCAAAAAAAACAAGAAAAGTGTGAAAATGTTGATGTTAGTGAGAAAAGAGTTAAATGAAGTGAGTATGCTGATCGCACGGAGTCCAAAGCAGCAAAGTTATTTTAAGATATAGTTTGAACTTAAGATTTTCTCTTTTCAACCACAATCACATCATTCCGAAGAATCTTTATCTAAACATAATGCTTTCTAATTGAATTTTGAAGATTAATTAAATTCTTTTTCTCCATCGTGAGATGAATAAGAAAGAAAGTTTCATTTCGTTCCGTATCTTTCGACAGTTATCCAAGAATCAAGAAACTATTCAGTCTTGCTTGGAAAATAGCTGAATGGTGAGAGCATTGTAATTGATTCTACTGCCCCCGCAGTAAATTACCTAAGTTTATTTCCTGTCCCTTTTCTTCTAAATCTCTTATTAAACTACGCAGAATTCTTTTTTCTCCCCATTTCTTTTCTATCCCCTCAATAAACTACCTGATTTTCTTTATTCCCCTCTCTTTATACCCTATTTTTAAACTACTGACCCTCCTTTTCTTCCCTCTATTCCTACCCGATCAGGAAACTCTCCTTTTCTCCATTTATCCTCTCTTTTTTTCGAGATAAAACAAGGAATATTAAGAAAAATGATACTTCATTTTTTTTAAACGTATAGTTATGATATAAGTAATACTCTAAAGAAAACACGTGATATTTTCACCTTATCAATTTTAACGTAAAAAAAAGTAATGTAGTTTCATGAAGAATTCCTCCAGTCCAATTATCAACGCAGATTTTTTGTATGAGCTTTTTATTTCACAACGTAACAAATATTCATAGATAATCTGTTTCACTTGTGACTGTTTTATTGAAATCCCTGCGTTTCAAAATTCCCTCTTTAAGACACTAACCAATCAGAGCGTGATGTACATAGATTATGGTAAGAATAATTATAGAATAGTTATATATTCAAGCAGACCTGTGGAAATTCCATGGAATATTACCATTATTATCGCATGTATGTCCGCAATAAAATTATGTGCTATCATTATTGATTACGATTGCTTTCGTCGATATTCCTGTTAAATTATAATTATCAATTAATTTATAATTAATTATAATTTAATAAATCAATTAAATTATAAATAATTAATTAAATTATGATTAAAATTATAACAGTCTCTGACTGTTATAATTTAATTTTTAAACTTCAGACTTCTGAAGGAGGAGTAATGATTGAATGACATAATGAATTCTGAGTCCCTTTAGCTCCCAATCAATCATATGAACCTTCTACCATTATAAACCTACAGTATCTTGCAGGTTTGGGCGAGTGTGGAGGAAGAATGGAGAGAATGACAGTTATTGTGACGATCGAGTGTCTTTGCTCCTATCCAAACATAAGCACCCTTTTCTATCTTTACTCATGTTTATTACATTGCAAGGATTGACGATGGCAGAAAGCAGAGTGGATGAAGGATACAAGAAAAATGCGTAACAAGCGTACAAACATACAAGCAGATTGATAGTATAATAATAAAGTAAAAAAAAAAAGAAAAAATCCAGAAATACATGGATTTATTCACCAATCTGAATCGTGTAATGGGACAGAGGGTCGGTTTTTCGGGTGAGAATTCTATGTACCCTGGTGATACGACTCACAACTACTGGTCGCATGTTGGGCACGGGTGTTCCAGATAATACCTGCTTTCTTTTGACTTTATATCAGACAACAGTGTGTATTCCTGACTGTAGAAGAGGAACCGTGTGAGGGAGACGGATCTGCATCAACAAGCAAGCACCATAAGACACTTATCATAATTAGGAAGTCCGCCCATAGGGAACACAGAACGAATACGACAGAGTAGGTGCATTGATTCACCGGGTTTGACTACGTAGGAGAATTACATACGTAAAATCAGAAGCTTCATGAGAAAATACAAAAAAATAAAAAATAAATGTTCTATGAGTCATATCGTCCTAAGGGGCTGGCCAAAGTGGACGGTCGATAGATTGTCATATACAAATGGATTTTCTTTGAAATAGGCAATCTTTTGTTTTATGACGGTACAGTCAACAAATAATGGGAAGCTACTCCCACTTGGTGAGTTCCAAATGTTTTTTTCTTGTATAAAACGACGTAAGGCTAACACCCACAATTATCCATCCAAATTTTGAGAATCTAGTGGCAAAGCATTGAGCACAAAGTTACGTAAAATGCCATTCTAACTTTACAATTTTTAGCGGGGGAAGGGTGCAATTGTTTTGTGAAAAAACAAAAAAGCAAAAACGAAAACAAAAACCAAAACCAAACGAACAGACAAACAAATGGGGGCGGAAAGAAAAAAGTTGAGAAACCTTGCTTCAGGATAAAACCACACCATCCAAGCAAGATAACCAGATCTGTTTGTTGTTGTAAACAAGGAAAACAATAGAACGATACTTAACAAAATCTTTTTCAAATCTATTCTTGGATTAAGAATCCCGACGTTTTTTTTATCACAACTTCGAATCAGACCGTTATACTAAACAGCGCAATCTGAAAATAAAGAATTGGCTCACAGTGAGAATCGAACACACCATCTAGCCTTAAAGGAGTCTGTAGACGCCTGGTGGCATTAAACCTTTCAGCTACGAGGACTTTATAGTCGAATTGACTCTGATTTTACAACCAATATTACAAGCTTGGTGTTGTTTACGATTGAGACATCATCATCATCATCATCATCATCAGTCTTTTAACGTCCGTCGTTGGTCATAGACCTTCCCCAGGATTTGCCACACTTCTCTATCATGGTTGTCACGGAGCCAGTACTTCCTGAACTTGTTTAGCTCGTCTCTCCATCTAATATTCTGCCAGCCTTGGTTGCGCATGTGATCTTGGGGGATCTATGTCGTGAGTCGTGATGTCCAACGGTTGTCTACCATTCTTGCAACATGGCCAGCCCACCGCCATTTGAGATTTTAATAGTCTTCTAATACAACGATAATTTACATTTTTTCCTAATCTATTCTGAGGTATCTTAGGATTATTTCAATTAATCTTGATTGTTTCTTACCTTTATCCTAACTTTCGGGCGGTTTTTATCACAACTTTGAATCGGGCTGCAATCCTATGGGAACGATTAAACAATACAACCGAAAAAAAAAAACCCCAAACAAAAAAACAACCTCAGGTCGAGAGTCGATCTCACACCATAGAGCCAAATTGAGTCCAATATACGCCTGACCACTTTTCACCATTTACTTACATGAAACCAATAGTCCACGCTTGTTGATGTTTACAACGGAGACCTAATAGTCTTTCAATACAACAAAATTCTTGATTTTCTCCAAATTTATTCTTTTGCTTTTCAATCGATGTTGTAGGATTATGGCCCGATTGAAAATTGTGACAAAAAGCAACTGAAAGTTAGGATGGAGGTAAAAACAAGTCAAAACTTTTTGAAATACGATATTTCATGCGTATCGACCCATTAGGAAACAACAAGGACCTCTTCAAGGGGAAAAACTATTCAAACGAAGTCAAAAAGAGAAAGTATTGGTGAAACTACCTAGACCATGTCAGTGTTGTGATATTAATATTCAAGTATGAATTTATCATGCTACGTGCACATGAAAGAATAATGCTGGACCTCACATGGAGAGACCACAAAACAGCACAGTACATCCGGGAAAAGACAAGAGTTAGAGACATCATAGAATCCATAAAAAAATCTCAATTGGCGGTGGGCTGGCCATGTTGCAAGAATGGCAGACAATCGATGGACATCACGACTCACAACATGGATTTCCCGAGACCACATGCGCAACCGAGGCCAGCAAAATGTTAGATGGAGAGACAGGCTCCGTGACGCCCATGATAGAGAAGTGTGGCAAATCCTGGGGAAGGTTTATGTCCAACGACGGACGCTAAAAGTCTGATGATGATGATGATGATGATGATGATGATGATGAATTTATCAGAACAAGTCAGCGACCATTACAGTTGTGACAAACACCACTTCCATCATTACCCCAATCAAAATCACTAAAATCCAATTTGTTATGCACACACAGAGACGGAGAGGCACAGACATAGACACACAAACACACTAATGGGCACACACATACACAAATACAAAAATGGACAAACGTATACGCAAATACACGAACGGGCACTCACATACACACAGAGACAGATATACACACAAACATATGCATATATTTGTTAGATAATTAGATTCATAATTATTTAGTTGATTGGTTTAATTTTCACTCGTGACTTCATTAGAAAGCGTCAACCAACACTGTCAACATGTTTCTTCAGTTTTCAAGCTGATCTGGCTGGTATTTATTGTATGAACATGTCGAGCTAAAGCACAGAAATTCCAATCATTAACTCCTTATCATGAATAGGAAAAACTTGAAAAAATTTTTTTTTTAAAATCTCCGCTCCCTGGAAAAAGTTTTTAGTGGGAGGTTCATTTTACCATGTAAGTTTATGCTCTATTGGTCCCTTAGTTTGTGTCTGACAGCACCCAAACTTTCTTTAGTGATCAAGACCCAACAAAAGGCAACAGTAGTCACTTGTCGATTGATCACCCATATTTCCAATTCTTTACTTGATCATCCCAACATGGTATGACGCCAAAGGACATCGTCACGTTATGGTTTCAATTAGATGACTTACGAAATCTGTGTTAGATACTTACTTTTTCTCATTAAGGTTTATTTATCAATATTTCTGCAATTGACAGTAATGGTAGCAAATGAAACAAAATAAATACAAGTATTGGCAGCTAGCAGAAATTATCAACAGGTTATTTAGGTTGATAACTTAAATTGTGAAGCCAAAAACTCCACCTACTCTGAAAATGAATTATGTTCCTCGTGGTCTTCCATAAAGATTCTTAATGTTTGCAGATTGAGTGAACGCTCGAGAGATATTTAACTGGTTTAAGGCTTATTTGATATTTTATCTCACCAAGATAATAAATGGCTTCGCATAATCCAGTACCCCAACAATCTAATAAGTAGCAAAATTCGTTATTTTGTTTCTCGAGAAGAAGTCTGGAATATAAGACATCTGTTGCCTTGTCCATTTCTTTACAAACACTTCTTGCAGAAATATTCGACAAAAAGATGGAATATTCGGATTTCAAAGTATAATTTTACATGTGACTATCGTTTTTTGCTGGCAGTGATCAATTGAAAATTGGAAAAGCAGGTGGCCAAGGAATAAGTTACTTTGTTGGGTATTAATCATCAAAACGTCTGCATTTTTGAAGAAACAAACAAGAATGCTTGTGGACACAAACCAAAGGACCAATTTAACATCAACCCACGTCTACCGAAGGGAAATTTTGAAAAAAAAAACAAAACAAAACAAAAAAAAATCCTTAATAAACAATGAGTACAGTAAATGGTGAAATTTTTAGCCCTCTGACACCAATCATACTGTCTGTATGCACAGCATATACATAGGTAGCTAACCAGCGAGCCAGCCAGCCAGCCAGCCAGAATCACTTAAAAACTGAAAAAAAGCAAAACAATGTTGACAAGATTGTCAGTTTCACATAGCATGTTTTAGCTCATCATTCGGTAAGATTCTTCAAAAACTAAATCAGTTGAATCCCATCGATTGAAGACGTGTGTAAATCTTGACTTGTTCCGTAGAAGAATAATTTTCACCATTAGTGAATCATCTCATGCGGACCCATCAAAGCCTATATTTGAATAAAACTCTTACATATTTTGGGGGTCTCAATATGACCGCTTTCTCTAGTGATTCTCAGATTTTCTTCCCCTCGGACCGCTTAATGCTCCCAAAAGAATATGTGCAGATCCTTCGACGGATTTAATATTGATTAAGTGATTCTTGCAAAAATAGACCATCTTAATTTTTCAAAAACTACATGTACATTACATGGATCTCGCAGATCACATTGCTACGGAGAACTAAGATTATTCACAAAAATGATTGTACTAATCCATCCATCCATTTATCTATCTATCTATCTATCTAATAAGCCCGTAGCATACTGATGAAAGCTTTTATTTTAGACAAATTTATTTTTCAACGTAATTTTGTTCATCGTTTATTGCATTAATCTCATAGATCATACATCATACAGTAAAAGTTTAGGGAAAAACTTAGCTGATAACTACGTTTACTACTACAGTATATATATATATATATATATATATATATATATATATATATATATATATATATATATATTGCAG
>OY735233.1:5717983-5802983 GCA_963457665.1 Thysanoteuthis rhombus
AAAGATGTCGTAAATATCTTCAGTTGTAATAAAAGTAATGGTAGGGTTTGATCTTACAACTGCCAGATTTGTAGAAACTATTGTCCAATGTTGTCAGAAAACGTCAGGAATACCTCGCTCTCACAAAAAGGAAACATTACATTTACATTAGGATTCTGATAATTGCTCATACATTTTTGAAATACAGTAAGAATCCTTCCGTTTCTTAGAATTTTTTGGTCTCGATGTTTAATGATCGGAGGATTTTTTTCAGTAAATGTGGCGTTTATAATATTTGCAAAGAAAGGCGATATTATCAGCAGGTGTTTTCTCTCCTAAAAAAATCTGAAGTCATCATTTTCTTTACATGGAAAACACGCTACCTTCAAAATACTCTGCCATGAAAATGAACCAGATTTTAGGAGGTTCTTTTGTACGTGCGTGTATGGAAAGAGAAAAAAAATACACAAAAATGTTTTAATTCTATCGATTATATCGTTCGCTCGTTTTAATCTTGTTGATCGAAGATGATTTTCTCTATTAGTGAATGATATCACATGCAGAAAAGTCACTTCTTAGATTTGAGAGAAAAAAAATGAAACGAATCGTCGGATTTTTTTAATGTCTTTTTCGGTTTCTTTAACGATCAAAGAGTGTTCATATAAATTACTACACATATCTATCCGTCTATCTATCTACCTACCTATTAGAAACCGTCAACAAGAAGTCACGAAAATTGTCGAAATAGGTTTCTCCAGTTTTCAAGTTTGCTGGTTTGAATCATGCGCAAAGACCAAAACAACAAATGACATTTTTTTTAATTTACTCCTCGTTGTGTTTAAAAAAAGTTTCGTTTGTTTCTTGAAAATCTCCCATAAACGTTTCTGTGTTGGTTCAATTTGCAAATCAAATTTATGCTAAATTGATCCATTAGTTTGTGTCGCATTTGTCTTTTGAAAATTCATCCTCTTTTAGTGATCAATAACCGACATAGGTGGACTGAAGTAACATATTCATTGATCGCCTCTTTTTCCACAGTATGCTGCCAAAAGATGTTGATCTTGTAACTCTTCCTAACGATCGAATTTTGTTGATCTTCACTTTCTTCTTTGAAGTGAATAGGTTCATCAATAAGTTTGAAGCCTAATGACTGGAAAAGCTTTTATTTCACACGACAAATATCCATTTCAACACGATATCCTCATCGTATTTATGTTCTTAATTCAGTGGTAATTATTTTTCACATAGATCAAACATATAGACGACGTCAATTTCATATTCCCTTGTATATATATTGGATGTGAGCAAGAGTTCCCCAGTGCAGTAAGGAAAATTGGATATCTTAAATACCCATAGAGGGGCTAAATCTAAGTCAACCTATGATTTTAGTACTCTTTACAGAAAGTTTCCTTTTGAAGATCTTATCAAAGAATTGAATGAGATATTAGACTTGGCATTTGTAGGAGGAAATAGTAAAAAGATTTGATTCACAAACTCTATAGCTTTCTGGAGTAAAACAAAAAAGTGGTAGTTAGTCATCTTATTGGGGGATATTACTTTAAGATAGGAAATAAAATATTTCCTCAGATCGTTGTTGTCCTTATGAGAATAGATCTTGGCTCCCTCTGGGTAAATTTGTACTTACATTGACACGAATACATATTCATGTCATCTCTTATTAGAACTGATATAAAGCGTTCTTGTTCTCGATTATACCTGTTTTATAGATGACTTATGTTCTCATAATGATGGAGGAGAACTTGGAATTGTATAGTAATATGTATCCTAAAGACCTTGAATCAAAATGTGAATATAAAGGAACGCAAGTAACCTTCCTAGATTTGGATATTAAGAACGAAGATAGAATGTTTATCTACAAATTGTTTGATAAACGAGATTTCCCGTTCGTATTCTGAGAATAGCTTTTAGAATAAGTAGTATATATGCTTATATATTTAAAGGAACAAGATTGTCGGAATATTTGAGAATCGTTGGAGCAGCTCTCAGATTTATTGATTTTATATGGAACATTGTTTCTTCAGTTGTAAGAATGGTCAAACAAGGCGGTGAAATTAGTAAGATTTTTTAGACAATCTGAGAAAGCCATGATTAGACATTCTGATCTCTTTAACAATTATCAGCTTGATCAGAGTGAAATAATAACGATAATTAAAGAATATGTTAACGAAAGTATAAAGATAGAATAATGAATAGTGTACATTAAAAAAGATAAATTTGTACTAATTTTAGGAGAATTAGGTGACCAGAAGAAATGGATTCAGTCTTGGTCAGTGTGAAAGAGCATTGTATTGAATGGAACCTGACAGAAAGGGAAAAATTGGCTCTGGTCCATTTGTCTAACTGATTGGTAGTTGGGCTGGGTGAGAGATCGAACATGGAATACCATGTAACAAATTGTTTAAGTACTATAATGGAATCGCTCATTGAGGTGTAAATGAAAATGGTTTTATTTCAGCCACGTATATGCGAACATTTAGTTTGATAATTAAAGGTGTTCAAAAATATTTGTTGAAAAGTGGATGCACAACGTGAAAAATGAACTTTAAGATTTGTGGAAAGAATTGTCAAATTCTTTGGTTGACTATACTGGTAGAGAATCGACTAAGTGAAGTTTTTCTCTTAGTATTCTTATGGATGATATCATAAGTTGGTTTGCATTTAATCCGAGGATTAAACCGACAAAACGTCTTCAGTATTCACATAGGTGAACATTCAATTGAAATGACACGAACAGTGAGTTATATCTGTTATTATACTTACTGATCACTCTGTGCTAAAAATCTTTTGGGCGTAAACTACATAAGTAAGCCTCATTTAAAAAAATACGTAGCATAAAATAATATCAATATTCAATACACTTAAAACCTTATGTAAAATGTCGAACTACATGTACGACATGAACTATATAATAAGAAAAGGAGGTGGTCTTTGATCAACACTGCTGGGATGCCATGTTGATATAACTGTTTTGTTTTTCAAATCCCCCAAACGGTTGCATGGGAGACAACTGACGCTCCTAACAAGAGACGATTCATACACTGTACCATGATAACAAAGTATACATGAGACGATGAGAAAACACTGAAGAAAAATTACGTAAATTGCATTGAAAAAAATACGGAAAAACGTGACTCAAGTGACACAAAAATCATTTTTGAATGTGTTTGATATTCAAACATGTAAAACCTCCAATATATATATATATATATATATATATATATATATATATATATAGAGAGAGAGAGAGAGAGAGAGATTATTGTGTCATCCACGGACAGCTGTTTCGATGTATTACATCTCTTCAGTGTGACTATAGACTTTACATTATCTTATCCAGCACCATGAGGCAGAATTGAAACCTTCACTTCAGATCCTACCTCTGGACTACGGAACTGGACAGTCAGTAAAGCTGAATTAAAGCGATATATCTATTTACACAGAAACCCCTCATCCACTGCTCTATTTCTATGGAAGAGCATTGGATAAGCTTACGATATATATATATATATATATATATATATATATATATATTGAAAAAAGCAGACAAATTGGAACTTCATGTTGATTCCAAGTTTCATGCTGGTATGATCTTTAGACCATGAGCTACTCCCGGTGGGGCACTTCCTATATATACTTATACAAAGAGAGAGAGAGAGAGAGAGAGAGATAGAGAGAGAGAGAGAGAGAGAGAGAGAGAGACAGAGAGAGAGAGAGAGAGAGAGACTTTTAGTTGTACAGGGAGAGTCCCAATGTGAGTAGCACAGGGTCTGCGGATCGCACCAGCGCGAAACTTGGAGTCAACTTGCAGCAGTGATCGGTCTATCTATATTCATTTGCATATCCCTGATATCGAGCAGTTTTCACTCATGCATAACTCAATCTTAAAAATAATTACAATATATATATATGTCCGTGTGTGCGTGTGTGTATGCGTGCGTGTATGTATGTAGGTATTTAAGTATTCATATAATCCAACTGAAAATCTGTTTTCTAGAACAAGAAAAAATTACTCACTTCATCCACGGAAAAACGTAGAAATTCTTTAGCAATCACCTCACAAATAAGCTTTAAATGAGACCATTTAACAACGAATCCGCTTCTAGTTTATGTTGTTTTTAGAAGCTGATTCCGAAAACGCAATCCATTTTCTTGTATCAAGTCTAGTTCCAATGATGAGATGAAAACTGTATTTTAGCGTATAATCTCTATAGGCACCATGAAAGGTCAAAATGTCAACGTTGTCCTTCTGTGTTGTATTTTCTTTATATATCTCATACATAGTAATTTTGATTTCTTACATTGAATCATTCTGACGGGTGCAAATTTTCCATTCAACTTTCACCTGTTTCAGACGTGTTGGAGTGAAACGTTTTACTTCCATAAGTTCAACAATGTGTCCACCATCCACGCGTCCATATCAGTGATTCTCGATTTCAAAACGATTCTAGCATTACTAGCTATTGTAGAAGAATCAAGATGAATGGGGATGAATGTAACGATGGTTAACCCCAAAATCTGGCTATTAAGAAAAGAATTAGTAAATTAATTGTACAATTATCGATAAGTTGTCTTGAGGTTTTGGTGTATGTTTTTTTTTGAATTTGATATTATCATCGCCAATCTTACAAAATTCGTGGTTGGACATAAATCCTCCCAAAGATTAGCCAAACTTCTCTATCATTGATGCCACGGAGCCGATACTTTTTGAATTAGTCTGGTTCGTATCTCCATCTTGTATTCTGCCGGCCTCAGTTTCGCATGTGATCTCTGAGGATGCATGTTGTGAGTTGTGATGTCTATTGGTTGTCTGCCATTCTTGCAACATGACCAGCTCATTGTCCTTTAATTTCTTTGACTAATTGTGTTGTCTTGTGGTTTCTCAATGTTAGGTTGAGCATGGTTCTTTCATGTGCACCTTGCACCTCAGCCTCTAGGTCAGTCCCTTGGTGAGGCTCCATGTTTCAGCTCCATAGATTGCTATCAGGAGGATGCATTGGTTGTATTCCCTTTTTTTAGGACTAATGGGATCTTCTTGTTTTTGAAATTTGAGCTTGCTCTGCCGAAGGCTTGCTGTCCTAGAGTGATTATTTTCTTGATTTCTGTTTTTATGTGGATTTCATGGAGATTCGCTCTCCTAAGTGGATGTAGCGGTCTACTTTCTCCAGTTCTGCATCTTCAATTTTAATTGATGTGTCAGTATTTCCGACGTAATTGTTGCACGTGGCTTTTGTTTTGCTGAAGTTTATGTGAAGGCTGATTTTTTGCTTTCCGCATTTAGTTCATTTAGCATCAGTTTGGGTTTGTGTGGGTTCTCGGCAAAAAGGACGATGTCGTCTGCAAATCTGCAGTTCCTCTGATATTTGCTGTCTATTTTGATTCTTTTATTTTCCCAGTCTATGTTTCTGAAGATCATCTTTGGAGAGTTTGAAAAGATTTAGGGTCGGCTGGTATCACCTCATCTAAGCCATTTTTAGAGCTTGAAAGCCTCAGGTTCTTTATGTAGCCCAATTAAGGAGCTGCTGTGACTGCATTTATGTTGCAGTAATCTGACATAGACAGGGTCTCTACCGTATAGAGTGATGGCCTTCGTAACCATGGTTATTTCTACTGAATTGAAGGCCTTCTTCAAGCCCATAAATGCTACAGCAAATGGCATTTCATATTCTGCTGTTTTTTTTTAGCTAATTTATCGAATGGATATAGTATATGGCTTCTCCTAAATCCAGCTTGCTCCCGTGGTTGGTTTTTATCTAGCGTTTTTGCGATTCGGTTAGTGATGATTTTTGAGATAAAATTGTATATCAAGTTGAGTAGGCTTATTGATCAGTAGTTGTTGAAGTCTTCCAGGTTTCATTCTCTCTATAAAAGAATTATGATTGCTGTGTTCTAATCTTCTAAGACTTCACTTTGTTTAAAATTGGACAGAATAGCGAGTTTTTTCATTGACGATCTTACCAGCTTTTTTGAGTAGATTGATGGTGATGTTATCTGGTCCAGGAACTTTCCCTTTCTTTGTTTGTTTGATGGCTTGCTACACTTCCCATAATATAACTTCTGGGGAATCTTTGAACTGATTGCAGCGCCTTGCGTGTCCTGTTCGTTTATTTTTAGTCTTCGTGTAAAGGAGTAGTGTTTTTTGTGGAATTTCCAGGCAAATTTGACAATCCTGTCCCTGTCTGTTGTTAGGTTCCATTTTTGTCGACTATGCTAGTTATTTGTTTTGGTCTTGCACTGAGGGCTTTGTCCAAAGCTTTGTAGCCTCAACCCTTTTCGAGTGTTATTTCGATTTTTGCTGTCGTGTATCTTCTTTTGGGTTGTCTTCATTTGTTTTGAAAGTAAACTGTGAATGTATATATGTATATATATATATAAAATGAAATAAAGGATTCGCTATACAAACACGTTATATGTTTCTGTCCTGTTTTGGCTTCTTCAGTTGTATTCTGTGTTTGATATATCGTCTATTAATGACATCATACTTCTTGCAACATTATAGCTTCTTCTAAATAAAACTCAAACCCCCTCCGTCATCTTTTTGGTGTTTAACATGACTGGGACCGACCGACAATGGAAAGACTTTTAACTCAGAGACATACATATAAATAGTACTTCTTTAATCACATAAACCATCCAGTTCTACATGAAAAATTCTAATCGTTTCGTTCACTGTCTAAGATGCAACAAACAATAAGAAGAAATTCTTGCTTACAGCAAAAAGATTGTCAATACTCTCATTATTTTTTTTATCGATACGAATCATAGCATACAATACAGAAAAGTGAATTTACTATTCAATGTTATTAAAATTTTTTCCTTAAAAATATTCAAAATTTCAGCGTAATTACTTGTGTATAGCCTTTGGCCTTAAAAATCGGCGTTTCGATTTGAGGAGATGTCTGCTTCCCATTGTTTGTTACGTCAATATTTTTTCCCGGTAAGTTAAAAATTACGGCAAGCAAATTAGAAAAAAAGATTGTAAATCAATAAGTACTTCGAGAAAATTAAGAACTAAGGTGAGTGAATAAAAAAAAATTAGAGCTATCAAATTAAAAACAACAACAAATAAAACCCAAATCGATGGTCATGAATAATTAAATAATTACAGTAACTGCTTTGATTGCAACATATATTATTTAAAAAAATGATTTAGTTAAAACTTGTTTTTTTTTATAAACTTTATGTTTTTTTTCAGTTAGCACCAACAAAAGAGAAAAAAATTAACGAAAACTAATGCCAACAATTTCAAAAAACGACCCCTTCCTCTAAAATTGATCAGATTGCATTTTTTCTCGTCGTAGATCTAAATTGCTGGGTTCTAATCTGTAGTTTTGTTTTAATTTGCTTGCTGCGGTTTTTTACTTGCTCGGATAAGGTATAGTCTGCTTTCCCAATTGAAGAGAGTGATACTACGATTGACCTCCCACGTGGCGGAGATAGTTATGTGTTATACTAACAGCACTAGAGGTCAGTGCTTAAATGTAAGGCAACTTCACTCAACCAATTCTTCCCTATTGGACTTTGTGTCGCTCTCAGTTAAGCTTATCAAATTTCAAGAGTTTGATACTATGTGATTTTGAAAGAGAATGGAACAAAGAGACACACAAAGAAATGAGAGGAAAAAAAGAACAAAAGAAAGAGAGTGAAAGAGAAAGAAAAAAAATATCTAGAATATAAATAGTGTGACCTTTTTTGCTTGTTTCTCATTTTGTAACAAATGAAACAATTAAAGGAAACATTTGATCTGGTAAAAAGTGTCTCCCACGCACAACTGGAACAATAATTTTGTGATAGAATGAAAGGAAATAAGAGATCACAAAGGACAGACAAAACGATTGATAAACATTAGATATGGCTAGACTTGGAAATGCAAAAGTTCTGACGAATCCTCTCAATCCCAAAATGTTATTCATCACAAATATCACAAAAAATGTATCAAACAGATGCTATAGAGGTTGGCTTTCAAGGTTTAAGCATCATAGAAATCTTTGTACTTATGTGACAAGGGAGTCTCTTTTGGTACGTTGTTTTAAAATACTAATAGAGATAAAGCTTACTGTTTCTCTGAAAGGGGGTTACAGTATGAAAGGGACTTTGATGGGCTAAATCTATCTCTAATACCAGGGTGGTAAATTTGCTATTTATAACGATAATATGTTCGTTATTCTTAGTGTTCATTTTAGCATGGATTTACCTTGTTTGTTAATATAAGAGTAATAGTCTGTGTCCAATTCCACCATACTGTGTTTTTATTAGTAAATTTGTATCTGGTCATATCTCAATATTTTGTATTATGCTTCGGGAAGCTCTAGTATTCTCATTTTAGTCTTCATATGTCAGATATTTTAATTTCGGAACCTTGATTCTACTGAGTGTACGAAACATAACATTTCATGTGTTGGATTTGCTTCTACAGATTTTTTGAGTCGGCGCTTCGAGAAACATTGCGACGACGGGAAGCATGAACCAGGACCGACAAGGTTGAGCAAGCATTTCAGTGTGAGCAAGACATGCGGTTTCAATCATGACCTCAGAGTGCATATAATGGAAAAACATAGAAGAGTAAGTTGATGTATAAACTGAAAACTCATGAACCAGATTCAGCTCAAATAATGGTTGTAGTGAACTGGGTCATATTCATTGCATGTTTTTCAACAACATTTTAAAAAGGCAACGTTGTTAGGGACACGAAATATGCAGTTTAGTTTTCGATTCTGTTTCCAATATGGGAAGCAGTTTTATTGTATTGGATGCTTGAATCTGGTTTGAGTTGAGAAATACTCATTTCACTCAACGTCTGATAAAAAATTGGGAATTCTTACAATTTCCTGAAAAAATCATAAAACAGCCTTGAGTCCGGTCTTCAGAGAGACTGAAAATTACTGGAAAGACATTGCGTATGAACAGAAAACGAGCAAGACAATGGGATACATAAAAGATGTGACAAAAAGTAATACTCGCTACAGTGAAAGAAATAAACTAAAGAATATTAGCCAAAGAAGCAAAACCAAAGAAGTATAGACAAAGGGATTGCCCTATACACATAGAACTACACTTACTAGAACAACACAAGAAAAATTTTACCTGGACTTTAATGGAGAAAAAAGACAGAACATAACAGCAGATGCCACCGACGCATAGAACTTCTGGGGAAACATGTAGGAATGTCAAAGAAGACACAACGAATCAGCCGAATGGTTTGATAATGTTGGAAAAAAAGGTCTCTAATACATAAATGAAGAACATGTCCCGAAAAATAGCCAACCGGAAAGCACCAGAACCTGATTGGATACAATATTAGTGCAAGAGACCCACTGCACTACATTGCAGACTGATCCACAAACTTCAAGGCAGCCAAGATAAAAGTGATTTTCCTGGCTGGAATTTTGTAAATGGGAATAAACTTGACGGCTGTAAAAGAAAAATTGGCTGTGGTAAGTATGAAATGGGAAACCATTCAGGGGTTCTTTTTGGTCCCATTACTATATAGACTTACCTTGATACCACAAAACATAACGGCAAGGGATACAAATGCTCAAAAAGAAAGGAAAAAGTCGACCACCTCGTGTACATGACTGACAGGGAAGGGCAGAGACTGTGTTGAGGAAATGTAGCGGCTTATGTCGACAGGAAGAATCGACTTGCAGAACAACAAAACGAATAGGATATTGATTGCACTCAGTAAAACAGGTAAAAAATGAAAGAGTTAGTAAAAAGGAGTACTTTTTGAGCATGAGAAACATATTAGACTGATCACAACATCGGGACTGAGTTAGAGTTCATTTCTTGAATGGATGGATGAGGAACCAATGGACTGATGAATGAGGTAACATATGACGACGCGCAAGGCCCTGCACCCAAGATATGATATTACAAATCAATGGACTGATAAATGAGGGAACCTACACCGTTGCATAAAGCCCTGCACCCAAAAAATGATACTGATAGACTTTATGAGAAGAAAGAAGAAGACAGTGGTGAACTTCTCAGCATAAATAGCCAGCACAGGATTAGACAAGTATATTCAAACATAGGGAGGTGTTATGCAAAGCTCTTAAAACATAACAACAAACGGGGGACCAGTAAAGAAGTCAACAATGAATAAAATGGGGACAGAATAAAACAACTCGAAAAATTCAGAAGACAGAAGGAAATTATGCCTTACAAGCGATTGTAGACATGGTTAATCGGAGAAAATCTGAAGAGGGAAACAAAATCCCTCAACATGGCTGCCTAAAACAAATACAGGAGGACAAAGTATGTACAGGCCTAGATTGACAGAGCCCTGGCAATACTGCCTGCCGACACTAAACTTTCGTATGAATCACAAAGATAGTCAATTTATTATAGTAGTCTAAAGGAGTACAAGAATATATTTTGCGCGATAACTACTTCATACACTAGGAACTATGCAAACGATTTCAATTCCAATATGTAGAACATGGTATCGGGACAATGTAACTGAAAAATATATCGATATCCATATAGACCACCAGAAGTCCATTTTTTTAAATCATTCACTTTAATGGCGAATCTATTGTCTTTTTGTAGTCAGAAAACTTCAAGAATATCTCTCATTCACTGAAGAGAAGAGATAGGGTTAGCATTTGGGAGTTAATGATTACTAGAATGTTTCTGTGTCAGAATAAGAATTGTTCTATTCTATAAAATTTCTCTTTGAATGGTTTGATAATCTTTGGCATTTCTCTTGGGATTTTGGCGTTATAAACATTCGCAGAAAAGCATTTTCTTTTCCAGAAAAAAAATCCTAAAGTCATAATTTTTTCATCCCAAGAACACGCTACGTACGAAATATTCTGTCACGACAATGAACTAGATTTTTCAAAGTTCCGTTATGTATACATGCATGCGTACGTGTTTGGATAGAAAAATACATGAAATGCTTTATTTATATCGGTAAACTCTTTTGCAGTCTCTTTCATCACTCTGTTATATCTTTCATGTATCATACCAATACCGTTTCAGGCAGATTATCCTTACACGCTAATAGTAATTATTGCTTACATTTATAACAAACCAGGGAACAAAGCAACAAAGAAGGTCGTGATTAGAAATGGGGTCACATAAAAAGCAAATGGACGATTTATTCATGACTCATGCAAAAGCAAAAATATAAATCTTGGTAGGAAAAATTTTTTATCAAAAGGTTGATGCAAAACCATGCAGAATTTTTATTCATATAAATTCATAACATCATTATTCAGTAGTTAAAGTATTTTCCTGGTTTTCTATAATTTTGAGCGATCTTTGAATTTAATAGGGTATCATATCATCTTCTGGTTGATGCAAAGTTTCCGTGTTTTGACAATGATATTTAAAAGAAGAAATTTCAATTACTGACAACTATGCAACGTGCACATGAAAGAATTATACTGGGCCTCACATGGAGAGACCACAAGACAGCACAGTACATCTGGGAAAAGACAAGAGTCAAGGACATTATAGAATCCGTTAAAAATCCGAAATGGCAGTGGACTGGCCATGTTACAAGAATGGTGGACAACTGATGGACATCGCAACTCAAGACATGGATCCCCTGAGATCACACGTGCAACCAAGGCTGGCAAAATATTAGATGGAGAGACGAGCTGGACAAATTCAGAAAGTGCTGGATCTGCAACACTCATGATAGAGAATTGTGGCGAATCCTGAGGAAAGTCTACGTCCAACAACGGACGTTTAAAGACTGATGATGATGATGATGATGATGATGATGATGATGATGATGATGATGATGATGATGTTTGGAGGAAGAATTGTAACATTATTTAACTTGATTAGTTTTTTTACTTTCAATAATAAGAATCAATCAAAGAAAATTGTTCTGTCAAGACTACTAGGTCTCAAATGTAAACATCAAAAAGTGTCAAGTATGGGTTGAAAGGATTTATGGTGTAAAATCAGATTTTTTTTGACAATGAAGTCCCCGTGGACAAAGGGTTTAAAGCAGCCACATTTATTCTTAGCACCCCTCCGTCGTGGGCTCACTCATGATTTCCGATTATGCTATTAAACTACAGTACAAGAAAAAGTTATGATAAGAAGCAACTGAAAGTTAGAATGCACGTGAAAACTAGTCAGATAGTGTTCCAAGAAATACTCTTACTCATGTGAATTTATAGCATCATAATTCATTCATCAGAGTATTTTGCCCGGTATTTGTATGATCTTGTGATATCTTTTGATCAAGTTGAGCATTCCATAATTTTGGGTTGATGAAAAATGTACTACATGTTTTAAATTATTTTGTTTAGTCTCCAAAGTATTTCCCATGACATATATCACGCCAACATCCATCTAAATAGAGTATTCCATCATAAAAGAGTGATTCCACTTTTGATTCAATGTATGCTTCAAGGAAAACTTGTGAGCTATTTTCCTGGTTTCTGGTGATTTGGGCTGAATAAAAACCAGTCTTTATGTTGTAAATGCAACAATCACGGAGCTTGGATAGCAAGATCTTCAACATGTCAGTGACTCCTATAGTTTTGAGATATCGAAGAATCGCTCAAAGAATTCATCGTTTCAAAACCGGAAACGTTCTCTTATGATGAAGTACTCAATTTAAATGAAAATTGGCGTATGGCATTGAAAAGTCAGGGGGAAAACTCAAATGACTGAATAATGGCAGATTGGATTATCATGAGAAAAAAAATGTCGGAAATATTTGTCGGTAAGTGAAAGATGTGTTAACGTTGAAGCTCTTAGACTCATTATTTATTTATGACTTGAATTTCATTTAATTAATTTTTTCAGTTGCTTTTTATCGCATCTCACTCATACTGCAAAAGTACAGCAAGGAGAGAACAGCGAATAATTGAAGACAAGTAAGTACGTAAAAAATAGCCCCCTCCCAAGAAAGAAAATTATCATCATCATCGGCAGCAGCCTTTCAATGCCCGTCTTTGGACATATACCTTCACCAAGATTCGTGACACCTCTCTATCATGGCTGTTGCGGAGCCAATACTTTCTGACCTTGTTTAGTTTGACACGCTATCTTATATTCTGCTGGTCACGATTCTGCATATGATCTCTGGGGATCCATGTTGTAACTTATGATGTCCATAAGTTGTCTGCCATTCTTGCAACATGGACAGCCCATTGCCATTCAAGTTTTATGATATTTCGTTAAGCATGATCCTCCCTTGTGCTCGTTACATCCTTCTCAGTTCAAAAGTCAGTCTTTTGGCTGGGTCCCATATTCCATAAGTGACTATCGGGAAGGTACATTGATTGTATATCTTTCTTTTTAGCTCTAGCCAAATTTCCCTTTCTTGAAGGTTGTGTTTGTCCTGTCAAAAGCTTGCCAATTTTGCGCAATTCTTCGCTTGATTTATTCTTTCTGTTGGGATTTCATGGAGATCCGTTATCTGGAATAGACGTAGTGGTCTTCTTTCTCCAGTTCTGTGTTTACAATTTCGGTTTTCAACGTGTTCGTTGTACATGACATGTGTTTTAGTTGATTGACATTTCGAAACATGGTCTGCCCATTGACATTTATGTTTCTTGGTCGATTTTATATTTTCTCAGACTCCTGCTTTTTACTCTAATATACTGTGCTGCCTTGTGATATCTATAGGTAATATAAACATGATCCTCCTTTGGGCACATTGCTTGGCTCTTGGTTTGAGTTCCAATCTTTTAGTTAGGTTTCATGTTTTGAAAAATCATAACGGTTTAAATTCTTCATCTAATAAATCGTGGTCCATAAGTTAAAAAATGCGCCCACAATCCGTGGTTGTAATTGCAGGAGGTGGGAGAAGAAAAGCAAGTAGTCTTTCTTTGAGTCAATTGATTTTCGTACTAGTAAAATATTGCAATACGGAAAATATTCTGAGAGTAATGTTTTCAATAAAAATCGTTTTTTGCCTTTTTAAAATACAAAAATGCCAAACTTGTACATTCTGTATCACATCACATATGACATCACATATGACATCACATATGACATCACATTATCCTTTCTTCTTATCCCGATCGACAAACCGATCAAAAAGTGTCTGATAGAGATAGGTGAAATCATGTAAAAACCAGAAAATGATTTTAAAGGAACATGATAATGAATTTACAGAAAGTTTGAAAAAATTGAAAATCTAATCGAAAGAACCAAATAGGCGACAAAAAACTATCCAAAAAAATCGATTACAGTGTTCAATAAAACTCACAGTCTACGAAAATAAACCTAATTATACGAAACAATAAATATCGGAAAATATCATAAATTATATGTGATTTCAAATGTTCGAACGCACACACATGTAATCACACAGACACACATACACACACACATATATATTTATGAGTATGTATTTACTTGGATGTATATTTCTTATGTGTGTGGTCGTGTATATCTGTACGAATATGTATGAGTTTGTGTGTGCATGCAAGCGCATTAGAATGTAAATATCTGTGCAGGTGTTTGGGTATGTTGACTGGACTATATTTGTGTGTGTATGAATATCTCTCACTTAAAATGCGTATATATCATTAATTGTCTATCTATTTAGAATCAATATATCTAGACGCGTGTGTTTATCCATCTGAACAATATATGCGTGAGTGTGTTTTTACACACACAGAAACACACACAGACACACACACAAATCTATCCATCTATCTATCTATCTATCTATCTATCTATCTATCTATCTATCTATCTATCTACGTGTTTGTTCAAATATATCCATATCTCCCTGTACATATCTATCCATCAATCCATCCATCCATCCATCCATCTATCTATCTATCTATCTATCTATCTATCTATCTATCTATCTATCTATCTATCTATCTATGTGTTTGTTCAAATATATCCATATCTCTCTGTACATATCAATCCATGAATCCATCCATCCATCCATCTATCTGTCTGTGAAAAAATTATTGAAAAATCCCCGAAGAGGCTTGCGATCAGTTAATTCAATTATGCACTCCTATTGTATTGTTACTGATTCGATTACTTCAAAGTAGAATTAGTTCGAAAATCACATTAATTTCGAAAAAGCCAAGATCATAAAAACTATCAAAATAAAATGAATAAAAAACAATGTAAAATATATCAGACAAGGAAATTTCAAAATGAAATAATTGAATCAGGAAATAGGTCTGGTTAATCTCTAAATAGAAATCTCCAGGAGACCAACGTCTTCTGGCAGCATACCGTGTCGGGAGTGATCAGTTAGAAAATTAGAAAAAAAATAGTAACTAATAAATAAGTTTCTTCCCTGACTTTTGTTGGGCTGTGACTGCTAAAAAGTCTGAATCTAGAAACATAAAAACAACACCCCCCAGCAAAACACAAAAACTAACAACCAAAAAACAAAAACAAACAACCAAAAAAAACAACAACAAAACAAAACAGGAAACAAGCGTGAAGGCTGTCTGGTACAAAATAAGGGTCCAATTTAGCATAAAAACTCATTGCAAATTGGACTCCTATCAAATACCCATTTGAATTTGGAAAAACAAAACAATGTTCTCCCCGCACATAATAAGTAATAAAATATTGAATTCACGACCTCCCAGCTATATTAGTGCCGGCAAACAGCCAGACCAACTTAAAAACTGAAGAAACCTATGTTGACAGTTCTTGGTTGATGGTCTCTAATGTACAAATCGAGATCAGTATGAAATTCTCATCGCGTATTTGGTTTGATTGAGGGGTTTACTTATTCATTGAATTATTCTTTTCCTTTGATGAGCTCATCCGTCGCATTGTTTTATAATGTCTCGAAATCAGATTTTCATATCCGGCATTAAATTGGTATTCATAGATATGTGTTGAAAAGATTGCTTTTATTTTGAATTAGAAAGGAAGGAAACTTGGCCTAATCCCAGACAAAAAAAAAAAGAGAAAGCTCCATGGTACAATGAAAAGATAAGAAATCCAGTTAACTTTGAATAATAATCAGCAGCAGCTGAACAGTACACAAAAGATATTTGTACAGTGCAATGGCGTATGTTGCTTCTTATTTTGAGTGTGCAGTATGCTACGGATGCTCAAAAATGCAAAAATTATTTGAATGTCTGTAAAAAGCAATTAGTCGTAAAAGCCTTTTTGGTACAATGTAGGGAAAAAAATCCCGATTGCAAATTGTGAAGTTTCACACTCGCGCTCATTCGATGTCATAAACAACAGGCAAATAAAAAAAATAAGAATGTAAATTAAAGAAAAAAAAAAGAAGATTGGGCACTGTTATCCACTAATGATAATATCTAATCAAAATTCTATTTCTAATGAATTCTGAAATTTCTAAGTTCGGGACCACATTCCCTACATTGTACTAAAAAGATTCCAAGACTCAATTGATTTTTTTACAGACACTAAAGTATTTTTACGTTTTTGTTCACCCATAAATGTGTTTCAACAAGCTAAATTACTCATGGGAATTCCATAGTTATGGTTTTAAATTTCATTCCTGCTAGATATAAGTGAAGTGTAGTCATAAAATTCAAACAAGAATTTGTAACCATCTTTGTCATCATCATCATCATCATCAGCAGCAGCAGCATTTCAGCGTCCACCGCTGAACATAGACCTTCCCTAAGATTCACAAGACCTCTCTTTCATGGGTTGCACGGAACTAATACTCCTTGAACTTGTCAGTCACAGTTTTGCAAATATCTTAGGATCAACGTTGTGAGTCATGATGGTGTTTTGCAACATGGCCATCCAATTGCTTTATAAGTATTCTAATGGATTCTATACCTCTGACTCCTATTTTTTCACTGATATATCATACTGTTTCATGATCTCTCCTTGTGATTTAGAGCACGATACTCTTCTGTATATGTTGCACGGCTTTCAGTCTTTGGTTATATCTTTTTGGTAAGTACCATACTTCAGCTCCATGGGTGACTATTGGGATGATGTATTGGTTGCATACTTGTTTTTGGAGGTTGGGCTTGCTCTATCAAAAGCTTGCCAACCTAAAGTGATTTTTCATCAAACCTTTTTTCGAAGATTTCGTTGAGATTCACTATTCGAGGTAGATCCATGCAGTCTATAGAAACAGCGTGATAGTATATCCAAGTGAATTGTGCCCTCACACTGGTTTAGTCTTCAACCGTCCCTGTCTGGGATCTACATAACACATCACCACTTACTCGACTTGTTTCATATATGAAATAGAATAGGAGACCAAAAGCACCCGGTAACGTCACTGTAGATGGATTCTTGCCTTTCTCAAGGACATTAGTGTGAAGAAAGCACAAACTGTATCGGCTGGAGTTTGAACTCATCTCGCCAAGTCCATTCTCCGTACTGTTACCTGCTCAGCCAACCTGCACCTTTGTAATCGTTTTTAAAACATTTAGAATATTTATTTCATCCAAAAATCGGAGTAAAACTAATAATTGATTTTGGAATAAAATATAAGGCTATCAAAGAAAATAAGTGATCATGTCAGAGAATACTCTGCTCTTAAAACTCTTTTAACCTAGCACAAACTTGGTGCTTGGAACTGAGATGGGTGCTGCAAAGTACACCTATTACCTAAACCCACCACCCACTGCCCAGCACGATAGGTTATGACCTACCCCTCCCAGAATTGTACGACTAATAACATAATGGCTGTTCCAGCCAGGTCAGTAGTTTTAAAAGTCCTTGCCCTATCACTTACTTTGGGTAGGAGTGTTGTGTGCCGAAGGGTGACTATGATAACCCAATCTCAAATCTAAACTTAACCCCCAAAGATACCACCAAGATGACAATACTATACCTTGGCACTTACAACGTCAGACAACTCTTTACAGAAATAGTTCGTACCAACCTTGAAATTTATATCAAGAATATCAAATGAGACATTATCGGTGTAAGCAAAGACTCAGAGAAGAACTAATCGAACAATCTTTTTGCATTTAAGGAAATATAAAAAGAAAAGTTAAGTTGACTTCCTTTACTAAGAATTCAGAGACAATGTCGTGGGATTCAAAGCAATCTAAAATCTCGTAGCCAGTGTCACCATTCAGCTCTCAAAGAGGTACAAACTAATTATCATTCAAGTCTACTCTCTTACTTCGTTGTATGCCGTCTTGGACAACTTAAAATCAATACTCCAAAAAATACTTCGGCATCATTATGGAATTCTTAGTTTTGGGTGGCTAAGTGTACTAGCTTGATTAACTAGGATAGATCTGTGATGATTAATTCTAGAAAATAAAGTGCTCACAGTTTAAACGCAAAAACAAAGCTATCATTTACATGTATTTGAACCGAGTTGACGGCAAATAGTATCAAAATCGATAAAAAAAATCCAACTGACTGAATTCGGCCCAAACAGTGGAAAAAAAAAAAAATTGAAAATACTAAAACATGTGAGAACATATGCACGAAGATCAGTCAACTTTAGTCCAAATTCCTTCAATTTTTGAACTGTATAAGTATTTTGAAATATACTTTTAGGGATCTGTGGGTTTTTTGCACATACTGTGTATATATATAAGCGTCTCTTGCGAAACACAGTCTCTAGTATTTGACTAATATTATCATAAAATTCTATGTACATGTCATGTAGATATTGAGCGCTCACGATAAATCAAGAGTTTTAAGTTTATGTGTTATCTTAAACTTTCAAAAAGTATTTGCTGGAATATACATACATACATACATACATATATACATATATATATATACATATGTGTGTGTGTGTATGTGTGTGTGTGCGTGTATATCTGTGTGAGTATGTGTCTGTACGTGCGTGTGGCTGTGAAAAAGAAAGGTGAGAGAGTGAGGGTTGAGAAAGTGAGTGTTCTGAACGTATTTATCTGAAATGCGTAGTGCTCAATATCTTGGTATAACATTAAGTCAATAAGATACAGCTTTTGTATCGTAATCTTTCATATAAAATTTCTCACATAATATATTTATTTTTTTAATAATTGATATATATTAAATATTACTCTCTCACACACACATGCACACACACGAAGACACACACGCACACACACACACACACACATATATATATATATATATATATATATATATATATATATATATATATGTTCACTTTCTGCCCATGCGTTCATGTCTTTTTTACATCAGCTTAATTTCTGATTATTAACAAAAACATTCAAAGTCCTGAAAATCGTGAATCCTTGAAAAAGTGATCCAACACTAGAAAGGTCATGGAGAAATAACACATCAGCACAATATATCAGTGAAAAAAACAGATGTCATAGTTATCTTAGAAGCCATTAGCAAGCTTAAATAGCATTGGACAGCTCATGTTTCAACATCGTGACTTGCAACACAGGTCATTGGGGAAAATAGTGTCCGGTGATAAGTAAGTTGGCTTGATGATTCGGACAAGTTCAGAATGTTTGGAACCATCACATTAAAAACCAGGTACGCCACAGAAAAGGTGTACATATGATAATATAGTCTGAATATATAATAATGATGATGATGATGAGATAAGGATTATCACCTTTGAACTTTAATGATATTTTTTTCTTTTTTGCTTAGTTTGAATGCGCTACGCTAGAGACTTAACTTTGCTTCAGTTCAATGTTTTGTTTATTTCATCAGTGTTCTTTACTGTAAGTTGAATATCTTCTTGAGATAATCTGGATGACGTTATATAGTTTCATCTTACGAAGCCCCTGAAAAAAAAGAAAAAAACTTTCACAATGCTATTAGGAATGGAATGAGAAATGTATGGAATTGACTTTGTATACATTTACCAGTAAAATGCTGCTGTGCTTACGGTATGCCAAGATGTCAAAATCTAAAGTGCTGTACTCGGAAAACCTTTCACGACGGTCAAGCTTCACCGTTTGTCGTTAGCAAATATATTCCATCCCAACCCCTTTGCGTACCCAAACCTGTTTCTCCTTATCCGTAGTTATTACTTGGCGATTCTCAGAACCGCAACCTCACAATCCTTGTTTTTAGGATTGTGACAGACAGACAGATTAAAGTCTGATGGACAGACAGGCATGCACATTGCATATTATTGTATAGATTTATATGTATCTGTTTTCATATTGATCATTCAGACTCCTACATTTACGATGCATGTTCTAACTACGCTTAATGCAGAGACATTTACTTTTGGTTATGACAGCGAAAACGTTTCTTTCGAAAATCATCCATGATCAATTTTTATCGAGGGTCAATTTAGAATGTAAATTCATGCTAAGTTGATTCATTAGTTTGTGTGCATTTACGCTTGTTTTTTTCCTGAAAATTCTAAAGAATCTAGATGTTATTATGACACCTTTCAAAATAAAGCCCCCGAAAGGTAAAAAAGCTTTTTTTTTTATAAATTAAAAAAAAAAAAAGATGAAATTTTACAAGGGGCCTAGTGGAGTACTGATGTCAATTTTCAAGTCTGTAGACAGAATGGTATAACGGAGACTGCTGAAAGACACACTCACAAGCTAATATTAAGATGATAGAGTATTTTGCCACACCCAGGGGCTACGGTTGTTCAAAACGCATTGTCAACATTGTCAGGCATAAGTACAAGCCTTACGGACGCAATAGGGTTATGTATAACTAGTTAATCCACGCGAAAAAAATACAAATGTACTGGGTTTCGTGCACTACCCAAAAGTAGAATGTTCTTATAAAAAACACCAAAAGCCGAAATTGCCTAAAGTGATGAAACATTTTCCATTAAGTTATATTGTAAGCATTTTAAAGCGTCCAAAAATCCAAAAATGTTTAGGGCAGATTGTCAGGACGAGTCATTGGAGGTTCCGATTATGGGAGGTGAGGGGACTGGGGTGTAGAAACGAGAAGAAATGACAAGCTGCAAAACAAAAACTGAACGCTATGTCCACTTTTTGCTTTTTTTCGAATAGCGAAATAGTGACGTAAAGCAAACTTTCAAAATGCAGGAAATGTCAGAATTTGAATGCTGTAAGATTTTTCTTCAGGCAAGAGTCCCTTCTTTGAAATGGTGGATAGGAGATATTTTTAAGAGATATATACTTGTTACCTAAAGAGGAAGAGTTACAAATAGGAAACAAATGAAATCACACTGTTAAGCATATGCAAATGCATTGCTAATGATTGAGAAGTACTTGTAATTGAGGAACGAAGGTATTGTCAGCGGTCAGGAATAAAGGCAAGCCTTACTAACATAATAAAGCTATTATACGCGTAATGTAAATGTATTGCTAATGAATTTTATCCAAGCAAGCGAGTGAAACGATGCACAGCTTGGGTCCACTTCTGAGCTTTTTCAATTCTATAAATTAAATGATGTCCGTTGCAAGTCGATGCATAACTTATATGTAGATCTAATAATTACAAAATATTCATGCAAATAAAATGTATTCCAACAGATGCTTTAGGCAACCCCCCCCCATTCTGTCGAAAACAAAATTACTGTTAAAATCATAAAAACTGAATTTTGTTCATTACTTTAGTGGTCGTTAAAGCCAAAGTACTTATTTTAAACGCATTTCATTTGATTTGATTTGAAAAACAACAACAAACAAAACAAAACAACACAAAACAAGTAAACTATCTAAGAAAATAACACCAGGACATTAGAATAGAAAACAGTAGATTAATTTTTTTCACCAAACTTATATATATATATATATATATATACATATATATACATATATATATATATATATATATATATATATATATATATATATATATATATATAATTTTTGATTAGTACAATAATCAGTAGGGAAAGTACAAATTAGGCATAAATGCCCAACAAGCAGTGCGGAACACACATTTATACTTACATATACAATAAAATTTTTCCAATTTTTCCCCTACATCACGATCATCTGCTGTGTTAACATGATAATTATGAATGATTCATTTCGTTGATTTAAAAAAACTTCAACTTGAGTCGAAAAAAACTAGGATTTTCTGGTAATGACATTTGTGTTTTATAAGAAAGAAATTCGCAAAACACACAATACCAGGTTTCAATGGATGTGCAAAAGGACAATACTACTTGGTGTTAAATCACTTCTGCACTCTATCTCTCGATGGAATAGAAGGTAGTTACGGTTGAAAATTGTTAAGTTTCACACCTTCGTTCATTCGATGTTACAAACGATGCACAAATAGAAAGAAATGAGAGAATTTAAGAAAGGGAAACAGATTTAAGGTTATCTGTTGTAGACACGCTGAATATCAATAGTATCCTGACCTTTGTTCACTCGGTGTCATAAACGATGCACAAATATACCCTCCGCTCTGAGAAAACACATCAAAGGTGCTATTTTTGAAAAACTTATTTGTTTTAGATAAATATCTATAAATATTTAATTTCAACTATATCATTTTTTCAAGATCTCAGGAGAATATTATATAGAATATAAACAAACTGGTCTGGTTAGTCATTGACAGCAAACCAACACGTGACCAACGGCTTTTTGCAAGCATTGATTGACAGTTTCTGATTAAGACGAAAAGAAAATACTCTTCAAGTTATAGTTTCAAACAAATATGATTAGGTTCTAATATGAGCTAGTCATTTGCTATCCTATGACATACTTGTTGAAGGACGAATCCAAGAGTCGTAGCTCCAATGCCACCAGTAAGGGAGTTGTATAAAATGCTACATAAGGGGAATCCGTCAGAAAATATTTCGTGAGCCAGTTGAGCAAAGCTCCAGGTATGAATCTCTTCTACTGCGCATCTTCTGAATGATAGAAATGTATAGAGAATCAGCAAAAAATATCATCAGCGGACAGAAGTTAAAGCCACGGGTCGGTGTTATGTAAATAATGTAAATCCATTCGTATTGATTCGCCGAGGGAAATGCATTTGAAATCAAGGAGAAAGAGAATGGCATCATGAAACATTGAAGAGAGTCATAAACATACCGACCTTGTTTCAGACTATTCCAACTCTCCTTTTCATCCTCGGTGTTGTAACTACGTTTTTGGCCGATTCATTTTCACAGCCCTTTTCGGATGTAAATTATAATATCCGTGAGGAAAGACAGTCTCTCTAATCGGTTATTTCTTCCGGTGGTTCAAGTGTTGCTGGTTACATTTAAATTTTCTATTTGATACCAATGCTTTGCTTTGAACCACCAAAAGAAGAGACGAACTCTTCGGTTTCCTTCTTCTCTTCTTCCTCCTTTTCTTCTTTCTTTCTTTCTTTCTTTCTTCTTTCTTTCTTTCTTTCTTTCTTTCTTCTTGTTCTTGTTCTTGTTCTTGTTCTTGTTCTTGTTCTTCTTGTTCTTGTTGTTGTTGTTGTTGTTGTTCTTCTTCTTCTTGTGATGTTTTGCTGATAAAAATACTTGTTACAGTTTTTCAAACTATGCACGCTTCTCAATACACGAATTCAGTAATAATTTCCAGCTCTCAACTTTATTCCAAATATTTTCGTGATTTTTTGACGGGATTTAACAAATAGATCCTATAACAAAAAATAGATCAGGAAGCACGTTGTATAGCAATGATGAACAAATTAACCTTGATGGCATTTGTTCAATCTTCATTGGATCTTCTACAACTGATGTGTAGTAGAGTGAGGATACCAGCCCCCGGGTCTGAAGCCAAGTTTTCGATTACGTCGTGGTACTGGATGGGGTAATGGATAGTGTATAGCCATATTGAAGAGTTGTAATACAACGAAATGTCTGTAGATGAAACATTAATATATATATATATATATATATATATATATATATATATATATATATTACCCACCATTTGAAACATCGGGCTCGTTAACTGAAACAAATTCGTGCTTTGTTGAAATTTTAGTATATCTGTGAAATTGTTCATGGGTATAAGTACATTCATTAATTATAATTGCTGCTTTTCTTAGTTCTGTTTATATCATGTTACATTTCTTTTTTTGCTCAACACAGTAAAAACTGATGATTTTTTTCTCGTTGCTGTCTGAGAATCCTATGTATCGGATAACTGTCATCCAACAAATGGTCCACCCAACTGACTAATCAAAACGGCTAAGGATCTTTCTTTCTTTGCTTTTGTGTGTGTGCGTACGTGTGTGAGCGTGTGTGTATGTGTGAGTGCGTGTTTGTTCACATCTTGTGTTAGGAATGTTTAGATAATTTTTTATTTCACATGAATGGTATAAGAGTGATCCCTTTTTTTTTAGATAGTTCAATATGAAATTTCATTTTAAAAAATGATTTTACATGGTTTTTCCAGGTGATTAGCTCTTTTACAAGTGCAGGATATGCTGGAACGTTTACTGGAAGCACAGACATCTCTATTGATTTTGTTTTCAATCAGGAAAGCTTTCTTGTTTCTCAACAAATTTTCTTATAATTCTTATGAAAATAATTTCCCTTAAAATTCTTAACAGGGATTAAATTTTTCTTCGCCTTCCGAAAATATTGTTTTAACATCATGAAAATTTGTAGTGAACAAATAGCAATGTATGTAAGACAAATTAGCAGAAAGATTATCCTCTTCCTATTGCAATGTTGCAAATAATAATTGATTGTAAAGAGTTTGCAAGGAGAAAGTCCATTCATTTGTAGGGGAAATAAAAAGAAAGTGAAACGTTCACAAAACTTGCATAATATGTATGTTTCCCTTAACATGGATAAAAGGGTGATTACATACATACATACATACACACATACATACATACATACATACATACTTACACAAACATATATATATATATATATATATATATATATATATATATATGTGGGGGGAGGGTGTATATGTATATGAATATATACATGTACATGCATATATTCATAAATATAGATGTACGCAGCCCCACACATATATGTATATATATATACATATGTATAGTTACTTTTTTCTTGATGTTAAGGATACATACAAGAGGGTTTGTTAGATTTGTAACGTTTACTTCCTTTCCAAATGGATAGACTTGCATGCATATATATATATATATATATATATATATATACAAACACACACACACACACTCACACACACACACACACACACACACACACACACACACACACACACCATGGATCCATTTGAAAAGGAAATCAAAAGACCTTACCATTAATCATATAGCTATTTCACACACATACACTCACATGTATACACACACACACACACACACACACACATATATGCACAAGTATTTATATAGATAAGTTTATACATACATACATGTATACATACATACATACATACAGGTATATGTATGTACACTTGTTTATATATATATATATATATATATATATATATATATATATTTATATGTATGTATGTATGGATGTGTGTGTGTATAAAAAATGTACATACATACACATATATGTGTATTCATAATCATATTCGTACGTAAATATATGTATAATTATGTATATTTTTTGGAACAAATCATATTTTTCCTTGAGCAGAAACAAGAAAGATTTAATAAAAACTTATCGAGATGTTCTTTATCCGTTGCGTGTATTCAATACACACACACACACACACACACACACAAACACACACACACACACACAAACACACATATATATGTGTGTGTGTATGTATGTGTGCTTGCGTGCATACGTTAGAGTGTGTGCATCTTTCTCTTATCTTTCTTCATTCGCTGAGGGAACTGTTCATAAAATATATGTAAGTTGCGATTGATTAACCATCCCAAATATACAATAAAGACATAAGAAATGAGCTTTGGAGTGGTAAGATTATTTTTCAATGGAGATCTGATGAAACATTACAAGCAGAAATGTCGTCTCTGAATATTTTTTGAGCAAGCAAAGGGGCTTAGAATAAACGTGGGAACAAAAAGTCTTTGTGCTTAACATGATATACCTGCCACCGCTTCACAACTTATCAATTAGAAGGCAAATGCTGAAGTAATGAATAATGCAATAAAATAAACACAAAAGCCTATTTGCTGCAAGGTCAAAGTCTGCGCCTTCTTTCATCCCAACTGGAGATGATTAATTCAGCTTTCGTATTGTATTATCACAGAGAGGAAAAGTTAACTTATAAATGCATTTATTAGCATGGAATAACTCCTTGTATATTCCAGAGAAATAATCCGTTCATATGTAATACTTATCAAATTAGCCAAGTCGGTAAGAGAGTCATCTACTAATCCCATTTTATCTATTGGTTTGGTATAACGTGCCAGAACAAAAAAAAAATATGAAAAGTAAGAATCCTGAATTTGGTTAGGATAGTTCTCGTTCTCGTTACAGATGGAAACCTCAAAAGTTGGACTGGAGTTGGACAAAAGTAATCACGAAGTTATTCATTTCATGCATATACGACCCCATCAAGGGGACCCCTTGGTATTGTCTCACACTGGGATCGAGACAATAATACTACTACTAATGCTAAGAGGGGAGTGAGGTCAATATACCCCCATCGGTTAAATAAAGGGTTCGGTTCGTTACTTCCCCACTGCCAGATGATACCCGATGAAGGCCGTACAGTACAACAGCCGAAACGTTGTATGAAAAACAACCAAGATGAGGATAGTCCGAATAATAATAGAAATAATAATACCTCATCTCAAAAATTCAGAGATTTACAGAAACTAATTGAAATAACGATGGGATTTCCACGTAAGAATTAACTTCTTCGTCGTTAACAGTAGCCTTTTAGCGTCTGTCGTTGGACACGGACCTTTCCTAAGATTCGCCAGACCTCTCTTTCATGGGCGTCACAGAGCTAGTACTTTCTTGATTTGTCTAGCTCGTCACGCTATCTCACTTTCTGTCAGCCAAAATTTTATATATATTCTCTGTGAGCTGTGGTGTCCGGCAGTTGTTTGCCATTCTTGCAATATGTCCTTCTATTTGAGTTTTCTGATGGTTTCCTGTTTTTTCACAAATATACTGTATTACTTTATGATATCTCCATGTGTGGTTGAGCACGATTCTCTTCTGTGAACGTTGCATGATTTTCAGGTTGATGGTCAATCCTTCGGTCAAGTTCCATGTCTCTGCTCCATAGATGACTACTGGGAGGATGCATTGGTCGTATATCCTATTTTTTAGAACTAGTGGGATTTTCTTGTTCTCAAAACTCGTGAATAAATTTGTACACTTGCTTACCATATATTAAGTTTGAGTTCAGAGACTTTCATATTATTCAAGATCATTCTCTGAAAATCGATACAGTATCCCTACCGTGATTAGGATTCATGACCAAGTGATTGATAGGCGACTCTCTCGTCAACTTAGTCAAATTGAATATCTAAGAAAACTTGATATTACAAATACGAAAGAAAATGAAATTAAGAGAAGACTTTGAGCTTGCAGTAGCCAGGCTTGTAATATATCATGTTCATTGTTGTAAAGACAAAATTAATTCCAAAAATGATAAAGAAATTTTCACTTTTTTCCCCTTTGCTTGTTTCCTCTCTTGAAATAAATCACGTATACCGACGGGGAATTTGCTTCCCTCTGATTTACTGAGTTCCCCCCTCAAAGTGTTCCAAGTAATGGTAAAAAAAATTATTGTTAAGCTGACCAAACCACTGTCTTGACATTGTGTTGTGTTTAACAATCTTGACTCACCTCTCGACTTTGAGAAAAAATAAGCAAGATTCAGGCTTGATACTTTGAACCCCTTTATTCTTTTAATAATAAGGTGTGAAAAACACCCATTTGTGGAGAGATTTTCGCCCTGGGAAAACCATGTAAGTCTGCCTTTCACATTATTGAAGTCCAATCAGTTCACTTGTTTTATCAAAATTGACCCCTACAGACTTACTTGAGTATTTCCATATTGCAGTAGATGATTTTCTACTCTCATTACTTTGTACCAGACAATGCTCAGAATCAGTGAAAGGATGCTACGCCGTGAATCAGCCGTTAGTATACATAGTTTTGACCATTACTACTATAGTGAGCTCAACCCTAATTGGCTGTCTCAGACTTGTGACCTTATGCTGGAGTTAAATTTAATAAATGATCACTGCTACGCAATATGGTGTCTCTTGGGAGAGCTCCCTCTGATGTGTCTGCTATAGAGAAGTACAGTTCCATCCAAGCTTGGCGAGATGTTCCGTTCATCGGCGACAGAGCAGAGACTAAGACAGTCTCAGAACAATCTTATTGCTGCATGCGTCACGACATTGAATTCAATAATGACAACTTCAATTGATGTTCCAAGCCTTGCACGTATTAGGGACCCTCAACCAAAACTGTCATCAAAGGTTTTCAAGTTGGTTTGAATGACCATATACTTATGTATGTATGTATGTATGTATGTATGAATGTATTACGCTTACTCATCATGCCGAGGGTGATAAGTCCTAAAACTTGAACGTATAACCCTTATTGTATGTAGAAAGGACCATTTTTTTTATTCCCCCCCCTCAGTAGGTTTGTAGTTTAGGTGATCATGTTTGGATCAAAGTGTGTTTACGCTAAATTGATCCAATCACGCTAATTGCTTGAAATTTTTTCCCCAATTTTTCAATTGATCATATCCAACGCTGCATGCTGCCAAGAGACATTGGTCATGTAACAGTTTCTATTGAGTGACTAACCAGACGTGTTCATAGCAATTTCCTATTTCATTATTATTTCTATTTCTATAATTCATAAGTCTTTTCTTTCAATAGATTTATAAAGAAGTTGTGAAGAGTAATTTTGCCTGGGGAAACCATCCTAACATTATATCAACCCCCCACCAACTTTTGCATTTTATGAGCCGTTTCCTCTTATTGAGTTGGCCAGCGTTGTCAAGTTGGATGTTTTTTGTTTTGTGTTTTCGAATTAGAGATTCCAGCGTTGGCAATATATATATATATATATTTTTCATTTCTTTAAAGTCCAGTGTTGCCAATTCAGACATTTTCCTTTGTATTTCTCGAATTTTGTAGTGAATTCAAGAATTAAAAAAAAATGATAAAAAAAGAAGTCTAAATTACCAACCCACGTGTAGGATAATTGATAGGATTGATAGAAATATGAACCCAAGTGGAAAAAATCCCTTGAAATTGTAATCTTATGTAAGTAAATGTTGATGTTATTTTCAGATGTTTGGTTTTCCCTTTGGGCATGAATCCTGTCGAACGTTTGCCTTGTCGCAATGATTTTTACCCTGGTGACAGAGAACTGCTCTGACCATTACAAAGACGGATGGAATAATGATTACAACAAAAAATGGGATATATATATATATATATATATATATATATATATATATATATATATATATATATATATATATATATATATGTGTGTAATTAGATGATTGAATCATCCACGGACAACTGTTTCATTGTATTACGACTTTTCAGTGTGGCTATAGACTATCCCATTCTGTACCACGAGGAAGGATTATTTGCTTCAGACCTAGAGTCTAGCATTTTACCCCTGCCCTACGCAGAACTGGACGGTCAGTAAGGCTGAATTTAAGTGATATATTTACTTACGTACAATTCCCTATCCACCAGAATGCTCAATTCTAGAGTTGGACGAACATTGCTTGTAGCTTATAATGAATGAGTTACCTTACCTTAAGAGTGCTCAACCCGTTGCGGAAGGATCTGTGGGTGAAGGGAGAGTCATTAATCTCCAAAGTCCAAAGTTCTGTCGTCGTCAAGAATATTTAACCAGACTGAGAGATTCGGTTGGCCCCGAGCGTGTTTTAGATGGTGTGTATTATAAACCTTCAACCAGAACTGCCATCATAGGTTCATTCAGTTTTCGAGTTAGTTTGAATGGCTATATACATTTATTTATGTATGTATGTCTCACGCCTACTGATCGAAGCAAAGATTCTAAAGTTCTGAAAATTAAAGCATACCCCTTATTATGTTTAGAAAAGGTCTTTTTTTGTTCGAAATCCTCCCCTCAGTTGGAGGGGGATCATTCTGCGAAGTGTGTTTACGCTAAATTGATCCCTTAACGCTTGTTGCTTGAAGACTGTGTTCAACAAAACAAAGGAGTAACTTATTAATTGATCACCCTTTTTTCCAATTTTTCAATGAAGTTTGCACTGATTTTTTGCATCTCGAAAAAGAATAACACGCCATCATTCTCTTATCTACCCTTTTCCCTCTTAGAAATTGTTCCTTTTGTTTCTAGATTCCCAGAAAACATTGGGCTCTCTTTCCCTAGAATGAATAGGGAGTTACTGAATGTATGAATTTACCCCAGCCCAACCGTTAGGCTCCCCCATGGATATTTGGAAAAAAGTGAGAGGTATCGATTAAAACGTCAGCATTTCTGAAATCTATCAATCGTACCGTTGTAATCTTCGTGTTCATCAATAGAAGAAAGAATGCAGAAAATAGTCAGTTTTTTTTTCTGTAGACAATATCATAGTATGAATAACTGGGCTTGACAACTTTTTAACATTCGTGACTATAATTGACCAGTTGAAATCCTATGGATTGGTTTTTCGAGTCTACCGAAACCCATTTTCATGCTGTAATAACTCGATTAATAACACCTAGAATCCTACCATATTACATTCATATGAAGATAATATTGAAGTGAAACCAAGCCCGTTGGAATTTTAATCGATCCTGCAAATGGTCATTCAAAATCGTCTCTGAATCGAAAAAAAAAAACAAGTCTCCCCCCCATTAAAAAATATCATGTGTACAAATTTTTTTTTTAGTTCAATGTATATTTTTTGTGTAAAAAAAATTGCTGGAATTTTTTTATTATAGTCTTTCAGAAATTTTGTCATTGAATAATCAATGCGTTGAAAACCCAAAAGATTATGAGATTTTGATATTCGATATTTCGTTTCAGTTACAGACATTGCCATCATTTTTACACGGTAATTGTTAACTGACTATCTTTCATTGTTATCAGACAGAGAAAGATAACAATCTTCATCTGATAGCTATCTTTCTTTGTCTTTACCTTGTTCAACACCTGTTTAACAAGCTATATTTTTGTACTCAAGTTATCCGCATTCATCAACAGCCAGCTAATATCCAACCTCCTTGTGGTAACGGGAGGTTTAAATTACGTTAATACACGTACGATTGAAGATAATCTTTGAAATTCTGTAATGTTCCAACCTGGTAAATAAATGCATTTTCACTATATTTCCTGAAATGAATGACCAATATTTTTGTGTAATCCAGTCAATCATTAAATCAACTGATTTTGTTTGATTAGGATTTGTTTGAAGAAAATCCTATTTCAGAAAGATTTTTAAGCATCAAGACCCTTATCTCTGTTGACACATCAACGAAAACTTGGAAAAAATGTCGGAATTTCTGTAAAATTATACAACCATAGCGTGAAATCGCTTAAAAATCCTCTGTAAGTACGGGATTTTTTTTTCTATTAATCTTATACGATATTCTTGCAACTATAACCAGATTTACAACTTCAAAGAAGATATTCACATTCTGCAATACTTTTCTAAAAAAGCGTCCAAAAGTCTGAGAGAATGACATTTTAGGTGGTTCCCGAGAATATCATCCTCTTAGTTGCCAAACCGAAAAATTTTCTGTGCTTAATGCACTGTTAGACATTTTACGGCCATTAGTAATCGTTGAAAATGGCTAAATTCCTTTGAAATTGAGAGAAAAAAGATAACCTAGAATCGCTGAAAAAAAATTGCCAAAATTAGTGGTAAATGTTCAATTTTCACGCAGCCAAAACATCATGGTCTCATGCCTCCGATGGTTCCACCTGGGGCAGGCCATCTCCTGTCAGTGGATGTATTAGATTTACTCAATGTTTCGTTCATTTTTTTTAAAAACAAGATCTTATATTCATAACACCATGATTCAGCAATAAAAGTACTTCTGTCGTTGTTTATGACCTCTTACAATCTTTCAGGGAAAAGTGTGTTCAGTCCTGTAAAATTCATACCTTGACTACTGTTGTCGTCGTGAGAGGGACCCCGAGTGCTCAAGAAATAGAAGTCCACCTTCATCCCGATCCGTCCACAGCTTGCACCAATATTAGCCTCGCCCTCTCTTCCCATTTACTTTCAATGGGAGACAGTAAAACCTAATGAAGCATGAATTGATTTCCATGATTATAATCTTTAGCGGAGATTCGATCACAAATCAATGAAGAGTCGACTTGGTTGACAAGTTGCCCAATAAAACACAAGAATTCAATGGGATATAAAACCAGATCCATTCGTTGATCGATAATTTCCGAGCCAACAGGGCCTTAAACACTGCAATGATGTTAATTTATAGACTTGAAAAATTTGCATTTACAGAACATTTTACTGTATTTATTTCAAGCAAAACTACTCAAACGGAATACAAAATATATTCATCTATGTACATTGCTCCAGAAAATCTCAAACCCCAATATTAATGATAATAGTGATATTAATACATGATAGGCAAAAGAGAGAGGAGACGTTGGCTGAAGACCTGAGGAGACTTATTGTCACTCAGCCTTCAGCGATAACCACTGGGCAACCGGTGTGAAACTGTAAATAGCAGTATTACTGCGACCTATGAGTACTAGGAGAGGAGGACTGGAGACTTGAGGAGACTTGCTGTCACTCAAACTCCAGCAGTTACCACCAGGCAACTGGCGTGAGATTGCAAATGATGATGATGATGATGATAATAATAATAATAATAATAATAATAATAATAATAATAATAATAATAATAGTTATTACTATTACATCTATTACATCTATTCTCTCTTTCGCCTATCATGCCAGTGCTGTGGTTTACATTTCTGCTTTCATTTCCCCTCCTCTGTTAGGTCACTGTTAACAATCTACATTTCTAGCACTTTCCTCAGTATCCGCGCTGTGCTGTGGTCTGCATAGTTCCAATCAATCCCCTTATCCCAATCTCCTCCAGTCTTGCCCCCAGTGTCTTTAGGACAGTTCCTAGTGCACCCACTATGACTGGCACTACTCAGGCTTCAATGTTCCACATCTTCTTCAGTTTTCTCGTTTGGTCCTGGTATTTTTCCCGTTTAAATCTCCTTCCTCTTTACTGTATGATCTGCAGCTAAAGCCACGTCTACTATTAGGCAGGTTTTCCTTTTCTTGTCTACGATTACCAAGTCCGGTCTTCTTGCGTGGATGAAGTGGTCGGTTTGGATGTCAAAGTGCCAGAGTAGTTCGTGGTTGACATTCTCCAAAACTGCCTCTGGTTTGTGCTGATACCACTTTTCTGCATGGTTGAATCCCAATCGTTTACTCAGTTCCCAGTGTATCATTGTTGCTGCTCTATCGTGTCTATGCTTATACTCCTTCTGGGCGAGTAAACTACATTCACTAGTTATGTAGTTTATGGTCTCGTCTCCCTCACCGCACAAGCGGCACTTGCTGTTTGTCTGTGTTCTGTCGATTTTTGTTTTATATAATTTGTTCTGATGCTTTTGTTTTGATATGCCATGATGAGCGATTCCGTTTCTCTCTTCAGGTTTCCTTTTCGTAACCATATCCATGATCTCTCGTCTCCGTACAATTTTTTCTTTTCCCATTTTTCCTTTCTTGTTTGCTGCACCGTTTCATTGTTTTCTACTTTGTTGTTTGTTGCGCTGTTTTGTGCATTCTTCATTATTTTTTCACTGTTTGCTTGCACTTATATTTCTGGGTCTGCTTTAATTCTCTGAACGCAGTCCTCTATGCTGATGAGGCCCCTTCCACCTTCTTTTCTCTTAACGTATAGTCTATCCGTGTCATCTCTTGGGTATAAGGCTTTATGCATTGTCATAAGTTTCCCTGTTTGCCTGTCCATTGATTGGAGTTTTTCCTTTGACCATCCGATTATTATTATTATCATTATTTACAGTTTCGCACCAGTTGCCCAGTGGTCATTGCTGAAGGCTGAGTGACAGTAATCTCTTCAGGTCCTCAGCCAACCTCATCTCTTCATCGCCTATCACGCCAATGCTTTTGTTCACATCTCCGCTACCTTTTTCCTTCCTTCTCTGCTAGCCCACTGCTAACATTTAGTGTCTTATACCCTATATTTTTGTACTTTCGTCAGTATCTGTGCAGTTACTAGCAGTGCTGTGGTCTGTACTGTCTCAATCCTTCCTTTTATCCCAAGCTCTTCCAATCTTGCCCTCAGTGTCTTTAGGACAGTTCTGAGTGCGCCTATTATAATTAAAACTACTTTGACTTCTTTTTTTATTATTATTATTATTATTATTATTATTATTATTATTAATATTATTATTATTATTATTATTATTATTATTATTATTATTATTATTATTATCATTATCATTATTTCGACTATTTACCTTTATCTTAATTGTTGCTTTTTATCACAGTTAATCTCAGGCAAAGTTCCATCCAGCTGTGGATAAATGAATTAATCGTGTTGTGCATAGTAGCAAAAAAAAAAATCAATTATTTATTCTTAATCTAATTCATAAAAAAACATCCATTATTATTTGGGATAAATTCATTGCAGTTTTATTGTACAGTTGGTGATCGTATAAACATTGTTCAATAGTAAAAAAGCTAAACAATGACCTTTGATTATCGAAAATTTCCAACAGAATTCAGGTTGCAAACTTCAAATTTATAGACTCTTGATATGTGATAAAAAGGTTTATTTTTCAATGTATCAGTTTCTAATGTTATTAAAACGGTGTCGATTCTACACTGAGCGGGGAAGAGACCAAAAGCTGCTCAAATTTAAACAGGGTAGGATTGTTGAACTTTGGAATGATGGTCTCGCAAAATGTATCATATCCAATCAAATCAACTGAAGTCAAACAGTTGTAAAATATTTATTCACGTAATGTAGACAGTGATGGCATCAAGAAGAAAGGTGGTAGATTCAAGATGTCAGATCGTGATGATAGGGCATGTAATTCCAGATAAAAACGTAACTATTCAGAATTCGTGCTTGAGTTTAAAGTTCTATGGTGCACGATTAGAATATCCATCTTGTTTTGTTAGTAAATATCTGCTAACCACGCTTGTTGTAATGCAAAGGCAAGCGGTCCATTTTTGTTGACTGTTGTTAGTTTTGTGAGTTTGGCCTACATTAGATCTTACACCATTGTAGTCCCTTGCCGGACTAAGATGTACTTACTAAATACCTACTATCTAATTACCAACTTGCCAACCATATTCTCTTTATATCCAACTACCGATTGCACCTTTTGTTATGTGATCGCTTTCAAGTCATTTATGTTGACCATTGCTATTTTCGTTAGAGTGTCACACTTTTCCGGAATATGCCGAGATCAGTAAATACCTACATTATCACATTGCCAGCTTACGTATCTCATTCATTTTCGCTCATTGTCTCGATATTCCCGTGAATCCAACCCTGATACTATAGTATTGCAGTTCTTTACCAGACGATACTGATCTCAGTCAATACTCGCTATTAGAAGCCGTTAGCGAAAACTGTGAACATAGGTTTCTTGTATTTTAAGTGATTCAGGTGATCTACCTCCTTATCAATGGATCTGTCCATGGATGTATATATCGTTGTCATGCATACCAGCTGCACATATGGAGCTAGAGGGCTGGGCATTTTTCCCCATAGCTTTCGATATATGAAGATAATTTGTTGAAATCAAATTCTCTTGATATAAAAAGAGCAGGTCTTGTTAGTCATTCAATTGAGACTGTCACGTGTCCAATGTCTCTTGGATGCAAGTCACGTTGGGTGTAATCAATTAAAAACCGCAAATGGAGAACCATGCAACATAAACATGAAAGAATTATGCTGAGCCTCACATGGAGAGACCACAAGACAGCACAGCACATCCGGGAAAAGACAAGAGTCAGGGACATCACAGAATTCACTAAAAATCTCGAATGGCAGTGGGCTGGCCATGTTGCACGAATGGCTGACAACTGATGGACATCGCAACTCATGACATGAACCCCCCAAGATCAAAAGCGGAACCGAGGCCAGCAGAATATTAGATGGAGAGGCGAGCTAGACAAATTTAGAGAGTACTGGCTCTGCGACACCCATGATAGAGAAGAGTGGCGAATCCAGGGGGAAGGTGTATGTCCAACGACGGACGTTGAAAGACTGATGATGATGACGATGATGATGATGATGATGATGACTGATGGGTTAGTCACTTCTCCCTCCTTTTCTTGGGCAGCAATCACTAAAAGGTCCGAAATTTTAAGAGAAAACAGCTGTGAATGCTGCTGGACACAAGTTAAGGAACCGATTTAGCATAAACTTATACTTCAAATTAAATCTTCTACAAAAGCTCTATCAAGAAAACAATATAATTTGGAGTAGTTGTTTAAATATTCAGCCTTCTAGCTCCATTGCTGGGACCTATATGTGCGATACATACATACACAATGGTCGCTGTCACTGGAATGCAAAGATGATGGCTCCTGATAGAGCACTGTCATGTGTCCTCCGTGGAGCAGCTGGTAATTGAGAAAGCGATTGGTTGCTTAGTCCGGTCCCAGCTTGGCAAGATGCTCCGTTGATCGACGGCCGAGCGTCGGCCAAGATGGCCGCAGAACAATCTTTTTGCAATATATAGCACATGGTATTCACTCATACATACATACATACATAAATACCTACATACAGATATACATAGTCACCCAGCCAGACTAGCTTGAGAACTAAGAAAAATCTATGCTGACTGTTTTGATGATAGTTGCATTGGGTGGTGTCTCACACTGGTCATGAAGAGCGTTTATAGTGACCTTTCATGACAGGGATCATCAAAGAACTGTATCTGATAAGTTTGCATAGTATCTGGGTTCGGGATGTGTCGTATGGAAACCCATACATCACACTCGAAGAATTATCAAAAGATAAGCAAACAAAACCTGCCTGGGGGTTGATGAAAGTTTGTGGAATCAAATCAAAGAAATCACTGAAGTAGAAAACTAATCATAATACAGGCATACAGAGTTGAATGTCAAAAGTACAATCATATCATCGATTGGGTTCAGTGATAACAGATATGGGTTCAATAGTCACGCTATCATAACTTTTTGAGGGAAAACTTTCAAGCGATATGTCTGGAAATTCAAAAATAAATCATGTCTGGTTAGTTAATCGATGGAAACCGCTAGGTGACTAAATTCTTTTGGTAGCATGCCATGTTGGGGGTGATCAATTTGAAAATTGGAAAAAGTGGGATCAATGAATGAGTAAAATCTCTCACCTTTTGTTAGACAGAGATCAATAAAGTTTGACCCACCCAAAATGACCCCCCTGAGAAAGGAAAAGAAAAGAAAAAAAAAACAAGGACAAAAACAAGCATGATTGCTATCGGACACCAATCAAGGGATGAATTTTGCATGAACTCACAATCTGAATTGAACCCTCTATTTTTTTTTGTGGAGGGATTTAAAAAAAATCTTACGAGACATAATATGGAGTTAATGTTTGAATTTTCAACCTCTAGCTCTATTGGAACCGGCTGTTCATTCGACACAAACATAGCCAGCCAGAATCATTTGAAAAAAAAAAACCAAACAAACTGACCAACATGACTTGACAGTTTTGGTTGACGGTTTCTAAAAATATTTGGAATGTTCGACAGTTCACATTAGAAAAGCGGTGCGGGCAGTCTAACAGTTAATCACACAGAAAATGAAAACAGCGTACCGAGTTCGAACTTTGCACTAATGCCCTGAATCTACTTCATCTCAATTCATCTGAGAATAAATAGCAGGACAGACTGTCTAATCGTTGTCAACCAGTTTAGAAGATGGACAACTCTGTTTCCAAGCCAGAGTGTGGTTTCCCCCCAAGGAACAGTAACGTAACGATCATCTTTTGGCAGCGTGCTAGGGTGGGGTGATCGACTAAAAAATTGAAAAAAGGGGTGATCAGTTAATAAGTCATATCTTTCGTCTGAATGCTGCTGGGCACAAACTAAAGGACCAATTTAGCTGCTAGATGTACCCTTCTTGTACAATTGGAGCACACTGAGCTAAGCTGAATAATAATAAAAAAAGTTGAGAACATAAATGATCAAGTGAGTTGGACTCTTTATCCACCTCCTTCACGGAGGCTAAGAGGACACAGGGACGATTTAATATTGGGCCTAATACATGTACCGGTGGATAAAGACAAAACTGCAGGTCTGCAGAAGGCAGTCAGACTCCTCCTCAATCTCCCTAAATCGTGCAATGGGGAAGTCCTGCTAAGGTGTCATGATACCAAAGAAGCTAGCTTTGTTTATGTCCCATGTTACCCAAAGACGAGAACATAACTGAGGATCCTGATCTCAAACCAAAGACCATGAAATGAACAGAGCTGGATTTCCTTCAATCGTTAGACCAGTAAATAACTTTGGAAATCACGGTTCTCTCTGAACTGTACGCATGTGCACACGCACGAATGCTCTGCAACCGGTGTATAAAAAAAAATTAATGTGTACACGAAATATTTCGAATTCTGCCGATCGTTTACTGAAATTTTGGTGAAAAAATATTGATTCCTCATATTGCAATAAAAGTGCGCACATAATTTTGATACAGGAATAAAAATTGCACAACAAAAGACATAACATCTCATCGCACAGTGCCGACAAAAAATCAATATAGAAAAAGAAACACTAGATATGTCTCCACCAACCTTGAAGAACATGGATTCTGAGATATTCCAAATGCTACACGAAGCACTCGTCAGACAGCTTTTAGAATTAGGCTACTACATCTGTCGGCCTAACATAATTCAAACAAAGACTTTATAGAAAGAGTACAAAGAAGAGTCACTAGGATTACCTCCCAGTATTAAACGTCTGCTATATTCGGCTAAAAGCAATTGATCTTTAGACACCATCCTTCAGAAAAACCCGTGCTGATCTACAGGAAATACACAGGGCAATCAAGTCAACTTACCATCGACGAAGATTGCAGGTAAAACATCAGTCACGATATAATCATGTTACAGCCATCAGTAAACAGCAAAACCAGAGGTCACAGCAAGAAGCTATATATGCAAAAAGTGACGGGGGTCAGGGAGCACTTCTTCCTAGGCAGATCTGCTCCTACCCAGAACAAGCTATCAGATGCCACAGATTATTCACCAAGCATAAATATATTCAAATCAAATCTCAGAGAAGATCTCAGACACCGTATGTCCGAGTATGAATTTTCCAACTAAATAATAAACCACAGTAAGACTCCATACGTTGACTGTACGAACGTGATACTGTTCTGATTGACATACTGACATACAAATCTTTGCACCCACTGACTTCAAAAGTTATAGCAAAAATTGAGGGGAACCTTTCCTGGTAAACAAGATTGCCTTGCTGATTTTTAGCGATGCTGTATGTTTGGTTGAGACTGGGTTCCCTATATAGGGGACCTCAAACCAAAGTTGCCGAGCTTGTAGGTAAACATATAAAAACTATACTTGAGATTCCGAACTGTGCAATGTGTCAGCAAATTCTCTCAAGGAAGTTGTTGGGTTGAAAAGGTAGGCGTGATAAGTCAAAAATTTCTCCCCAGACAGGTGATCACTAGAGCAAGAAAAGAAATAATCACTTATCAGACCAAAATCACCTGAACCGGCAATTTTCTTCTTAATGAAGCTATAATACAGCTCTCTCACACACATGCGTGCGCTAGCGAGTGAGTATGTATATATATATATATATATATATATATATATATATATATATATATATATATATATATATAAATATATATATATATATATATACATATATATATATATATATACATATATATATATATATACATGTATCGAGGTATGTACATCACATATTTATAATGTGTGTATGTCAGTGTTGAATATCTGCCTGTGTTATATATATATATATATATATATATATATATATATATATATATATATATATATATGTGCATGTGTGTGTATGTTTGTGTATTCATGTATATATATATATATATATATATATAAATATATATATATATATATATATATATATACATGTATCGAGGTATGTACATCACATATTTATAATGTGTGTATGTCAGTGTTGAATATCTGCCTGTGTTATATATATATATATATATATATATATATATATATATATATATATATATATATATATGTGTATGTGTGTGTATGTTTGTGTATTCATGTATATATATATATATATATATATATATATATAAATATATATATATATATATATACATATATATATATATATATATACATGTATCGAGGTATGTACATCACATATTCATAATGTGTGTATGTCAGTGTTGAATATCTGCCTGTGTTATATATATATATATATATATATATATATATATATATATATATATATATAGTCTTGAAAGCTTTACAGCTTTAAACACTGTTGATTAAAAAACTCGAAAACAATTATCTTTTGTCTTACTTCAGTTGCTTATTTCCCAATATCTGTTGATGTACTTTCAGTAATTTTTGTTTTACATATTATTTATTGTTATGGTACTACGTGTAAATTTTCATTGTTAGGGACATCTGCCGTTTATTATGTACTTGTTTCGAGGATTCTAAAAACAAAACAGCTATATTAACATGACACCTTAGCAGTCTCGATGAAACACCACCTCCATTTCAGCTATGATTTTGATAAATAACTTATGTCATACATGTAGCTTAACACACACACACACACACACACACACACACACACACACACACACACACACACACATATATATATATATATATATATATATATATATATATATATTACTGTCTTAGTTTGTAATTTTCTATGTTATTCGTTTTCAGATCACTGTAACGGAGATAAAAGTTCTAATACTTGAATGTACCGAAACTTTAAATTAAAAATAGGCATAATATGATACTTTATCGTAAACAATAGATTTATCGATCAGAAATATCTAAAAAGTTTGAATAACAATATTTGTCTTTCTGAAAATCATCAAGAGGAAAGTTGAAATTCGGAAAATCGAAGATATATATCAGGCAGTTATCCAAAACTGTCTTAAACCGATCGCTAGTATCTAAACTGACATCATCGGGAGATAGAAGCAAATTTAGCTGTCAGCTATGCTCGAAACAATCTTAAAGTTATGGCACACAAATTCGTCCTTCCACCACTAGACCGGCACTAATAAAAGAATGGTTTCACGGTCCTTTAGCGAAAAAGAAACACTACTCAAAAAAAGGTATAAAGCGAAAGAGACTTAAATTTGCTCGAATACGAAAAGATTGGAACATTGAACCATGAACAAATGTACTTTGGAGCGGTGAGTTCAAATTTGAGATTGTTGATACAAAGAGAAGACCGCGTGTAAGACGGAGTGGAAAATCGCGGAAATAAACTTGTTTAATGCCTACAATTAAAGACACTGGAGGCTCTTTTGACGCCTGGGGGTTGTTAGAGTTAGGGAGTTGGTAAAATTCGATGGAATGGTGGAGGCTAAGACAAATCACCAAATAAATATCCACAATGCAACGTCATTGGAGACGTATCTTACTGTGCACTGCTATAAAAGTACAAACTTTTCTAGAAAAGCAACAATAATCTGCAGGAATCAAACTAATGACAAGCTCGAATCAAAGTCCAGACCTAAATATAGTTTAACCTTAGTGATCTTTTTAGATGAAAAAAATAACGTGAGGCCCAGCTGCTGACGGCTGAAACGTAACGCCTATTTCTATTTCGTTTTAGGATGATTACTGCAACCTGTGTATTGTACATATGATAAATAAATAATCAAATGAATGCAAATACATTTAGTTTAAAATTTATATTTTTTTAGACTGAAATGAACCGTTGCAAATTTTCAACACTTTCTTTTAGATGATTTTATCAGTTTTGCTCAGCCGGCTAGAGAACCGCCTACTGATCACTTAGTCGTGCTTTCAGATGCTAATTTTGCAAACAGTGAATCAAGTTTCATTTAGCACGACGGATACATTTTGTCCAATAAGCATTTTTTTGATATTTTATTTAAGCAAGTTTCATCAAACATGACTTATTTGCAACCCTAAAAAAAATAAAAATAAAAACCTTGAATCAACCAAACTTATTCATTGTGTTTGATATATATATATATATATATATATATATATATATATATATATATATATATATATATATATATATACGTAAATATATACGTATATATATATGTATATATATATATATATTTATATATATATAAATATATATATATATATATATATATATATATATATATATATATATATATGTGGGTAGGGGTGGATGTATGCATATGTTAGTGTATGATTAGTTGTGTATCTGTATTGAATTTGTGTCCTGCGGCGTTTGCATATAGTGAATTTTGTTTGTCAATTCGCTAGTTTCTCTTTATTGAATATCTATTAGAAACCGTCAACCGAAACTGTCTCTAGAACTGTCAACATAGTTTTTTTCAACGTTCAAGTTGGTTTGGCTGACTTGCTGTGTATTTACCATGTCAGCAAACCACGGTTATCAAACTAGGAAGCTGAAAATTCACACATGTACTCCCTATGTCTAGGTAAACCAGTTTTTTTTCAAGTTTTAATTTACAATGTTAATTTATGCTAACTTGGTCCATCAGTTCTTTTGAGTCTGTTAGTGATCACAGATGTTTGTCGAAAAATTCCGAGATTTTCAGTGATCACATATCCAAAGGAAGGCGAGCGAAGTAACTTATTGATTGATACCTCTTTTTCCCAATTTTCAATTGATCACCCCCAATACAGAATGCTGGCAAAAGACATTTGTCATGCAAGGGTCTCTTGTGAGCGACTAACTAGACCTGTCAATCATGATTTTGTTTGTCATCAAATAAAAGCTAATCTATTCTCCTGCTTCTATTCCTGCTCGTTTTCAATTGGAAACCGTCAATCAATACTGCCACGAAAACTCTAAGCATAGGTTTCTTCAGTTTTGAGGAGGGTCTTGCTAGCTTGCTATGTATAAGTCAAGTGTACACTCCATGCCAATATAGCTAGAAAATTCAAACATTTACTTCTTATTATGTCCAGGTAAAAGTCTTTTTTATCCCCTCTCCTCACTGGAAATAGTTTTTATGTGATAGTTGAATTTGCAATGTGAGTTTATGCTAAATTAGTCCTTAGTTACTGCATGGTAGCATTCACGCCTGTTCTCCTTCCTAACTGCTCAGTTTCTTTTTTATCAACCAACACTCAACAAAAATAAAGAGTAACTTCAATGTTCATCTCTTTTGAAAGTTTCGATTGATCAGCCCCAACACAGCCTTCTGCCAAAAGACGTTGGTGATGTGACTGTTTCTATTAAGTGTCTAACCACCTTTGTTTTCAATTATTTTTATTACTTATATCAGGAATGTTTGTAAAGTAATATCAATTTGTGAAAACCGAATGGAGAAAATTGAAGGCTGGTTTGACTTGAATTAAGGTATTTCCGTAATAGAGATATTAAGGTGGAAAAAAATGATTACTTTAATAAATGTTATTAAATATGCTTTGTGCATGCGAGAAGATCTCACCGAGAATAGGAATCCAAATGTATTCAGTAAAGTAAATATAAAAGGTCTCTCAAAATAGCGCCCGATTTGTGCCAGAAGTAATTTGGGATATTGCTTGCTAGATTGATGTAGTGCTCTCAAATGGCCAACGATTTCACTTAACTCAACCTCTCTTGATCCTTTTCCGTGGGAAGTCTCAAACACATGGTGTATGATATAAAACTGGCAACTGTACAAGAATTTAAAAGTCAAATAAGGGAAAAAAGTGACGCTATCAACGTTTATTAAACGTTTATTAAAGGTCAGAAGCTCACCAACTGAATAAACGCAGCCGAGTCGATGGTGGTCACGTAAAACCTTACATGTGAGCCATTGCATGTGCCTCAGTTTATTTGTCTCTGTCAACGAAGTTTAAAAGAGGTGTATGTATTAGGTTGCTTCATTCTGTCTGTTCATACGTCTGCTCCTTCGTCTATCCTCACGATATCTCCTAAATATTGATTGAATTTCAATGGGATTGTGGAAGTGATAAAAGTGCAGTAGAAATTTTGGGCGGATCAAGGAATCTTTTTCTAACTCAGAGATATTTATCCATTTGTTAAAAATTCATGTATATACTCATGACTGTCCACACGATATCTCAAAAAGTTCTCAATGAATTTTAAAGATGCTTTTTTGAGGAATAGACTATAAGAGTACTGATTAAATCGTGGAGCTAAACCATCCACAATGGTCTCCCCTACGCCGTAGTTATATGCTCAAATAACATTTTATTACCTAAATTTTATTTTTTTAACGACATGTCCAAACGTTCTCGATGAATTCCAATGATATTCTCTTGTAGGATGAACAACAGGTCATGGAAGAAGGGATAACATCTTAGGGTGGATTCATGCATGATTACCCCTAAACGATGGTGTTTGGAGAGGTATGTGCTTTTTGAGTGCTTTATGGTTAAATTATCACTTTTGGGACACTAGCACACTTGCTAAATCCACGAATTGGCTTGGTGAACAAACATTCAAGAGAGTTTTAAACAATTGAGCAAGCCTTTTAGTGGGAACGAACGTCCATAGAGAAGGTGCAGGCCTCTTAAAAATCATTTGCAGGAGAAGGTCTGCCTGCCAGAGGAAGTTCCCGCCGTCCAGTGCTGCTCCAAGGTTATCTTCAACACAGGATGTTTTCATGTCCGTCAGTCGGCTGCCTCTGTTTGCCACTGATGATAATTGATTCCACAGGACATGAAAGTGCTATCCATAGGGTTTTTAGATCGCTACACCGTCGGCCAGAGACTAGTTATCTAAACACGATGATCTCTGAGAATCTTCCCCATTCATGTCACGTAGACTATCTATCGTAAGCGAGTCTTTTGCAGCTTAGCTTCACTTGTGGCTCTTTAGATCCTTAAGTCATCCAGGACTACAAGCATTAAGGCTATGTTAAATCTGCCAGGTCATAGTGATGATTGTTTGAGGTCAGTGGTGAGTACGGCAAACGTAAATGCTAAACCGCTGGATTGTTGGTGAGAAACAAGTATAACCGCTAATTGCCAACTTTCATCATATGAAATTAGCTTAGGTTCGTTTCTTTTGCTCTTTGATCGTTAAAAACAGACCAAGTCTAGAGAGTTGAAATTCTATTATATTATAGCTTAGACTTAACTGGTTATAGCTTGCAAATCAGATCATCAGATGATGATTGAAGAGTAAATGAATAATTGAATGAACAAATGAAGTTAAACATTAGTTTCATTCAACGTACAGTGTATTCAAACCTCTCTGTCTAAGCTACAGTATATAGAATTCCAGCTCACTTGGTTTGTTTGAAAGGGTTTTAGAGACACCCCCCCAAAAAAAACAAACAAACAAACAAACAAACAAACAAACAAACAAAAAAAAACAAAACAAAACAAAAACAAACAAATGCTGAGTTCATTTAATGAAAATCAATGGCTAGATGTTATCCTGGGTTCCGTTGAATTTTTAGCGATTTATCAGTCAGGCGTTTTTGTTAGCTATTTCCACCATAGTTTGTGGTTATTTCAGAGTTCTCAAATCAATCTGCAAAGTCCCCTTTCTGGAATCACCATCAGCTTTAATGTTGCGTTCTCCTTGATCTCGTCCATGATCCGAAATGTCCAAGGAACCCAAATCTGAATTGTACAAGAACGGGACTGATACACCTGGGTGATGCAAAAAAAAAATCTCATATTGGATAAGCTCAACCATTATGAATGCTACATTCACACAGTACTCATACTCATGTTATGACATCTTGCTGTGGACTAAGTTACCTCACTAGATAGTGTCTATTTACACATGTGTAGTAATGCCTCGTCTGAATTGCCGGGTTACATTAAGGCCAAGTGACCGGTTCTCGAGATATTCAAAATCGTCCGAACAGACCTGTTATTTGCTCGCAACATTGATCATTATTATTATTATTATTATTATTATTATTATTATCATCATCATCATCATCATCATCATCATCATCATCATCATCAAAATCTATTCTCTGTAACAACAACGAGAATAATACTCACCAAATTTGGGAGAGTAAATTCTTAATTGTACCGTCACGGTAACCCATACAGACATTTAAAATCAATATTTCCAAACCTTGATTTGAAATCGCGACCAAGTAGTCTCTTACCAACTGAACCAAACAGACAAAACTCATTTTGCTAGGAATTTATTATATACACAATACAAATTGCTGGATCATCTTTAGTTGGAAAAGAAGTCGAAGCAGGTTTTGACCCTGCAGTAGCTATGCTAGTTTATTTCTCTTCTTTTATCCGGAAGGATATTGAGTAATTTCCGATTCATCCCGTCAGCTTGGCACTTTCCAGAACTATAAATATCGTCATAATAACTTTCTTGTTGTATATGTCAGTATTTCGACTTTGGAGCGGTCACTAATGGCCAAGGCTAACCATTGTTGACTTAATGACAACACAAATTAATGTTGATAAATGGCTTCATGATGTCCGTATGGACTTATGGAAGGCTGATGTTTAATTACATTGTTTGATACATGAACCATTTAGAACATCATTATCAAAGGTCCATTCAACAGAAGAGACAGTTTTTAATTACCAGCCTTAGCAGTAACCCAACAATGATCTATCTTGTAGGTGTGGAGGCATTGGAATACGTGTTGTCCAGATGTTCATTAAGCTCAGCTTACATCGGCCCAGGGAGGAGTCGGTAGTCCAGTTGCTCGTTGCTCGGGATACGACATTGCGGAGCTGAGTTCAAACTTCAACTGAGACAATTTGTTTTCACTTTGTCCTAATGATGATACCAAATGCATAAATCCATTCTCCCACCGAGCCATGAAAAAATATCAGGTGATGTGAGTGACCTCAAAATCAATTGTCACATATATTATTGCAAAACGTGGAGTACACAGACTGGGAAGCTTCGGCAAAAGTTATGATGCCCAGGAAGGGGGCAACTTGCCCCAGCCAGCATAAAAGCAATGTTAACTTATTTACCCTAACGTTCAATGTGGAGACAGAATTCTTTGTCACTAGACAAGCAAACTATTTTCTGAGACAGTATGCGCTAAAGACAGCTGTCGCAGTTAAGGAATGAAACGAAGTAACATGTCTGGTTAGTCATAAAAACAGTCAAGTAACTAACGTCTTTTGCTGTATGCTGTGTTGGGGAGAATAGAAAACTGGAAAAGAGGGTGATCAATAAAAGAGTCACTCTTTTCACCTCTTGTTGCATCAGTAAAAAGTCCAAATTAAAAAAAAAAGTCTGAACACAGCCATACAAAAACTAAGGACAAATTTAGCATAAACATTATAAATTGATCCTCACTAAAGTCAAATGGTGGGAGCAAATTCTTTTTACTATATGTAAAATGGGTAATTCAAAAAAAAATTCAGCTTTTAAGCTTGATATCATCATCATCATCATTATCATCATCATCATCATCATCATCATCAGTCTTTTAACGTCCGTCGTTGGACATAGACCTTCCCCAGGATTCGTCACAATTCTCTATCATGGGCGTCGCAGAGCCAGTATTTCCTGAATCTGTCTAGTTCATCTCTCTATCTTGTGTTCTGTCGTCCTCGGTTTCTTATGTGATCTCTGGGTATCCATGTTGTGAGACGTGATGTCCAACGGTTGTCTTCCATTCTTGCAACATGGCCTGCCCTGCCAGTCAGTCAGTCAGCCTAGCATAAAACTGAAGGAACGAAAGTAAATTCGTAATTTTTGCAGAAGGGATTAAGAAACCACTGAAATGTGACAAATATCCAAATTCATTTGTCAAGAACTCAATCAGAATAATTGTCAATTTCAAAAGTCCAGGACTGGAATAATTATTTCGTCCTTTGAACGTTTATACGTATTTTACCTTCTTATATAGATAGACTTATTGAACTTACTTAATTCAACAAAAAACATCTAGAATTGAAGAAATGCCTTTAATCATGTGTACTCACACACCACAACTACTTAACAACATGCTATTATACGAAGTTCACGTTTGCCAAATGTAATCATCAGAATGAATGGCCATGCAATGTCGAGATTTTAATTCATTTCTTTTTTGGTGATCAGTTATCAAATCTAATAAAATTAAATAAAACATTATTAAGATTATCAATCCGTATATAAGAAAAGATATAAGATAAGATTGGCAACACTTTAAAAAAAAGTAATCGAAATACTGCCGAGCCGTGGATCCCCACGAAGGAAAGAGCATTACTTTTTACGACAATTATGGCAGACTGCTCTCCACATCATAAAGTTAGGTCCTTCCTGAATTTACACATTTGAGTTAGGCCCTGCCCTAGCAGTATCCAAATCCGAGGATAGGACTACCAATTCTTTTATTCCTTGAACTTTTTGGTAGATTTTACAATTAATATATACCGAGTGAAATTTACTTAATTGACTAAAAAGGCAGATGGAAATAGAGACGGTAGCATTATCTCAATTTTGATTTGATATTCAATAAAGATTTGATTGTTAACAGTGATTTCAACTAGCATGGCTGCTGCAGGGTCAAACTCAACTCCAACATTCATTCCAACTACTTTTGTATTGTATATATGATAAACATGTTTGTGAATAAAGACTTGCTAGTTCGGCTCAGTTGGTGGGGGATCTGCCTACCAATCATTATATGACGATTTCAAATCACGTTAGGGAAATGTTTATTTTATATATCTGTTTACCACTTAACGGAAAGGCTGAACTGATAAACCTTTGAGAATTTAAATGAGGGATAACCATTAACTTCAGATGTCGTTTTTTTTTTTTTTTACTTTAAATCCCTCAAACAGTGCCTAAAATTTCAAGTTTCTGCTACGAACGATTAGGGCTGGGCATAGGTAGATAAATAGATGGATGAATATCAATATAAGCACACATGAATAATTTAAGCCTAGCAACAGTGATTAAACTGGATGTTGTAGGTAGCGGTGATGAAAAAACGCTAGAGAGTTAACGTCACAATCACTTTACATTGCTGTGTACGCCAGGGCACGATGATTACCGGATTCCAAACATTACTGTATTCTTGGAGATTGCAAAGGCGGGAAGATCAAAGGTCAAATAATATCGAAATTGCAAAACCAGCTCTCTCCCGTGAATGTCCTGATCAAACTATTCCCTAATGAATGAAAGAAAACCACCGGAAAAGCTGCGAAAGGTCAGTGTCGAATTGACCTGTTATCACGTGTCAGGAATCGAAGAAGACGTTACTAACAGAATAGTTCCATTAATGGCCCTATTCAACGTTGATAATGGGTGTTTATCAATTCATTTCCTGTCATTTGCAGCCAGGAGATTCGGAGGAGCCAGTTAAGAGGTGTTTCGCTTGCATTATTATGCTCAGTGTGCAGATCGGTTTCCAACTTAGCAGGATTAACGGGGTCGCCGTAGGTGACTTTCCACAAGATCCGTAACCGCTTATGACACCTGGTATTTCCGGAGGGTGACCTATCAAGGTAGTGGCCTGGCTTCACTTCTCACTGTTGTTACTGCCCGGGCGTAAAGGTTGTTATGGGCAAATGGTCCCCTGCAAGGTTGATGTAATAGCAATTCATTGTTACAATAGCTTGGGCGTAAAAATGCTCATGGTAGAGTGGTTTGCGTAAGTGCTCATTCACTTACCCCTCCGTCATGTGTGAGTGTATGATATGGATTCATGCCTTTCCAAAGGGAGATACTGCTAAGAGAGCACAAGCATCCTCAGATGGAAATCAAAATCGGTTTACTGTTTCATTCCGATGATATTTACACTACCTCGCACATATTTCATTTGAGAAGTAGGTAATGAGTTTACTATAGAAATGCATTGTAGACAGTTATGCTACAGAAAAATACAGAAAATAATTGGTTTGTTTTTTATTCCTGTCTCTTCCAGTTGTTTCCCTGCTGAACATTTTTGAATTACTTCGATGCAAAAACTATTCCTGTCACTTCCTAATACTGGTAGTTCTCAAATTTCAATGAAACGTATTGCAGGGGATGACAGGAAGTTTATTCATGTCTTAGGCCTGAACGTATCCAGAAGTGACAGGGAATTGCGGAGAGCTTGATTATGTTTGAGAACTATTAAAGTCAATACTTGGCAATAGCTGGGAAGGGTAGCGATCAACAGTACCGCCTGTTCAAACATACAGTTGCCACATTTTTCCATGGCTGGGGGAGAATTGGATTTGTAACTTTTCCAAACACATAAGTGCAAAATAAACATTAATCGCCCTAGACAAACTTTGAACTTTGTTCGCCGATTCCATACTGTAACCATCACGCCACTCACACCTCTGCAGTGGCAAAGACTTTATGCTAAGCAACGTGTTTATCCGTCACTATATCCGTCTGTTACGCTTTAAAAACAGAAAAATCACTTCGAAAGTGGTGTAAAAGGTAGGGCCGACAACAAAATCACAACACAAAAGAAGGAAAAGGAAGAGAAGTAGGGTAGGGGTACGGGAAAGGGTAGAAGGTGATCCATGAAGATTATCGTTTTAGGAGAACAGCTGATATTGCTTGCTTAGAAAGAATACGAGTATGAGCGTAATATGAGGTGGAATCCGACTCGCTTTCGAGGGTCACTAACATGAATTATTTCAGATAATACAAAGCATCAGATTTCGACCCTAATGTACCTTTTAACTTTAAGTTGTTAATGAGTGCAAAAGTCATATCTTGCACATTTTCTCATGACAAATGAATCTGTTTGCATTATCTTTTTAGTTGCAATTTTGACAAATTCTGAAATAGAAAATCTGGTAATACATATTTAACTGGTAATACATAACCGTCTTCAAAATCTGAAATCTTTTATACATCATATCTGTTCTAATAAGCTTATCCCCCACTATCCAAGTTGTTGTCCTCGAAGGAAATCAAACATCATTTATGTATGAGTTCAAACTAAGTAAAAATGTTCACCAAACTCTTAACAATATCAATATTGCATTTGGACGATCAATCATGGTGCCGATAAAATAATGAAATGCATCCACAATTCCCCATAAAATATCTAACATTGGTAAACAGACGGATCCATTTTGTTGCACGACGATGCAAGAACCCACATTGGAACCCCACCAAAACAAAGTTGCTATAATTCAATTATGAAATCCTATATCATCATTTATATACACCAGACTTATCTTCAACTGATCATCACCTATCCGGCACATTGTGTTTTCTATTCATTATAAAAAGTATGTCAATAGAGGAGTGGTGATGACAACATTTGGACAATTTATCTTCAAGAGACACTAATTTCTACAAAAGAGGAATTACTACATCTGAAACCTGATGAAAAAATATTGGGGCAAGTAGAGATTATTTTGATCAATAAACCAGACCAGTTTCAATTGTCGAGTTTTTTTTCTTTTTCTATTTGCAAACAGCCATTCCAAGTGGGACAATTTCATAAATTAATTTCTCTTATGTGCTTGTTGCAAAATGGGCACAGCTTAAAGGGAACAGTGTTTCCACACAGAGGTTTAATGTTCGCAAAATCACTGGTATTTTGCAGGTATCGTATAATAAGATTATCGTTTGATCATTACAACAAATTACGACGCATTGATTATCAATATTCAGAGAGAAATACCCCGATCAAATGATTTGCATAACGGCCATTTCACAAGGAATGCGTAAATTGAGAACTGACACCCGTTTTATCAAACTTTCTCTTGGAAATTGTGGCTTTCTTCTCATTATTATTTGTTATTAAGCTTCCTGGTTGAGAATATTCATTTCCAGGGCATAGTAACCCTGATTTTATATTCCACTCGGCACTTGCAGCCAGCAATTTCAATTTGCTGTTATTATTGCCTGTTACAACAAATTCAGGTTTCCGCCTTTCCAACAAATTATTGTTATTACGAAGAAGATTAACAGCATCATAATTATCATAATCATTATTTTGAGTATCATCAGCGATTTGTTGCATTTATTGCTTGGAATGGGATCTCCACAAAACTCTAACGCTCCTGGGAGTTCGACCTCAAGACTGCAACCCCATTCCATTCAATATGATGGTTAAAACCCGATGCTGTTGGTAAAGAGAAAGAATTACTGAAGAATCACAGGATATCATTTCTTATTCATTACACACGCACACGTTAACTATTGGGAATAAGACGTACACAGGTTTATAACGAAACTTTATTACTAAATCAAATAATTCATCATCATCATCATCATCATCATCATCATCATCATCATCATCAGTCTTTTAACGTCTGTCGTTGGACATAGACCTCCCCCAGGATTCGCCACAATTCCCTATCATAGGCATCGTGGAGCCAGTACTTCGTGAACCCGTCGATTTCATCTCTCTATCTTGTGTTCTGTCGGAAAAGATATTAATTAGTATGCTGTACATGTTCCGGGAAGGGTGCCCATCCTCAGGAGCATGCATGTAACTCTTCAAAAAAGTTATGTTTTAATAGAAAACAAATTTACCGTATGTGTTGCGGTGAAATAAAAGGAAATTAGATTAAAACAAATGAAAATCCATGGGCGGTCATAGAAGTGAGTCCAGAATGTTTTTTCATATAAGGAATATGTCCTGAGATGGTTTGTTATTTTGTAAGTAGTAGCAGCAGTTATGGGGATTTTTTTGGGATTTTTATTGTCAAGGGAATGAGTATTCTTAAGAGCTGGTTGTCATGATTATTGTGAAATTTAGTCATTGTCTAGTGTTAAGGTACTTGGGCACTGAGTGATGTAATGTAGAGTCTTTGCATATATATATATATATATATATATATATATATATATATATATATATATATATATATATATATATATATATATATATATTCTAAATTGCCCATTGATGCATACATGTATGCATAACCTTTCAAAATTGATATCAATGGTAGGGAAAACTTTAGAAACATCAATAGTTTGAATATTTTTACCATATCTAGGGTGGGGGTTATAATAATTAGGGTGAAGTATTGGAAATTATCCTGGAGTATTCTAGTGGTGGGCTGTGCAGTCAAGCCTCTCCCTTGTAATAATCAAGGTGTTGTAGGGTATTACATGGGCCTTTTATCATTTACGATCGAGTATCAGTTGAAAAATGCATGTTCTGTAACCTTAATGACCATTGTAAAAATTCTGAAAAGTCTGATAGCTTTGATTAGAACAAATTCAACGGACAATACATAGGCATCGATAGGTAGAGGGTCTAGGTGACTATGTCTGACGTTGTAAGTGTTTGATATACACAAAAGAAGAGTTACATATGGATATGGTAAGGTAAGAATGTAGCATTAACTATATGTAGCCTAGGTCCAGATTGTATAGGCAAGGCTGTTGTGGAGAATAAGAGTATATATATATATATATATATATATATATATATATATATATATATATATATATATATATATATATATATATAGATGTGTGTCATTGTGTACAGAAGTTGTGGTACATATTCATGGGCTTGGTTGAAGTATAGTATCAGGTGCAGGTATAAAGATAGTGGGTAAGTATACAGTAATTTTATGTATATCAAATATTGGGAATTCCACATAGTCAACCAGACCCCTCATCACGAGACACCTTTGTATGGTCCATTTTACTTTTACTGCTGGGAGCCATCTGACTTTTCTGAACAAATACAATGATCATTAAGGATACAGGACATGAATATCCCAAATGATAGTCAATCAAACATTACAAGGACCCTCTTTAACTTATATCCAACTACCTTGATCACTACTAGAGACTAACATGGCCTCCCACGAAGCTTTATTCTTGATTCTGATGCTAGATTTGCTTTCCACAGAAACCTAACCCATCAATCCATAAGAAGAACACACATGTTACTGTAGATAGAAACCCTCCCCAAAACATGTATAACATATTTATTAATTCGTTTATGAATTAATTAACAAATAGGACAGTAATTAGATAGACCATCCACTACCATGCGGTAGGATCGAAACGTTTGCTTCAGACCCAGAGGCAGGCATCCTCTCTGCACTACGCAGTAAGGTTGAATTTAAGCAATATATATTTACTCATGCATATATTCCCTATCCACCAGAGTGCTCTATTCTTAAGTTGGAAGAGATATGCATTTGATTTAAAGATAGTTATACGCTACAGCAGGGCCAGCCCAATTCTTTATGATTGTTAGAATTTAATTTGGAGCCCTTTTCTACCGGCTCTTATGCCCCGCTTCGCCCTTGAGAGTTTTCTGGTGGTCACAGGGCCCTGAACAATTACTTAGTTCACGAAAACCTCTGACTGTTTCTGCATTACAGCTTGATAGCATCCTTTTAGTCATTTATCTTCCTTTGTACCAGTGGATATCGATTTGCCGATAGGTGGTGCTCCCAGACTCTAGAATAATTAATAATCTGAAGTTATGTTGTCATATGACTGTACCTTAATGTTGGGAATAAACTTTTACCGTTATAGGCAATATCAGTTTTCTGCCATTTTTTAGTCATCCATATTTCAACTACTTCATCTTTGAAAGGTTTTAATTAAAGCGTTCAAATTTTTCTGTCGGTGACATCAATCATGGCGTAAACAAAGTTGATTTTAAAAGACAGAAATCGTCATTACAAACAGATCTCCCAAATCTGCATAAAGAACTTAAAAATAATTGTTTAGTCGAGAAATAAGTTTATACTTATATATATATTATATATATATATATATATATATATATATATATATATATATATATATATATATATATATATATATATATATATATATATATATATATATGTATATATATATATATATATATGTATATATGTGTGTGTGTGTATATATATGTTTGTGAGTCTGTGTGTGTGTGCAGGTGGTATGTGTATCAGTGCATGTGTTGTATGTGTATGTGTGTGGTATTTGGTATACTAGAGTGTTGCCCATTATATGACATTTTCTTTTATAATTGGAAGTACAGTCTAGCCACGATGGGTATTATCACATTGTGTCATTTTTGGTTATCCATACATCAGCTTTCCCGTGAAACACGCGTAAAATAACTCGTATGATTCAATACTTACATGACTTTTGAACTGAACTGACAGTCGAGAGGATGTAAGAAAATGTATTTTTCACTGAATACAAAGTGAAAAGTTTGTCAATTTCTTTTCAAAATCCTGGTGAATTATCATTATATCAACTATTTTTGTTCAATTCTATAACTAACACTGCAACTTTATTTTTGAAAGATTGTTAATTCCAGAATTTAATATTCCTTTCTGCAGACATGATGTAAGTGAGGTTAATTTTGGAGGACAAAAATCGACATTAGAACAGTTTAGAGCCTGCTTTTACAACTCAAAATAACCAGTACGGTTTGAACCATAGATTTACGATTGAAAACAATAATAAGCTCAATTAAAATTTGCTAAGACTGAGTTTTAAATGAATGAGTTATATTTTGCCTTTTTGGAAAAAGTACTGGTTTTCTATAAACAATCATGAATATTCTAAAGGACCAAATTGTCATATACTCTTATTGTAAGCTAAATGACTCAACAAAAGCCTAATAAGGAGGGGAGATTTTCCAATAAAAAAAATTTCCCCTACTCATTGAGGAAGTCTGCGTGCAAAACCCCTGGTTTGTACTATAAGCGGTTAGGCCTGAGCAAAGTTTAGATAAATAAAAAGATAGATATACATGTCAGAACACATGGATAACCCAGTGACAGTGAATAAACTGGTCTGTTGTGGATACCGGTAATTAGTTCCTCTCTTTTACGACTAACTTAATATCCTCAGGCAATTAAAATCAAAATCAACATTTCAAAAAAGATATTTGAATTATTGGAATACGGTTCAAATTCTTGATAAAATGTCGCCAATCATTGCTACGATTCGTAATGTTTTTTTGTATCTACCTAATTGATGTGAATAACATATAAAGCATATCATTTCATACTGACATATTTTAGGAAACTCTAAAATATGTATCTGGTCTAAACTCTTAGATATAAATAAAAGCATAGCGTAACATGTTTATGAGTTGCAATGCAATGGATGAATTGATAAGTTTAACTGACACAGCTAAAATCTAATATATAATGAACTTAAATGCAAATCTTTTTGTTTCTTAGTTTGTTTGTTAATATTTCTGCTTGATTGTTTGCATTCAAATTGAATGACCTTATTGGTTTATTTACGTCCTAATTAAGACATACTAGAAATTATGCCATACAAATTCTTAAAATGAAATGTCCGATCATCACTGATTAAAAGAGCTTGAGATGAATTGAGACCTTAATAGAACTTAAAATTAGGATACATTTTATTAAAAATAAATTACCTGATGAAATAACTTTCGGCTCTTCATTGCCGATCCATACGTGTATAACCGGTCATTTTCAACTGATATATTCTAATATTCATATAAATGCAAACAATTTTTTGGCTCTGATTTATAATCTTTTTTGTTGTTGATGTCTCCTATTAAACAATTTATTCCGAAATATTTTATATTCACTTAAGGTCATGATATATGTGACGTTAAATGCAAAAAAAAAAAAAAAAATCCTCAAACAAACCCAAAGAATGCAGATGTAATTCTCTTCCCTTCACGTATTAACGATAAAAAGAATTTCTTGGGTTTATTTCATTTGATTTCTATTTATGTGTCTTTTTTTAAAGATATACATTTCAAACCAACATCACTTGTGTTTTTTTCCTTCCCTTTTTAACCTTGTGATCTACTCTCTATATAAAAGAACAAAGAACATCTTTCGAAGCTAAAACTCGGATTCATAGATGAAAAACAGAGGCTTTTGCATATAAAACTTGTCCAACCATTTTGAATATCACGAGAATCATTTTATGTAACTCTGCAATCAACCAGAGAAGACTTTATTGAGCAAACATGAACAGACGCTTTCTTATGGGGTTTGTCTGTTAACATCATTTTTCAGGGGAAGTAATTGTGCATTCATCGGTCCCTAGGATCATTGCCCACCCCTCAATCCCCGTTAAACATTGAAATTCATTGAAACTCTTTGGAGAAATCATGTGGACACATATAAGCGTACACATGAATGTATGAAAGAAAGATGAAAAATATCTCAATCAGAAGATATTCCTTGCTCCATCGCCTAAATTTAGTCATTTCTTCTGTCTTCTATTATCCACTCGTTGACAAAATTTTATTGAATTTCATCGAGAACTTTGGGTGATATCGTGTGGACAGTTATAAATTTTGGCTATATTATGTGGTATGGACTTATAACTACTAGGTAGGGATGGTAGTTGCGCATGGATCCACCCCTAAATATGGGCATTCTTTCCGTGGCTCATCTGTCAACCCTCCCACATAAGGTCATCCCAATCCATTGAGAACATTTGTAGACAGATATAAACTTTTGGCGATATCATGTAGTGCGGACATATAACTAAAATGTTTGGAAGTAATCGGAGATCTGCTTTGAAAGCAGCCCTTCCGCTTCTTTCTTAGCCTATTTGCCAACCCTCCATAAAATCATATTGAAATTCATGGAGAACTTTTGGAGATATTGCGTAGACAGATATAATCGTATATGTAGATTCATGGAAAGAGAACTGAAGAAAAAGCAAAAACGAATTCCAGGATCCGCCCCAAAATTGAAGCCCCTCTTCTGTAGCCCATTCCCCCACCATTTCATGAAAAAGGTACAGTATGGATGGTTTTGGTAACAGTTTTGATTGACAATTTCAATCAAACATTTGAAGAAGGCCGAAACACACAGTGGCTGCAATTCAGATTCAGTTGCTCCTGCGTTGTATGTCGAGTGAAGCAATGATTTTGTCTTGTTTCCTCGATTGATCCATAACGACACAATAATTGTTTCTATAACTATTTTCTGTTTTTACAGCACCTTGGTGTTATCCCAACGCCAATTAAGATGCTTTACAGGACTAAAGTATTTCAACCTCCCTGCTATTTTACACATAGCTAGGGAGAGAATTGGATTCATCCATTTTCCAAATTCCTAGGTGCAAAGTAAACGCCAACTTCCCCAGTTGCAGTTTAAACTCAGTTCGCCGACTCCGTTCTCAGTGCCGTTAATCCAATGCAAAATTACGGCAAATAACCCAAACTGCCTCCATCTCCAATTTCTGAACATTTCACTATCTAAAATACATCCTGAACATAACGTTAGAAGAAAGTTCTTGAAAAAATACCAAACGTTGTTCTGTAAAAAAAGTATTACCAAGGCTTAAGGAAGAAATACGAAAAGCAAATATCACTTTCAACTAAATAACCCTAATGTGGCATGCAATATAAAGCTGGGTTCAAGTCTTATAACCAAAATATGCGGAGTCTAGGAGATACTCAGCCTTCCAAGAATTCAAAAAGAGTGAATAGGTTACCCACACCTCTGTAGTGGCCAGAACTTTCTGAATAAAAAAATCAACAATGTGTCTCTACAACGACGAAAAAATTTTACATCATAATATACAACGTATCTGTTTGTCACTCAGTCCATTTATCACACTTCAAAAATAGAAATGTTACACTGAAAGGAATGGTGTAGAGAGGAGGTTCCTACGATGGAATCACAACACAAGGGAAGAGAGAGGAGAAGCAGACTAGGGGCATGAGAGGATGATATGAAGTGGAATTGAACTAGTTTTCAATGCCTCTCACATAATACATTGCAAAAATCCTAATTTGTATTTTTCCTTTGACAAATGTATATGCGTACGTTGACAACTAACCATTGTGCGAAGTTGATATTTGCCAGATATGTTGGTCTGTTAAACGGATATTGCAGAGTTTGAAGTTGTTTGGATTCACGGTTGTCAATATGAGGGAGTGAACGATGTACAATAAGAATTCAAATAGAAACAGATATAGTTTGTTTCCCGAGTATTTACTATGTCATAACGTTTACAAGTGCAAATTTATAGATTTTGAATGTTTGGTGAATATGGAGAGAGAGAGAGAGAGAGAGAGAGAGAGAGAGAGAGAGAAAGAGGGGAAGAGAGAATGAGAGTTAGAGAGGGAGGGAATTATTTTTTTATGTAGAGAACGAGATTCAATTAAAATATAATTAGATGGCCAAAGGGCATTTCGGAAAAAAATATCATTATTGAAGAACAGCGTATCATTATTTCAAGTTTAAACTGAAGATCTCCATGAAGCCGGGTGCACTTTTTGAACGGGCATTCTCCAATATATATCATTTTTTTCTTTAGACAGTGGTTGCAAAACACCCACAGCTCAGAAGGAACAATGTTTCAACGCTAAGGTTTACCGTCAGCAGAATCACGGGTGTTTTGCGGGTATTGTATAATCCAATCATCGTGTGATAATTACAACACATTACAACACATTGATTACGATTATTTAGATTGGAATACCCCGATCAAATGTTTGAATTGAAGCTGTCCCACGAGGAATGTGTAAATTGGGAATTGACACCCGTTTCATCGCAACTGTGGCTTTCCTGCCGTTAATATTTGTTATTAGGCTACGTAATTAAGAACGTGCATTATCAGGGCATAGTAACCCTGATTTCAGATTCCACCCAGCACTTGCAGTCTTCCATTTCCATTTACTGGTATCATTGCTTCCTACATCACATTCAGGATCTCCACCACTCCAACAAGTCATTGCTTTTACGAAGAAGATTAACATCATCATAATCGAATCATCGTAGCCCCACAAAGAGCACGGATGATTGGGCAACAAATTCTTCTCTCTTCGAGTGTCTAGGCGTATTTACGTGTGTGCATGCATCTCTCCAGGCGCTTCTGCTCACGTTTTGGAGGCTACAACCGTTGAAATTTGCATGAGCAAAACACTAGGCATCATCTAAAAACTGTTCATTTCTTTTTTTTATTAAAAGTGTACATTTGGGGTCTTCATTGTCAACTGAGGATCTACTATGCCCAAGTATTGCGCTGGGTATTAAAAAATCAAATTTAGGTAAAGGACAATTTTTTTTTTTACAGATAATCTTAGATAAAAGACCCATCTTTACATTTCTGGTACACGTGTGGGCTATGGTGATTAACTTATACGGGGTACTGGTATCATCATGATCATCATCATTAGTATCATATTTACATCAATGATTTGTGATACTTATCAATGGGGAAAGGATTTCTTGTTAACTCTGGCACTCCTTGGATCCCGTCCGCAAGACAGCGCCTTCCCATTTTATTTGCAGTGATAGTGCCGTGGACAGAGATGGAAATGGTGAGGCGAGGTTTTGTGAGTGCTGTATGTCTATTTAAGGGGACATTGCCGTATACCTAGTTCCAAAAACCGAGACTAAACGTATACCTACTTCCAAAAACAGATTTCCAACACTGCTAAAACCTGATGCTTTCAACGAAGAAAAAAATATCAAAAATTAATAGAATTTGTATCTTTTTATTCATTATATATATTCGTGTGTGTATATATATGTGTGTGCATATATATATATATATATATATATATATATATATATATATATATATATATGGGGGGGTATATACATACGCATAAGACTGAGTTCCTCAAATCCTGCCTTATTATTATTCATAACTTCTGAGAGGCTACCAAAATAGAATCATTCGAAATCCCGGTCGATTGAAATTTTTTTAGGTTTCCCGATAGGTAAAAAAACTTAAATTCTTTTTTCTGATTGGTCAAAAAGCTTGGAATATGATTCTGATTGGTTATAACACTTGTATTCAGTTTCTGATATGTTTGGAAAATGATTGACAAACTTCAGTTTCTTAGAAGATGTGTGTCTACTTTTGCACAGTAACATTGTAAATGTGATATCAGGATTATATATATACTTTAACTGCTGTCATGTTATGTATGTTGTATTTACCGTTAGTGAATCTGCCTGTGCTAGTCTTTATCTAAAGCATGGGATATTAATTCGTGGCCTCTGGTCCTAAGGGGTCAGGGCATTAGCATCTATTCTCCTTCGAATGCCGATAGGGAAGGCAAATATAACGCCACGCGTCTATGTATTTATACATTGTGGTCACATGGCTTAATGTCACGTGTCCTTGGTTGTGTATGGGAGGTAACTCGATTAGTATTCGCGATATCGCAGTAAATCTATCTGCAACAGGCATACCATAATCTTCCCTGAATATTGATTCAAGGAAAGGTGCCTCTCCAAGCGACCGGGATGATTAATTTACTCAAGTAATCTCCCACGAGAACATAATGTGACACAAGGTCAGTTTAATGTGGCAATACCATACAGATGGATGTGTGGATATGGACTCAATTAAATTCAAACATTATCTTAAGAGCGCTGGTCTTAGGGTCAAAAAACGAATCTTGAGGTCCCTTGACCACACGAAAATATAACCACTCATGGGGTAAAATTTCATATCTGCGTCCGTCCGGTCAAAAGTGGTCAGAACACGACAAAACAGTATCAGAAGCCGTCGACCGAAACTGTCACCAAAACGGTCAAGAGAGTTTTCGATTCAGTCCGGTTGGCTATGTATGTGAATTGGGGAGATGAGCAAGAAAATATCTTCAATGTAAGACCAGGTGCCTCTCAATTCCTTTCTTTTTGTTGTGTAAGCTTATGGTTGATCAGGTCGTGGTTTGTGTCTGCTTATTTATTCAGTCTTTTTAGCGATTACTCCCAAACAAAAGGCAACAAAAATAACATTCATGGATCATCTTTTTTTTCCAATGTTTCTGATCATTCCGACCCAGCAGGCTGCCAAAAGACATTGGCCACGTGACAGTTTCTGTATCATCAACAGTCTTTTAACGTCCGTTGTTGGACATAGACCTTTCCCAGGATTCACCACAATTCTCCATCATGTATTTCTTGAATCTGTCCAGTTCATCTCTTCATCGTGTGTTTTATCGGCCTCGGCTTCTCATGTGATCTCTGGGGATCCATAGTGATGTCCATCAGTTGTTTTTCATTCTTGCAACATGAACTGCCTATTGCCATTTGAGTTTTTTTTGCTAGTTTCTATGATGTCTTGGACTCCCGTTTTCTTCCTTATATACTCTGCTGTCTTGGAATCTCTCCATGTAAGGTTGAGCATGATTCTTTCATGTTCACGTTGCATACTTCTCAATTTGTAGATCTGTTTCTCGATTAGGTTTTATGTTTCAGCTCCATAAGTGACTATCGGGAAAATGCATTGGTTGCATACTCTTCTTTTTAGGATTATTGGGATCATCTGGTTTTTGAAAGTTGAACTTGCTCTGCCAAAGGCTTGCCATCCCAAAGTGATTATTCGCTTGATTTCCTCCTCTTTTGAGGGTCTCATGGAGATTCGTTGTCCTACATAGTTGCAGTGGTCTACTTTGCCGAGTTTTGCATTTTCTATCTTGACAGTCATGTTCTTTAAACTAACTAATATTTGTTAATCAACTTAATGTTGTCAGCCATAAGACCATACTTCAATTGTATAGTTTTGTCTCAGTAGGCAATATTGGGCTTTGTCTTTTTTTTCTATCTATGCTCCTGCCACTTAATGTTTTGAAGATTTCAAACACTTTCTGTTGGGAGACATCTCTTTGAACGTAAATAAAGTCAATTTCGTGAGACAAAAAATCACTTAAAAACTAGTCTGAAATCTGCTTTGAGTATGTAAAAAATATTTCTTTTTTTTCAACCACTCCCTCTATAGTACGGGTATATGCATATGGGAGTTTATGTATTCAGTCACATCTTCCCCTTTCTCTCTCTCTCTCTCCCCCCTCTTTCTAGAACACAGACATACACACATGTTACTAACTTTCACGACACACTTCCCTCGCTATCAAGAATAATTGAAAACAGATGGGGTATCCAAACATTAAACCTGAATGTAGAGAAATTTTCAAAGAACCAGGAATCCTTTCTTTGAGTTAGCCCCACATTATTGATGACATAATTAGCTGTGATACCATGATAGATTTCTCCCGTCTGAATAGCTGGCAAAATGGTAAAAAGCGACTGTACGTCGCAGGTTCGATTCTAAGAACACCTCCATTCTCTTTATTTGATTTTTACGTTGTCTAGACCAAATGATACATTCACTGTGTTATAATGGGAGATCATTCGAATAATCTTATGTGTTTGGGGAATTAGGTGAGAATATTGTGGGTGTTGCTGTTAGTAGGAGGAGTAATTCATTTTGTTTTATTGTTTTTAGTAGTGTGAATGTTTTTATTGGTGCTTGTTACTTACAAATCAAAGATTGTAAGCTAGATAAACACATACTATCGTTCGCCTGAAGAGGCCTAGTCAGGGCAGGAACGTAATCTTGTTTTTGTAGCAAATCTACATCCTATTATATATATATATATATATATATATATATCTAGCTCTACTCTAAAACAAGTTGACTTTCGAAGTATAAAGTTGAATGCATCGAGTACTCTGTGAAATAAATCCATCACACAACATATATATGTGCTATATTGGTAACCTGAACAGTACCATGTGTACTATATATATATATATATATATATATATATATATATATATATATATATATATATATATATAAATTGAGCTAACAAGCAATAGACACATGATGTGAACAAATCACATCTAAATTTCAAATAATGGTAAGTAGTATTGTCTAGAAATCAAGTTAAATGTTCATTAAATTAACTGATTTTTATTAAATCTTTTTCCTATTACGGCTAATTTATTTTCTAAAGATTTTCACTGAATCAAATATTCCTGTCGGCAGAAATGAATCATTGTTTAATTGCAGTCAATCTCAGGAGTGAAAAATTGATATTAAAACCGTTTAAAATCTGCTTTAAGGACGCAAATGTAATTTTCATCTTTTGCAACTTACTTAGTGATATTCCCTTGTAATTAAAATCGGAATTGATATTCAAAAATACTTGGTTTATTGATTTAACTACATTAACGTTAATATCTTATATTAATCATGATGATTAAAACTATTAAATTTTCAATTTTTTTCTCAATGTCCTTGATCATTGCAGCAATTTGTAATGATTTTTGTATATAGATAAGTAAAAAGTGAACTTACAAATTTTATGATAGATGCTTTTAGAAAAAAAGTCGTGTTGCTGTAAATAGTTATAAATTATGAAAGAAACGCATCGAATTGTCTCCCTTTGTTTTTCAGGGAATTTGGAGTCAACGGGATGAAGTGCCGGGAATTTGAGGATCAGGAAAATGAATGGTATCCGTTTTAGGGTAATGTATGCAAAATCTAAAAAGTATATCTAGTTTAGCCCCCCCCCCCAAAAAAAAAAATAGCGTGATATGTCCACGCATTACGAAGTAAGGGTGTTGGCTTCTACAGAAATAGATGAGTTTACCAGATACAGCTGAATATATACATATAAATGATGGAAGCGCGCAGCTGATTTATGAAGAAATGATTTATTCCGTCGTTGATTTTTCTTTGAAACGATCAACTCAAAAACATGCTTTGATTTTCTACATTTAAAAACTGCCGGTCGTGATATGCAACTTGAATATCAATGTACGAAGATACGGTGATGCAGATGTAATTCTTTCCCTTCAACTAGTCATCAGTAAATAAAAAATCGAAGTTGTCAATCAAAATGCCACCAAAACAGTCAATATAACTTTGTTCTACTGTAAAGTTGGTCTGGCTGGCTATGTAGCACTGGTCTTATAATTTTGAACAAGTGTAAAACGCCTAATTTAATAAAAATATCAATTTTTGAATAAAATGTTTGAAATATAACTTTTTTTCCCCCACAACCTTTTAGATTGTAGTATTGGTAACCTTTAAGTGGGAGGAATTTAAAATGTATCATTAAAAAAATGTTTCTTTGATAAAATTTTCAAGTGGTCTTAAATATTTGATCAGGAGTGTGTACACCACGCGTACAGGCAGCCTCTACTAGAGTTGAAGACTGGATATTTAAACATTTACTATTTGTTAATGTCTAGGAAACATCTTTTTAGTGTTTATTTTAACCCCTGCCCCCCCTCCAGTAAGGGTTCAATTCACAATGCAGGTTTTGCCTTAGCATGTTACGGTTCTCGCTTGCTCTTTGAGAATCCGCACTTTTTAAAGATCACTGCTCAACAAAAGCGGAAAGAAGTAAGCTATTCATCTTAACCTCTTCCCTGCTTTTTGCAACCAAAATACGTTGGCAGGTGACGGTTTCTTTTGACTGACTGACTAGACCACTTTTTTGGTTTTCTTTCATTTGATCTTCTTTCATAGAATTATACATTCAAACCAATGTTACTTGTCTATTCATCTTTGCTTCTTTATCTCTGTAAATTAATTTGAAGAGGTATTTGTACTAAGTCATGTCTGTACGTCTTTCTTTCTGTCTACCTTTCCATAAGATATCTCCAAAGGTACTTAAATAATTTCAAATTTGTGGAAGACTTTGCAATGATTTAGGGAAGAGTTTGTCGCATTTTAGGGTGGATTCAGGAATTACTCCTTGACTAAAAGATATTTTCCCGTTTCTTTTCTTCATACCATCATGTAAATGCCCATGACCGTCAACACGATATCTCTAAAAGTTCTCATTGAACGCCAATGGTACTTTATGGAGAACAAGCTACGGAAAAAGTGATTGAAGTTCGAGTAGATTCATGAGCAACCCCTTACATTGTAATCATACGTTCATGCTACATAGAATCACCAAAAGTTCATTTCTGTCAAAACAATATCACCAAAAGTTCCCGATGAATTACAATGACATTTTGATTGCCATGGGAGAAGCGATTATATTTTGGGCTGATCAATGCACAATTACTCCCCCTGACAATGACACCGAAGGACTCTTTCTTTAAGTGCTTTCTAAATTGAACTTTGTATTCTATTATATGAACGAGAACAAGGATTACTTCTTTTCTTAGTTAATGCATGGATTTACAGCAGGAAACGTTGACTGTCGCTAACAAATTTTGTTCAAAATAAATCCATCCATTTTGAATATCTTGAGAATCATTAGACGTAACTTTACGATCAATTTGAAAAGAATTAACGGTGAATGTCCTGTGAAATTCGATAGCAGATTAGCTGATCTCAAAGGTAATTAGTAGTCACTAAGGGGTCAATTTCGGATTGAAATAACCATATATTTCAGCCATTTTGCAGCCAAAAAATTACGTTCTTGAACGTAAATTAATACGCAGGATTAGATTTAACAGAAAACGGAGATATCATAGGTGATGTTGATATCCAAGGTAATCAAAGGTCAATTTTGTATTGAAATAACCCTTCAAAGTTATTTTGCAGTGGATGAATTACATTATCAGAGGTAAATTGAGAAGAGAATGTATTGCAATTTTCGTGATAGTGTAAAACTATATAGGAGAAAAAAACTTCTTTCCTAAAGAACTCCTATTAAATCCATATAGAATCTGATGATTTGCAAAACTATTATTATGAATTCCTCGTGGGGCTAGACAGAAAGAAAATATTCTTCCGAGATTAACTCAAAGATAAAAACTGAAATAAACAGTAATTCTAAATTGGTTTGTATTTTGTTGAAAAATACGTTTAAAACTACTTACGATTTTGCAATTATTTTTTTTTTCAATTTCTTTTCTGTTTATCGAACAAAGAAACTTCAACCTCAGCTCACAGGTTATATTATGGAAGCTGCACGTACGCTGCAGGTGAATGGTTTGTTTGAAAACAAACCACCAGAAATAACTATATCAGTGTCTTGAAGAGGAAAATAATTGGATAAAAAGTTCATCAAAGATCTCGAAGAAAAACCGGACAACAGTGACCCTGAGTATGAATGAAGACAAAACAAAAGAAGATGGACGCTATTATCCTATCCAAAAGTTCATACGCCGACCAAATCACCAATGGAATTTGCAATAATGAGATTAGATCTTGCAAAATAGTTCCAATAAGAAATTTACTAAAAGAAGCTGCGAACATTCTGGTAAATGCAATAGCTTCATTTTTTAAGAGTATATGTGTAATAATTAGTGGGAACGAAGTTATATAAAAACAATATTTCAGGTATTCATGATGAACATAAGTTTATTATTTTTGATATGTTGATGGTGGGTTCTTCAACGTCATCTCCACGAACGTCGACCATGCACAGTATGCTCTAATATGATATTGTTATTTACGCATGTATATCCAGGTTTTGTTGGTTTGCGATCTGCTCAAGGGATTTTTCCCGAGAAGACTTGAAGCTCGGTTTTTGTTACTTCAGTTCCAAGGTTTATATATATTCGAATCGTTTTTTTTTCTCTTGTTGCTCCCAGGAGATTGAAGTTGAGGAGAAATGGGATGTTCAAATCGTCGGATACAAGTTTTTGCAATATCTTGAACATCAATACGTAGTGTACTGTCTTGCTCTGGAGAGATATGAGGTTTGGGCAACAAGGTCTTTCCATTGGTGCAAATCAGTGAAGCCACCTATTCTGCACGTGAACTTCCTATGAGCACCTTCAAGTGGTTGGATACCACTGATATCCGATGCTGACCAGATGATGGGGGGATTTCCACCCTATTTCATATCGTTTTATACATTATCAACATTGTTGTAGCCCTACACTCACTGAATACATTGTGCACCCATGCTGACATATGTGTAGCACGGCACAATATATCAGGGAAAAGAATAGGAATCCAATATCTTATAGAATCCAAAAGAGAAACTCAAAAAGTAAGAATGGCTGACAACCGATGGACATCATGACTCACAACATGGATTCCAAGATATCACATGCGAAACCAAGGCAGCTCAGAATGCAAGATATAGAGACGAACTTGACGGATTCAGAAAGTACTGGCCCTGCGACACTCATGGTAGAGAGGTGTGGCGAATCCGGGGAAGGTCTATGTTCAACGATAGATGTTAAACAACAAATGATGATGATACTTATAGGTGTAATCCACGAAACCTTTAGGGTTAGGTGTATTCCAAAGTTTTTCACAGGGGATTTTGATTTTATAGCTAGTTTCTACAACTTTATATACAAATTACTGTTTTATTTATCTAATATATTGTCCTGTTTTGTGATCTCTCCATGTTATGTTGAGCCTGATTCTTTCTTATTCACGGTGCATGGTACACAGATCGAGGCTCGATATTTTGGCTAGGCTCCATATCTCTGCCCCATATGACTATTTGTAAGATGTGTTGGTTGTATATCCTTCATTTAGAACGAGTGGGATTTTTGTGTTCTTGAAAGTCCAGCTTGTTTTATAGAAAGTTTACCAACCTCGTGTGATTCCTTTGCTTTATTCCTTCTTCTTTTAAGGATTTCATCGACATTCGTTGTCCAAGATAAATGTAGTTGTCTGCTTTCATCAGCTTTGCTTTTTTCGATTTTGACCGTTGTGACTTCGTTCTCAACATGTTTTGCAGCACTTTATGTGGAGACTTATTTTCTTGCTCTCTCCACTTCGGTTAGCATTATTTATGATCATTCCGTAGCTTTTTTTAATTTTCATCAAACAAGGGGCCTATTTAGTCTTGGTTTTTGATACACTCCAAGCATTAGAAAAAAGGACGATAAGTTATCCATTTCTGTCTTTACTGCCGTAATAACTTCCTTTTCTCTGATTTTTTGTTGTTCGATGATTCTCATTTTTTTTAATTTTCGTTTCAATGGAGTACATTTCATTGCTAATTTTTTCAACGGGTTAGAATTTTTGTCAACCGATTCTATGGCTCTCCGTTTGTTTTACAATTTTACACATCGCCGTTTAAGGATGTATGTCTCTCTATTAAGTTCATTCTTGTTTTTGATTCGCTTCGGCTGGCAATAAATATCACAGACTTGCCGCTCAGTGAGACATAGAAAGGAATTCATTACGATTCGTCCAAGTCTATTTCATCTAAATAAGTTAACGTGTGTCTTCAGGTGAGGTATGAAAGATCGATTTCACGTAATTGGTATGTAAGAGATCCACTGTGTTAATAAAAGGGTGTTTTGTACTTTGATACGTGAGATTGACTGCAAGAATGTTCAATAGTATATTTGCAATCTTTTGAAATCCGAATTAGAAAGCCTTTTAAAACTATAAGCACTCAGAGAGCGTAGACCCCCGCCATTGTTACTTTGGAGATATTATGTGGTATGGGCATATAACTACAATACAGGTGATGTAACTGTGCATAAGTTCAATTAAAAAATGAATCCTTTTTTTCCGTGGGTCGATACACCCCCAACTTCCACAAATTTTATTGAAACTTTTGGAAATATCGTGTGTACATAGGAGTAAAAGGAAATGGAAAGATATCGTTTAATCAAAAAAATTCCTCGATCCTCCCCTAAATAACCCTTCCTTACCCTAGTGCCCAGCTTTCCACAAACTTTCCTGCTGGGGATATCGTGTGGCCAGACAAGCAGACGGGAAGGTGAATGGGCACAGGTGAATATACATATGCCGCTCCCAACTTCCCTGGTAGAGGTTGGGAAAATCATGGGAATATTTCATTTTAAATATTGTACTACGACAGATTGTGAATAAAACTGAAAAGTTACAAAGCAGCACTTTTAATTGTTTCAGATTCAGGATATCAATTGACCCTCATTTGGTTATTTTCAGTAAAAAATCAAATCGATTAAAACTTTTTCAAGGAGGGACTTCCCATGGATTTTCAACGTGTAAATAACTTTTGTTTCGGTTTGGTAATTATAGAGATATCTTAAAATCAAATAAAGTGGGAAGGCGCGCTCTTACATAAAAGAAATACTTCCACTAACTTTATTTTTCCTAAATAGCCAATTCATTAATTGATTGATTAATTAATCAATTAATTCAGTAATCAATGAAAATGTCTCAAAAGTTTTATTGAATTTCATCGGTAATTAAATTCTGGTAGATTTTGAAAAATGTGAACGCTCAACTTTTTTGAATTGATCTCCGACATATTTTTTATATTTATTTATCTTTTCCATCATAAAAATTTTATGGAATTCAATCGAACTGTTTTATCAAATAGTATTTCATCAATAAGTATCAATCTTCTAAAAACCCTATGATTATTGCTATTATTCGTGTGCACATGATCAAGTAATGTTGCCAGAAGAATTAGCAGCCTTGTTATTCCTTCTGGAAGAAAATAAAATATGATAAAATCTGCATTAGAAACATCATCTTAAAAAAATCCTGTTAAACCCAAAGAACAAGTCACATACGAAAAATTAAGACCATAAATCTAGTTAGTCACGCAATATAAAACTGTGACATTACTATGGACTATTATAAGGATCCTTGTTGGGAACGATCAATTGAAAATTGGTAAAGGTGTTGATTAAAGAATAGGTTATTAATACTTTTCTCGTCTAAAAAGTCCTAATTTTCAAGAAACAAGCGTAAACACTGCTGAAAACAAGCTAAAAGCCCCATTTAGCATAACTTCACATTACTAATTGAAAACCTTCACGGAAAACCAATTTAGGGGGACTTCCAGAAAAAAGACAACCTTATACATAATATGGAATAAATGTTTATATTTTCGACCCTCGAGCTCTACTGGTATAGCCTCTGTGCACGACTCATAAATACGTAAATAGCCAGCTAACCATCCAGCTTAAAAACCGGAGGAAGCTAAGTTGCCATTTTTGGTGACAGTTTTTGTCGACAGTCACTTTTAAGTTATTAAAAAGATGTTTATCAAGATTCTTTCATTCATATTCTTCATTTGATTCAACTTTCGGAAAGGATTTTTTTGTCATGCCGTTTTCACTCCAAGATCAAAACTATGCAAAATTGCTCATTGTTTTCCGTGCCCCAAACAGATCGAAGAACTCCACAGGAGAACTAATCTAAAAAAAATAGTCAGATCCAAGGAACAGAATATCAAAAAAAACCCCAAAAAACATAAAATTTTCAAGTATCTCCCAATTTGTCTCATGGAAAATAAACAATAATGATTCAGCGTATTTCATCATCACCACCACCACCACCACCACCACCATCATCATCATCATCATCATCATCATCATCATCATCATCATCAGTGGGCTAGCTTCCGTCGTTGACCATCAACTATCCCCAAGATTCGCCAGAACTCTCTATCATGGGAATTGCAGAGCCAGTACTTACTAAATTTATCTAGCTCGTCACGCCATCTTATTTTCTGTCGACCACAGCCTCTCACCTGATCTTTTGGGATCCACATCGGGAGACGTGATGTCCAGTGCATTCTTGCAACATGTCAAGCCCATTGCCATTTGAGTTGATGTCTCGGATTCCCGTCTCTTCTCTCATGTGACTTGCTGTCCCATTATTTCTCCATTTGAGGTTGAGCATGATTCTCTCATGTGCATGTTGTATGGTTCCTCAGTTTGAGGGTCGATATTTTGTTTAGGTTCCACGTGTCTGCTCCATAGGTGACTATCAGTAGATACATTGGTTGTATACCTTTTTTATGGACTAGTGGGGTTTCTTTGTTCTTGAAAGTCGAGCTTGGTCTACTGAAAGCTTGCCAACCGGTTATGATTCTTCGCTTTATTTCTTCCCCTTTTAATGACTTCATAAAGACTCGTTGCTCCAGGTAGATATAGTGGTATATTCTCTCCAGCTGTGCATTTTAAATTCCGATTGTTGAGTATTTGTCCCCATGGTTGCTGTTCATGACATTCGCTTTGCTGAAGTTCTTTTGGAGGCCAACTTCAACTTGCTTGCTTCATTTGAATGTCCCAAATAATAAGTTATTAATTTGAAGTTGCACTCTTCATGTGATATGGTCGTTAATACATGGACACATAGCGCAGTGGTTAGAGAATCAGATAGAATCACTGTAAGTACATCTGATGGTTCTAGGTTCAATTCCAATGTGAGACAATAATAATTCGAAAATATTACTACTGCTAAGAGGGGAGTGCAGTCGGTTAAATAAAGGGTTCGTTTCGTTATTTTCCCAACACCAACCAGATGATACCTGATGAACGCCATAGAGTACAACGTCCGAAACGTTACATGAAAAACAACCAAGATGAGGATAGTCCGAATAATAATAAAAATTTTCAATAATATGCATTATTAAATCAACTATTCAATGTTGAACTTTGGTCCAAATTTTGTCAGTTTTGTTGGTTATTTTATTAGGAAACTTCTCCCAAAATATTCTATTTACCAGATACTTTTTTCACTCATGGTATGTCTTTTCACAGCAATGACCCAACACGTATGAAGTGAATTGATTGTAAATTATTTAACTATATATTGCATTACAAATAATTCGGATGATAGCAATAGCTGGGTTACTTTGTAGGAGTAAAGAACAAAAACAACCCTCACTAAATATTCTGAAGAAATTGATATATCATCTGACAAATAATTGTATATCGAAATTGCAACTGATTGGTTCGATTGCTGTAGCAATTTTATTTTATTTACATTGTCTACGCCAAATGTTACATTCACCGTGTAGTAACAGGTGATCATTTCAAATAAGAGATACTACATAATATAACAGTTTGTGCTGATTCTGTGGGATTATGAATCCATTTCTTGACAAGACACTGCTGCTTCGTCATCTCTCCTTGAATGCTTCTCAGTTTGAGGGATAGTCTCTTGGTTAGGATCTGTGCCCCAGCTCCATAAGACACTGTCTAGAGAATGCATCGGTTGTGTCCCCTTCTTGTCAGGACTAATCGGATCTTCGTGTTTTTAAAGATTGGGCTCGCTATGTCAAAGGCGAAGCGAGCCCATTCTTTAATCGCTCTATTTCTTCTTTTGGGGATTTCATGGACATTTGTTGTCCTAGGCTGATGCAGTGGTCTACTTTCTCTAGTTCTGCGTCTCAAGTATTGATAGGTCAAAACAGAATATTTTTGAGCAAACATCGAATAGAAAATCTGGTATCTCTTACCAAAATAGAAACAATGAAGGTAATCAAAACTTTATTCAGTTGTAAAGGTATCAATATGACATAAGAGCACATGAGTGAGCTTTTTGCATTTTTAGAAAATCAATTAGCAGTGAATGGAACTTTCCTATACAAATATAACGAGTCTCATTGTTACAATAACCAAAAATACAACCGTTCGAAATAACGATATTAAAACCACTGAGGAAAAACACCATGACGACAATGATGAGTAATGGAAATAGTGATTAGATCGAAAGAAGGTTAAAACCTGTATTCTTAAGGAATCAATATTTTCAGTCATCGAGAAAATCATACCATAATAAAAGTCGAAAGCATGAATAAGAAATAGCAACTAAAGGTTCTTAATGTCATTTAACAACAAAGAAACCCGCCATGTTTGAAAATGTCTTTTCTTGCCTTTGTTATTCAATGGATATATATACATATATATATATATATATATATATATATATATAGTATATAGATAGATAGATAGAGAGAGAGAGAGAGAGAGAGAGAGAGAGAGAGAGAGGGAGAGAGAGAGAAAGGGAGAAAGAAAGAGAGGGGGTGTAGGAGGGAGGAATAGACTGAGATAGACGGATAGATTGTGACATATGAAAAGAATTATACATATATACATGCTTATATACATATATATATATGTTCATAAAGATATATATATATATATATATATATATATATATATATATATATATATAATGTATGTATATACATATACAGAGAGAGAGAGAGAGAGAGAGAGGGATAAAAAGAGAGAGCAATAGAGAGAGAAATTACAGATGAGAGTCATGCCCACATAGATAGATATGAAGTACGCTAAGGCAGATGGATGGATTGAAGAGAAGCACAGTAAGTTATATATATATGTATATATATATATATATGTGTGTATATATATATATATATATATATATATATATATATATATATATATATATATATATTTATATATATATATATATATATATACATGTATATATATATATAGAGAGAGAGAGATAGATAGATAGATAGATAGATAGATAGATAGATAGATAGAAGCACAGTGTGATAGAACGATAGAAGAATGCTGAGATTAAGTTATCCAATAATTCAATCATTTGACGTTTATAGTTTTCGTTATCATTTTAAAAGATACTTTAGATTAGTAAGATAGCCTCCTCCCATTCATTTTGTCATGAATTCCAGTAACCGACGGGGAATGTGAATTTTACATATTGTTTTTTTACCCTCAATTTTGACGAAGATTGTTATGGTTGTTTTCGATGTTCTTGTCATTCTTGCTGTTACGGGAGAAAAAATAAAGTCAAATCTGGTTTTGCAGAATGCGGGAATTTCTTATGTGAAGTTTTGTTCGTTTTTTACGGTCAACAATCATCTTCGTCGGAAACAATAACTTTGTAATGACTGCCACCCATATTTAGTCAGTGGAATACGCATATTATAAGTGATTTTCGAGACACTGATACGTCTCCATGGTCAAAAACACACCCGTGCATCACCTGAAGACGGCCGAAGAGTACGGCAGTCAAGACATTATGCTCTCGACTTAAACCAAGAAGAGGACAAATGACTGATTGAAAATCTCCATAATGATATTCCTCTATTCAAAAGATTCAGACGGAAATTGCAAGATTGTAGCAGCAATATTTTTAATCAAGATCAATTGTTAATTGACAAGACTCAGCGTATCTATCCAGTTATAATTAACGAATTTGCAACTTATACTTCTATCTCGACTGAAGATAATTTAGGCCACTTATCCGTTTTATATATAATTAATAAATTATATATTGATATAATTAATAGATATACAAGACTTGTCAGTTTGGCTCGGTTGGTAAGAGAGCTGTCTAGCACTCATTTGGTGATTTCAAATTATAGGAAAATATTCATTTTGTATATCTGTTTTGTTTAATGTGACAAGATAGACAAAAAGTAAAGAGTGTGGATTGTTGTTGTTATTGTTATTGGGTGGGGACAAAGTCAACATCAACTTGGACTGGAGTTTGATGATAGTCTTGAACAATTATTACGCTTGAACACTCTTACATGATTATTTATATTATTTTATTTCCATTTCTTTCCGTCTGACCTACTACTTACTGTCAACCCGAAGAGGAGGAGAGATAGCCATGCCTTCCATATATGCGCGAGTGTAAAGTGAATAGAAATAGTCAGTAAGATTAAATTAGTAACCATCGTTGGTAATCCTTGATTATTTGGTCCTGGAATGGATAAAGATAGCAAAAAGTTATTATCCTTGATGGCTAAAAATGGCTAGACTTTTCATTTACAGCTAAATTTATAGCTGAAAATTCTACATACGCCTCAAACCCCGACCCTCACTCTAACCATGGCTTTTGAGCGTCGGTATTAATTTTTGAGCGTATGTATTTAATATTTAGCTATAAAGTCAGCTAGAGATGAAAGAAGGCCATTTTTAGCCATGAAGGAAGATAGCTTTTGGCAATTCTCATGCAATCGTATTTTAGGACCAAATAACCAAGGATTACCCCCATTTCATTACAGAGAGGCACCCTCACTATAATTATCTTATCAGATCTCAGAAACCAAGTTATCCATCAATGAAGCAATGTATTGATACTGCCAAATGGTATTGATGAGCGTTAAGAGGTCAAAGGGGCAACATTTCAAAATAGACAAGGTCTATTCAGGGGGTCGATAAGAACCTGATTGAGGTAAGAAGATGTATGAGTTGCAAGGAAGGATCGATGAAAATTTTGGACCTAATGTTAGATCCATTGTCAATTCATAAGCCATTCATCGAACAAAGAGAGAAATTGAGATTTTTTTTCTAAATATAAAGTCCAGAAATGGACTATATTCATCTAGGCACGTATTCCTTTAGATTACGAAACCGTCAACCAAATCTGTCAACATTAAAACGAGTTTTTCAATTTTTAAGTCGGTCTAACTGGCTGCCTTGATGGATGGCTATATTTGTATGTTTGCATATGTACAGGTTAGATAATAGAGTTAGAGGGATGAAAATACAAATATTTTCTCCTTATGTCTCGAAACCTTTTTTCAACCTCCAACTAAAATATTTTTTTTTCAGTGGAGATTCAATTTATCATGTGCATTTATTATAAAGTGGTCTTTTAGTTTAGAGTTTCAAAAATGAAGACTTTTATTTAGTGATCACTACCCAACAAGAGGCCAGAGAAGTAACTTATCTATAGATCATCTCCTTTTCTTTCCAAATTTTTGATTGATCACCACAAACATGATATGTTGTATAAAGACGTTGGTCACTTTATGGTTTCGATAAAGTGACTAACCAGACCTGTCTTAGTATTGTTTTTTTATTAAATGAAGCATTTTCAACCATTATTGATTTTTGACTGTTATTTTTGTCATCTTAGTTTTTGCTTTCCATCGCAACTATCGGTTATTATCCGCTACAAAAGAGTTCAATCTGCAGATAAAGGATGAACTCTCAGATAGGGTCGAAATCACACCCTTTTCTCATCGAGAGATCTGTGAGAAACTGTCAATCAAAATATATGTATGTGTGGGTCAAAGATACAGGCTACAACGATGGAACTAAGGGATTAAAATTCTAACATTTACTCTTCATTGAATCCTCTTAAATCGCCCTCCGATAGGTTTTCAGAGAGGGGTTCAATTTGAAATAAATGTTTATGCTAAATTGGCCCCTCTCTATCGCCAAGTTGTATTCCTGCTTGCTCTCCGAAGATTCAGACTTTTCAATGATCCAACGAATGGAGAGGTATCTAATTCATTGATCATCCTTTTTTCCATTGTTCTAATCTCTACTTTTCGTCATACTGTTTAAAGTTAGTCATGTGACAGTTTCTACTGAGTGACTAACCAGACCTGTTTATCTGTACCAACCGCTCCGTCACTTGAGCTATGGGATCCCAACTGCTGTCATGTGATCTAATCTAATAACAGGGTTATGTGAATTTTACAAATCGTTCTTCGATCACTCATGCAGGACTTCTTTTTAAAAAACATCGTATGACCCGGGTCTGTCAGCCCCACCTTACAATTAAGAGTTGACTCCCTGTGTGTACAATATTGAGGAGAAATGATGTCGATTCCGAAACGAGATTTTACAGACTGTTTTGAAAAGTTGAAGCGACGCCGGAATACGTTTGTGAGGTCCTTATTGGAGTTACTTGAAATGTATTAAGTTACCAATTCGTTAATATTGCTAGATACCTTCTGGGGTATATCATCCTATCAATGGGATGTATTGGCTGGATATATATATATATATATATATATATATATATATATATATATATATATATATATATATATATATATATATATATATATATATATATGGTGGCTGATTGAATGTAGTGATGCTCCTGCCAATGACCTAAACATCCGCCAGTAATACAATGGCCTAAATACTCGTTTTCAAACTAAATTCACATCTTGTTCATCTGCAATTTACTCAGTTTAGCTCAGTTATAAGAGTATCGGTATGTTGAAGCGGCTACCCTATCGGTGGCAGGTTCTATTCCTGCAGCAACCCCATTTTATTAATAGCATATTCAATTCGCGTTGTTTAGGTTGAGTGTGGCATTAACCGTCTAATGACGGTAGATCATTTCAAATAAGTTTCTACATAACATAACGCAATTCATAATTATATATATATATATATATATATATATATATATATATATATATATATATATATCATCGAGCCAATAATTTGACGCGATTTATAATCATTTAGTTGGATCATATATATCCATTTCTTAATATAAATATACCCCTCACACACACACACACACACACACACACACACAAATATATATATATATATATATATATATAGAGAGAGAGAGAGAGAAAGATGGAGATAAAAATTGATGTACATGGTTGTAGATAGATAGATAGATCTGATGACAGCGTTGAATGATGTATTATGCCAATAAAAATCAAAGTGATGTTCAATTAACAGCCCGTTTCGGAAGAATTCCGTCGGATGAAGCAGATCGATTTCATGCTGTAAATGAGACAATAAACTCATTGTAAATGTTAATGTGCGTTCCTTTCAAATCGAATAAACGATATAAAAATCCCGAAAGAGATGTTAACTGAAAAAGAATTGCAGTTAACTCTTTTGTCAACGAGTTGCAGTAAAAAAAGACTTAACTGCAGAAAGTTTATTTGTTCAGTCAATAACAATATGATTATTTTCTAAATGCATCCATCAAGGGCTCGGATAAAATGTAAATTGAATTCTATTGTATTCGTTACTTTGTGGTAGCTTATAAGAAAAAAAAAGTAAATTTTAACATAACTACCAATTTAATGTTGCATATATTCTGTTTTTGAAATCACCTCCGCTTAAAAACAGAATATAGCTCGTAGGTTTAGACCGGAAAATATCTGCATATTATATACTTGTATCGGATTTTTGAAATCTCTCAATCAATCTTTTGTTGAATAGCTTTATATTAGACCTTTCAATTTTAGCAGTTTTCATTATATTGAAAATATAAATATATATCATATCATATCATAACATTGTTTATAATATATTTCATGATAATAACTATAAAAATCGAGAGAGACAGGATAATTAGTCAGATATCAGGAACTAATATCGAGAACGTAATAGCTATCTGGAACTCTCCAAAGAAATATAATATTTCCAGGAGTATAATTTTTTTCATATGAATTTATATCTGTAACTCTTTATTTAACTATATCCTGATAGTCAAAATCTTGCATGTTTTTTCTTATTCATAGATTTCTAAGTAAAACTGGTCTAGTCTGCTACGCTATTTGGTTGATTAACGAAGCTTTATATGATTTTTCCTATCTCTATAACGTTGGAACGAAACATATTGCATATGATTGAGAGATCCAACTAACTGAGATTTTCTAGTATTTCCGGGCCGTGTTTGGTGGTAAATGTTCGAACATATGAACATCGTGAGTGATACAAAGGTTATATATATATATATATATATATATATATATATATATATATATATATATATATATATATTGGAAAGTCTATAGTCACACTGAAGAGATGTAATGCATCGAAACAGCTGTCCGTGGATGACACAATAATTAATACTCTTCTTCTCGTTCAGGGTTGAACACTCTTTGAGTGAGGTAACCCATCCATTGTAAGATTATGCAATGCTCTTCTAAAGGAATAGAACACTCTCGTGGATGGGGGATTTATGTGTAAATAAATATATCGCTTAAATTTAGCGTCACTGACTATCCAGTTCCGTAGCTCAGAGGTTGGATATCGGTCACTAGATCTGAAGCGAAGGTTTCAATCCTGCCTCGCGGTACTGGATGGGTTAATGGAAAGTCTATAGTTACGCCGAAGAGATGTAATTCATCGAAACATTTGTCTGTTGATGACACAATATATATATGTATATATATATATAAAGAAGGTCACGTTAGTCACTCAATAGGAATCGACATGTGACCAACGTTATTTGGCACTTTTCTCACCTTCTGTTGGGCAGTGGATATTGAAAAAAGTCTGAATTTTCAAATAATACTCCCGGATACAAAGTAAGGGAATAATTTATCAGAATCTTACATCACAAATTGAATCCTACACTGAAACTCTATTTACGAACCTGGATGAAAAAATACTCCCAAAACGAAAATATTTTTCTATATTTATTAAAAGGTAAATGTTTAAACTTCAGCCCTTGGGCTCCGTTGGTGTGGTCTGTATGTGTGATGAAACATATCCATCCATCCAGACCAGCTTGTTAACAGTTTTAGTGAACACTATATATATATATATATATATATATATATATATATATATAATTGTGTCATCCACAGACACCTGTGTCGTTGTATTACAACTCTTCAGTGTGGCTACAGACTATCCATTATCCCAAGCAGTACCACGAGGAAGGGTTGAATTACATATGTGTATATATATATATATTGCATTGAAGAATAAATCGAAATTATTAGAATCATCAGCCCATTTTCTTTGATCGTATCAATTCTATTTATGCTGTCTACGCCAAATGATCATTCATCGTGTATCAACAGGAAGTCATTTCAAGTAAAGTTTCTCAGTAATGTAATGCATTTACGTTTATTTCTGTCGTATTATACTCCCATTTCATTTTTCCAGAGGGTTTTAGGTTTTCAGTCAGTATTAATTAATATATCATACGAATTGAAAAACTGAAAATTTGTTCCTGACGTTTGTTAAAAATAACAATGCAATGCTCTCCTACCTCTAAGGTCGGAAAAAAACAGAGAGGAATTAAAACACTCTCCCTTCAGGTCACTCAATTCCTCACACTGTTAAAAAGACACACGATAGAAAGAAATAAGCGGCTTTGTTTTGAAAAGATTAACAAGCAGAAGTAACTTTCTCCACAACTGTGAAATTCAAAAATGAACTACAAAAAAAATCTTTCCTATTTCGTATTCATTTATTGTTTGCATATTCTTTCTATTTTAAAATTATCAAACTAACCGTGAACTGATCATTTTTTTGAAAATAATCACTCCTCAAAATAATAAAATACAAAAATACAACAAAGAAATAAACAAAAAATAGAGTATACATAGAGAGAAAAATAGATAAATAGAAAGAAAAGCAGACTCAGCAGTGTTTATAATTGAAAACCCCATATATATATATATATATATATATATATATATATATATATATATATATATATATATATATATATATATGTATATATATATATATATATATATATATATATATATATATATATACATATACATATATATATATATATATATATACATATATATATATATGAATGAATGTATACATAAACATATATATATATATATATATATATATATATATATATATATACACACACACACAAACACATATATATATCTACATATATATATATATATATATATATATATATATATATATATATATATATATATATATATATATATATATATATATATATATATTACGGTACAGATCAGGCTAGCAGTATAACATGATTTAATAATGAGGCCCGGAGAGGGCAGAAACATGATATATATATATAATTTTTTCATTTTCCAATATTGCATTTCGGACGATATCTTTTGTTTAATATTCAATTATATTTGTTTTTGGCGTTTTAACGGGGATTATCTTAGAAAATCAAGTAGAAACAGATTGTCCTCTTATAGAAATGAATTTTGACGAATGTATCAAACTGCTGTTTAAAAATGTATAAACAACGCCATAGGTTGAACACCTGTCTGTTCTTGAATAAATATCGACATTATACCGTGTGCTCACGAGTGCAAATAGACTTCGCAGGCTTTACTTAATACTTCATTAAAAATTCTGACAACATCTATTGGAATAGTCTCTTGGGAAGTAAAGTGCACATCCCACGCCAGACAATATGGTCGATAAAACCGGTGATATGGAGAGATCAATTATATACTCTTTACTTCTATTACATATTATCAGAAAATGTTCTTGTAGCCCAATGGTTCTCAACCAGGAGCATGAATAATCTCTAAAGAATGCTAGAGTTCATAGGAAAAAGTAACAAATTCTCTTATTATCTGGAGCATTCTCAAAAGAGTTGTTTGTATCATATCGTGATGAACATGATATATTAAAATTCATTTTTCCACAGTTTTGGATTACCCATTCCGAGCTGATCACCAGGTGGAAAAATGGGAATATAGTAGCGGAGGGGGAAAAGTTTAAGTATCAAAGCGGGCGTGGAGGTAAAAAAGTTAAGAACCAATGTAGATCATTTGGGAACAAAGTCAACTGAGACTTCTGAAAAAATGGAGTAAGGATTACTTGAAGCGACGACAGAAAGAAAACTGGAGAGTCATGATTGTGTACGTCTTGATTGGACATGGTAAAACAATGGTACTCCATCCGAGAATAAATTTGAAGAAAAATAAGAATATTGCTGTATTAAAAGACTACTAAAATTCACTTGTAAACATTAACAAGCGTAGAATATCAGTCAGAAGGAGTTAGGTATAAGGTGGAATATCAACTTCCGTTTGGCTATGAAGTCCCGTAACTAAATGGTTAAAAGCGACCGGATGTATACTGGACTCTCTATGGCTAGAAGTTGTGAGTCTGATTCTCACCGTGGGGTTGTTTTTTTTTTTATTCCGCTGTTTGATCGTTGGTGTTGAATTACGGTCCGATTAAAAAATTGTGACAAAAAGTTACTTGAAATTAGGATAGAAGTAAAAACGAGTCAAAATTCATAATAATGTTGCAATACTCCACCTAAGAATAAATTTGGAAAAATGTAAAATATCATTCTAATTAAAAATTACTTTAATTTGTTACACGTTGATTAATTAGTTTATTTCAGAGTAATATAAATCTCAATCTAATTCTAGATATTCTTCAAGGAGACTATTTGATAAATTTTAATTAACAAAGTAGAGTATTATTTTTTTTAGTCCAGAAATAGAGAGAGAAAATCATATTTTGTTGCCTGAATTTCACGAATAACTGAATCTGAGGATGTATCTATACAAGTTTTTGAAGGGCAAACCTACGCTTCGGTGAAAAATATCGACAAATCTCTTAATAATAAAATGTATATTGATTGCAAAGAAACAAGTTAGCTTAGTCTGAAGTCGCCAAGAATGAGACTCAAAGCGAGAAGGCGTTGGAAACAGAAAGAGATAACCTTTTGATACCATGAAAGACAGCTATTGAAAAGGGGGACGTACTTTCTCTTTCATATAACAACAGTCAGAAAAAAGCCTTTTGGCTATTTTAAATTGAAATAACAAATAGTGTCCGCAAACCTTTGCTGGCATTATAGTCTTTCTATAAAGCATTACTGATAACCGGAACAATGGTAAAATGTATTCATAGCACTTCATTTCCGATAGCACCTTCTGATCATTTGGCTGAGAGACATTTTGCTGATAGGCATGGAATTGAATGGAAGATTGGACATCTAGCCGAGTCCACGAATTGACGAATAAAAATGTGTCCAAATAAGATAGCTTCATTGTTCCTTTCAATACTAGGGCGGGGTTCCTTCCAAAGAAATATATTTAGGAAGGGTCAGAATTTATGGCCTGCTATAGTTGTCATGTAAAATCATTTTCCGTCAATCGTGATTAACTAAGGCTTCTAAGTATCGAGGTTTTGTCGAATCAGATATTTTATATCTGAACTTACATAATCCTAAAAAGCAGAAGTCAAGGAAGTCAATGAAGAAATCCATATATTTTATTCATTTCCATAAGATTTCTCAAGAGTGGCTGATAGAAAAACTTGACACTGCATTTCCTTGTGTGGCTTATATACAGAGTGAATGTCAATTTCATAAAATAGCCAGTTGACGAGTATTTGTTGCACAACAAAACAGAGTGTTAAATAGATTTCTTCTTCTTCTTCTTCTTCTTCTTCTTCTTCTTCTTCTTCTTCTTCTTCTTCTTCTTCTTCTTATTCTTCTTCTTCTTCTTCATCATCATCATCATCATCATCATCATCATCATCATCATCATCATCTTTTTAGCGTCCATTATTGGACGTAGACCTTCCCAAAGATTTGCCAGACCTCTCTATCATGGACATTGCAGAGCCTTTACTTTTTGAATTTATCGAGCTCGTCACGCTATCTTACTTTCTGTTGGCCGCAATTTTTCATATGATCTAAGGGGATCCATGCTGTGAGTCGTGATGTCCAGCGGTTGTCTGACATTCTTACAACATGTTCAGCCAACTGACATTTGAATTTTTCTAACTTTCTATGATATTCTGGACCATGGGCTTTTTTCTGATATACTGCGCTGTTTTGTAAAATCTCCAAGTGAGGTTGAGCATGATTTTTGCAGGTGCACGTTGCATGGTTCTCAGTTTGAGGGTCAATCTTTTGGCTAAGTTCCACTGGATAGACTAACTTAGAAACTAAAATACCTTTGATGTTTTTGGTAATAGTAATCACTTTCAATTTTCCTGTGGTAGAATTGGAACATTTTTTCTTTGGAATGAAGGTGGTGTAGAAAGAGGAAGAGAGAAAAATGGAATAACAGGATAGAAAGAAGGGGGGAAGGAAGAAAGGGAATATGGAAGGAAAAGAAAATATGAATAAAAAGAAAGAGAAGGAGAGACAGAGAGAGGGGAGAGATAAAGGTGGAAAAAACTAAAAAGGGAAGGGAAGGAAGTAGAAGGAAGAATTTAAAAAGAAATGAAAAGAATGAAAGAAAAAAAAAGAGAAAAAGGAAACAGGATTGAATAACGAAGAAAAGGGAAGATATGAAGTAGGAAGAAACAGCATAAAATACATTGAAAAATAAGGCGAAATTGAAAAAGAAAGAGAGAAAAAACACAGAAGGACAAATTAGAGAGGGAGAAAGGAAGCAGAAGGCAAAAGGTAGAAATGAAAAATACGAAAAGAAAGAATAGATAAAAGAGAAAAAGGTCTAGTAAATCACTTCGTGGATACTGTCACGAGACCATTGTCAATTGTCTACATGATGTGCTCAGGGTGATCAACTAAAAAATTAAAGAATGAATATGTTAATCCTCTCAGCGTTGGTTGGATAGTCGAAAAAAAGGGAAGCCAAACTTTTTAGTTTTAAGGTAAAATACATTTTAATAAACTTTGAGCGATTTTGTTCATGTATTCTGAAGGCAAATGTAATTATATTTGTAGACTCTACTGTCCACTGTCTAGGGAATGGGGATATTTTCACATTCTAAAGTTTATGTGTGTGTGTGTGTGTGTGTGTGTGTGTGTGTGTGTGTGTGCTACGATAATGAAGATGGGGTTATCATTTTCATTACTTAGACTTTCATGCATAAGCATCAGCATATTTGTTTACGACGTAACGGTTTCGGGGATTTAAAGAACAAAACAGTTATATCAAGATGACACCCTCACAGTTTCGATCAAATACCACCTCTTTTTCATTTTATAGTTTATGCCCTACAAGTAGTTTGTCATTTTATACAAGGTTTATGTGTATTGTATAGTGATATTGTTTTATACTACACATCTTTTTTTGAAACAAAGATTTCTCGCCTAGGTTATTCAAAAACTTCTTTAACGATGAAAGATCAGTGAGTATGACAACAGACTTATAGATGGATAGATGCATCAGATATATGGACAATATTATTATCCTTGCTGGAAGCCTTATTCCAATGAAGAACAGAAACGATAGCAAATTTTTAAAACAATGTATGAATATATAGTTTCCAGTCGTTTCGTCGAACGCCATATCGATTGACTGTGTGACGGTGAAGCGATATTTGATGAAACGACCAAGAACCATTTATATCGGGTCTGATCAATTAAAGTTTAATTGATGTCTATCGTATATCTGATTAGACATTCATAATATATACATACATATATATATATATATGTATATATATATATGTGTGTGTGTGTGTGTGTGTGTGTGTTTGCACGTCTATTTGTCAGTTATCATCTATTTTTATCCCAGCTACTAAACTA